>CM046364.1:1933096-2201232 GCA_025413025.1 Ficus hispida | reverse complement strand
TCATTTCGGTCATAATGGTTGTGACCGCCCGTCACAACCATTATGACCAGGGTAAAAGCGTTCAACACAAGGCTTCTCACTATAGTCATAACCATAGTTACTGACGTGTCACAACGAAGTTTACCGCCTTCTTCGCTACGGTTCCAAAAGTTACTGAGTTTTCCCTGCAGGCATTTAATGCTCGGTTATCGTGTAACTTTAACACTAATAATAATATAATAATAATATTCGAAGGTTTAAAATTATTTTTAATTAATATAATATTAAATTGTTTTTTTTAAACATTATCTTGCGTCAGGACTTCGGTCACAATGGTTGTGACCGCCCGGTCACAACTATTGTGACCAGGGTAAAGGCTCCTGTTACACGGTAATTCACCCCAGTCATAACCATTGTTACCAGAGTGTCACAACGAAGTTGACCGCATTATTCGCTACGGTTCCCTAGGTTAATCTAATGATGTTGTTTAGACTGCAGGCATTTAATGCCTCGATTATCGGGTAACTTTAACACTAATAATAATATAATAGTTATATTTTATCATTAAAAGGTTATTATAATTAATATAATCATTTAATTTTTTTTTACAAACAGATAACGAGTCAGGACAGGACTTCGGTCACAATTGTTTTGACCGCCCGGTCACAACCATTGTGACCAGGGGAAATATAATAAAATTGACAAAAATTTTATGTTCATTATTTTATAGTTGTTTTATAAACCATATTTTTGAAAGGACCTCGGTCATAACGGGTTTGAACACTCGGTCACAACCATTGGGCCCACGGTAAAATAAGCTTTACATAGGGGCTAACACTCGGTCATAACGATATTGACCAGGCGGTCACAACGAAGTTTACCGCCTTTTTAAGGCCCAGCCCAAAAGTTGATGGCAGGATATACAAATATGAATATACTGCCTCGGTTGGCGTACACGTTAAAACTAATAATATTATATTAATAATAATAAATGATTAACAATGTAATTACGTGGAAATCTTTCGGTTAATCTGATTTTGTTTTTTTTTGCATGGCATTCAATAACCACTGAGTTCGGTCACAATGGTTGTGACCGAATGGTCACAACATTGTGACCATTGAAAAAATAGTATTACACAGATTTCGTCCTCTCGTCACAAGGACGGAGTTGGCTTTGTTCGACGGGGCTTAAGGGTACTGCACTCGTACACGTTTGTCGGTTGTGTCATAGCCATTACATCTACCACAACGAACGGTCTCGGGATCTTCACCTTGGGACAAAATCCTTCGAACTCGTGGCCTTCCGGGACCACGCTTCGTTTTGGGAGGATTGACGATTTGCGACCGGATTGATTCAGGCACATCCCAGCCATCAGAGCTGCCAATAGGATGGACTACAGCTGAATACAACCATAAAGATAATCTTTCGTGTAGTATGCCGAGCAATAATTGTATGGATCTATCCGTCGGTGGTTACACACGGCCATGGCATGAGGGCATGGAATTTGATCTACCTGAAATCGTCTACACGTACATGTCTTTTGGCTCATATCAACGATCCATATTTGGCTGGCATTGTTGGTGACAGCGTACTCAAACTGATCGGCTGGCCGGCTGTAAGAAGTGGAAATTTAACGAATTTAGTAAAGTTGGATTAAGGGAAAATCCGCATATACCAAATACGTGGTGGCAGTTGGCATGATAACGTACCGTTACTTTTAGGCCTATTGAGAAGTTGGTGTGAAGCATCTTCTCAGCCTTTGGAGCAAGCTTCGAAGTCAATTTTAGGGCCTCCTCACGCCTGTTGACAACCATCTTTGTTGTAGTTCCTCAACCATTCCATTAAGAATCCAACTGGCATTAACCTGGCTTTCCGATCCACATTATTAAATGACTCCGCGATGTTGGTTGTCATGATTGCATACCGACGACCGTTGAAATATGCTCGCGACCACTTTTTCGGATCGGCCTGCATGAGGTATCGGTGCATGTCGGGGTTACGAGTACGGATTGATTCCATATGACGATGGTGCTCACTTAAAAGATACGACCTACATGCACCATCAAAATATGTCTTCAAAGGGCCTTTGAAATCCTTGTACTTGGTCTTCAGGTTTGCAGCCAAGTGTTGGACGCATATCCGAAGGCAGCCTCCGGATACACGAGTTTGGCTGCATACTCGATACCCTTATGCCTATCAGCGACAATTACAAGAGAATCTCTAGGCCCGATTGAATCTCGGAGCTTCTCGAAGAACCATGTCCATGAGTCGTTGCTTTCGGACTGAACGATACCAAATGCAAGTGGAAATATGCAGCCATTTGCGTCGTGACCGCAAGCTGCAAGAAGCACCCCTCCAAATTTGGACTTTAATGCGGATCCATCAACCACAATTACTGGCCGACAATAAGGCCAACCGTGCTTCGAAGCAGCTACGCACATGTAGAGACACTCTAAGCAATTTGATGAGTCGGTCTCGATGTCAATGTCGGAACCAGGATTTTTCCTCTTAACCATTTCAGCCCACGAGGGAAGAACTGTAATGTAATCAAGTTTACTTAACAGTTATTAAAGCCTATTATAAGACTTATAATGTCGGTGATAAACGTATTATAAGATAGAGTAAAGGGAAATGCATTACCATTGTATGAATCTGAATCATTGCCCCTCAAGCTGGTTAGTGCTGCTTCCTTGCCTCGCCATGCTCGGAGATAATTGAAAGAGACTCCAAATTCGGCCTGCATGTCTCGCATGATTTCTCGAGGTCTATATGAGGTATTAGTCGGATCCAAGTATTTTGCCTTGACACACTCCCCAATCATCCAACTCTTGGCTTGACGATGATGCCCTTGAACAATTTCGATTGAACAGGTATGGACGTCGTCGAAGCGCTTCACGACAAACATTTCACTACCTCGCATCCTGGTCGCACGCAATTGCCATGGACATTGTTGGATATCTATACATATAACGTGTAACAGAGTAGCGGTCGACCTCTTCACTCTGAATTGATAGTGTTTACTCATGGCATCGTGATGAAGATGGTATTGCAACAACTTTTTGTTAAGAAAAATACAGTTTCTGCAAATTGCGACAGGTGTATAATCAGCAACAACTACTGAGCCAGATAACCTGTCAGGGCTTGGTACAGTATCGGATTGAGATGTTAAGTTATTGGCAAAAGAATGATCTCCAATGCTGACGTCGACGCTATTATCGTTGATTTACGAGCATCACCCCCAACATTCAATTTGTCAACATGAGGTGGAAGCTGAGGGCAACGAGTAATAGGAGATGAAATTTTTTTATTTCTCTCATCAGCAATTTGCATGGCCTCATCACTCTGTGCACCCACTCTGGAGAATTGGCCGTCAATGTGGTTGCTTTCACCCACCTCCGGTGGCGTGACGTCAGCCGCAGTATCATCCAAAACGTCGACGGTAATAGGAAATTTACTAAGCACATGAACATCCTTCTTCTTCAATTGTATATAGAATTTAACGTCATCATCACACTGTATCCTGACAAGAGGCATACTAGGGTGAACACCGTATCTCATGACTATAGTATTGGTTGGGACCCTCATACCGATTGCCCGTCTGACCAACTCAATAAGACCTCCGTATGTTGCCGTCTCGGGCACCAATATTCCCTTCATTTCTCCACCGATGTAACTCAATGTGCCGTCCCATCGACCATTATACTTGATGAAACACAAACGTCCTCCATTTACTGTAAAACTACAAACAATTTTCCTGTCAAAGGGTTAAATACAAATTTAAAAAATGAGGAACAGTTAAGAAGCAAGGTAGGATGGCTTATGTCGTAGATCTGGTCCACGGAAACGCCGTTGACGCAGATCTGGCAGATTCGGCCGGATTAACAGAGTGAAACAAGATGTGGAAGGATTTTTAATACTGGGAGACAATTTCGATCAATGGGTAATGGTCCAGGATGATTCGCGAGGATTGGGTGGGAGAAAATCAACGAAACTAGAGACGAAAAATTAAAATTTTCTATGTTCAGTTGGTTATATACTGTCGCTATGGATGTGGAGGGAATGGAGTGAGGATGGCGGGCTAGGACGAAAATTTTCAGCTTAGGGTTGGCTGAGGGCATATATGACTTTATACATACCCAAAAATTGTATGGTGACGTGGCAAAAAAAAAATTAATAAAAAAAAGAAAAAAAAAACGGTCATAATGGTTGTGACCGGGTGGTCATAATGGAAATGACCACCGCCAAAAAATAGTTCGACAAAAAAATTTTAAAAAAATTAAAAAAAAAAAAAAGAAAACTGGTCATAATGGAAATGACCACCGCTAAAAAATAGCTCGACAAAAGTCTCGAAAAAAAAATTAAAAAAAAAAAAAAAAGAAAACCGGTCATAATGGCTGTGACCGGGTGGTCATAATGGAAATGACCACCGCCAAAAAATAGTTCGACAAAAAAATTATAAAAAAATTAAAAAAAAGAAGAAAACCGGTCATAATGATTGTGACCGGGTGGTCATAATGGAAATGACCACCGCTAAAAAATAGTGAAATAGTTCGACATAAAAAATATTTTCTTTTTAATAAAAAAAAAAACCGGTCATAATGGTTGTGACCTGGTGGTCATAATGGAAATGACCACCGCTAAAAAATAGTGAAATAGTTCGACATAAAAAATAAAAAATTTTTAATAAAAAAAAAAAACCGGTCATAATGGTTGTGACCGGGTGGTCATAATGGAAATGACCACCGCTAAAAAATAGTGAAAATAGTTCGACTTAAAAAAGGGGTGGTCATAATGGTTGTGACCGGGTGGTCATAATGGAAATGACCACCGCTAAAAAATAGTGAAAATAGTTCGACTTAAAACAATTTTAATTATATAAAACAAAAGCGTGGTCATAATGGTTGTGACCGGGTGGTCATAATGGATATGACCATAGCTAAATAACTAATAGTTAAAAAAGTTCTTTTAAAATAAAACAAACGAAAAATTTTAATGCTTTAAAAATAAAAATTAAAAGAACTGGTCATTACGGTTATGACAAGGCGGTCATAATGGTTATGACCATTGATAAAAAATAGTAAAAAATGTAAAATTCGAAAAAAAAAGCCAGGTTATGGTCATAACGGTTATGACCGGGTGGTCATAATGGTTATGACCTTTACTTAAAAAGGTCAAAAAATTCTAATTTAAAAAAAAAAGAAACTTTCGATGGAAGTTTCTCTCTGTACATGGAAGTTTATCTCTGTAAATGGAAGTTTCTCTCTGTAAATGGAAGTTTCTCTCTTTACATGGAAGTTTATCTATATTATATGAAGCTTCGGGTTTCAAAATGGGTGGTGGGGGGCTAGGCGGAAATAAGTTTTCAGTTTTCTCTCTCTAGATTTCAGTTTTCTCTCTCTAAACCACTGTACATGGTGGTTTTAAAAAAAAAAACTTTTTTCGGCCATGCGAGGGAGAGAGAAAATTTCGTGGGTAGGAGATGAGGGTAATCCTGTACTTTGATATACATTAAATGCTACTGGGCCCACGGTAAGTGCTGAAATTGAATAGAACAAAAAGTGCTGCTGTTTTTAATATTATTTTTTTCAGAGGTGCTAAAAGTGAAATTAACCCAAAAAGAAATCTTATACCCATATGGAAAAAGCTCTTCAAATTTGTACATGATATATGAAGCACTTTATATTTTAAGGAAATTAATTAAGCACACATAATAAAATCTGAAAAAGACTTTTTTTTTTTTTTTTTTGGGTACTAAAGTGAAAAAGACATTTCTACCTTCCCAACAAAAACAACCCCAACATGCGCCCTTTTCTTCTATGCATGGTGCATAGGTAATATATATGTGTTTGTGTGGCTCGCCTATTACAACGCTTAGGTTACCGTAAAATAATAAAAGCGTTCATATCATGATAATCTCGTGATAGTATATTATAGAAAATTAAAAGTTTTTTCTAAACAATTTTCATACCAAAATTTTTTTCCCTTTATTTTTGTAAAATCATGTGAAGCACAGCATAAATTTGTTATGAAATCACAACTTACCATTATCTTTTGTTATTATCAATGTTACATGGTAAATTAAACATTATTTGTTATATCAAATACGTTGATGTTACCTTAATCAATATTGAGCTTGGGTTTGCAACCTAGTTATGAAAAATTGTTTTCAAAAAGACTTCATTTTAAATTGAAAATATTTTTTAAATTCGTGTTTGGGAGAGATTCAAAATAGTATGGTGCAGGTTTCGAAACAATATAAATTTTAAGCTGAATTAATCATTTTAGAATATTTTTACTTTGGGAGGAGGAGGAGAGTCATGGGAAACTTGTATCTATAAGCATATAGAAAGGAGAAAAGGAAGAACTATTTTCGTCCAAAATGGTTCGTTTTGGACGAAATCAGTTTTTACTTTATTTAGTCCTTCATTTTTTTAATTTTTACTCTAAATTTTATTTATTTTTTCATTTTGCTCCCTTTTAAATCAGTTTTTCTTTTTTTTAGTCCATTTCTTTTATTCCTTTTTGCCCTAAATTTTATTTTTTTCATTTTAGTCCCTTGTTTAACATTTGTCCCTTTCTTTTTCATTTAATACTTTTATCTTTTTGGTTCTTTTTTAAACTTTTTGAATATTTTTTAAATTTTCCTTTTACATTTTTGCTATTAATTTGCTTTGTTTCTCTACAGAAGAGGCAAAATTATGTACTGTTCACGGAGCCCTTGACCAAAACGCACGTTTTGGTGGAAACGTGTGTTTCGGTCCTCTTTTTTTTTTTTTTTTTTTTTTTTTTTTTTTTTTCGGTTCTCCTTACTTTAATTTTTTTTACTTCTGGGCACTAAAAAACTTTTTTATTTATCTTTTTGGTCCTTTAGCTTTTTGTTTTTTTTTTTGTTTGTTTTTGTTCGACCCATTTCATTTTCATTTTTTTTTTCAATTTAGTCCTCTTTATATATTGTTTTATTTTTAACATTTTAGTCGGTTTATCTTTTTGGTCTTTTTTCATGTCTCTTTTTTTTTTTTAGAGTATTTTGTTGATTGGATTTTTTTCTTTTTTCTTTTATGTATATTTTACTATTTACATAAATTTTCTCAAAAAAAGCTCAAAATCAGTTTTCTTATCTTTCGCCCTAATTTTTTCAGTTTTTTTTGT
This sequence comes from Ficus hispida, assembly GCA_025413025.1. Taxonomy (NCBI): domain Eukaryota; kingdom Viridiplantae; phylum Streptophyta; class Magnoliopsida; order Rosales; family Moraceae; genus Ficus; species Ficus hispida. Next base: position 2,194,103 of record CM046364.1, on the reverse strand, counting down.
TTTAGTCTTTTTTTATGTATTGGTTTATTTTTAACTTTTTAATCAATTTATCTTTTTGTTCTTTTTTCACCATGTCTCTTTTTTTTTTTTTAGATACTTTGTTGAATTTTTTGTCTATATTTTACTTATATAATTTTCTTATTCAGATAATTTTTTCTCAAATATATCCAATCATGTACATCATATGTTCTTTTAAACTAATTTAATATAAGATGAGAAAAAACTGTGTGAGAAGGAATTTCTATCTCATGTTGTCTCCTTCCCCTTTTACATTCTTAATTCCACCATGGAGGAAAGAAAAAAAAAAAAAAAAAAAAAAGAAAAGAAAAGAAGAGGACTTAAAAAAAAAAAACAAAAACAAAAACAAAAGGACAGTATAGAGTGCATAGAAAAGAAGTCGACAAAATTAAGCCGAAAGAGCAATGTATACGTAAAAAAGGCAAAAATATTCCAAAGCCAATGGTTGTGAATGAAAAAACTTTTTGTAATAGTAGCGAAACACATCGCATGATGGAAAAGGGTGCCGGTGAGAACGCAGCCAAAGCTCTGACAATGCTTCCCTCATTGGCTGCCAACTTGAATTAGAGGATTAAAACGAAAAATCAAAAGCCTCCCACCCAAAACACAGCATGACATGTCAATTGATCATTGCTTTTTTTCTTTTCCCATATATATTTTAAAATTTTTATAACAGGATATGAAAAATATTCTAGAAGAAAAATACGACACAACATTAATTATATACTCTCTGCTTGTTTCCATTATTTAAAAACATTTATAACATTTCATTTAGATTGGCTATTCAAATAAGAATTTAGAAACAGAAGGTATCAACTGATTCATGATATTACTGTTTTGAAATTTGATTTCATTTGAGTATATATACAATAATAAGATTTGCGTTCTCAACTTTTTCTTCTATCTAAGTTTCAAATCTGCAATCAATTTGTATTGATTGAGTGTCAATAATCAATTTGGCGTCAACTGATAGTGTGATCTATCATCTAGAGTTGATCTAGCATGTTACACCAAATAAAATAAAGTACAGAAAATAAATTAAAAGACATGATTTTTTTTTATTTATTTTTTATAGTTCACCACTAAACTCGTGGGCTATATCCGTTTTGGTGCTTTGAGAGCCTCACTATATATGATATGATGAATACATGATAGCTCTAGGGCAATAAATGGGAAGAGTAGAAGAAGGGGATAACTGCAATCGCGAGTTTGTGTTGAATCACGGATTGGGCGTATAAGCTTGATTTTCTGGAGGCGTCTGCGATTTTGAGGAGGTTTGCTATTATAAGGACTGGTAGGGAAATCTCGTCACATGTAGGATTTGAATTTGAAAAAGTTTTAGACTTATCCAAATCTTCTTGTGACTAAATCTTCTGTTTGAATTTTATATATATTTGAATTGGGAAGCTTAAATCCAAATATATCATGTGTTGGTGGATTATCCAAATCCTTAAACTCATGGAGTGGATAATTATGATAAATATCGATTAAATTCTCCACTAATCTCAGACTAAGGACTCGCCAATGACTGGATGGTGAGTCACTCTGTGAGTCGGTTGATGACTTGTCGGTGAGTCACAAAGTGACTCTTCTGAGACTCTGAAAACTGCCGGATAATGAGATGATCTAGAGCTTATTGATGAGTCAATCTAGAGCTTGTTGACAGTTCAATCCATAAGTCAATGTCATGCGACTGGTGAGTTGCATTTTCTACTCTAGTTGATGAAGTTCTAGGAGTTGTATCTAAGCTGATTCTTGGTCTTCGAATTATTCCGGTTGACATGTGGACGGTGAGTGATGAGGTACAAAATCTGATCTCAACAGTTTCAAAATGTCATAATTTTTTTATTTCAAATCCGATATTTGTGATTATTCTTTTTTTTTTTTTTTTTTTTTTTTTTTTTTCTGTTCAGAGGGATAAGAGGAACAAACCACATTCATATATCCTATCACAATTTATCGTCGACATTGATATTATAAGATTTGTTAAAACATTTTTCAATATCTATCCAAATACACATTCAAATAGTATGTTGTTCATATTATGAACATCCAAATACTATTTTAAATGATAATCCAAATGGTTATGTTTAAATATTTGCATTCAAATGTTTTCATTTAAATGATTACCAAACGGAGTTAACTATCTAATTATTTCACAATCATATCAGATAAGAAATATGATAAAGTTTTTTTTTTTTGCTCCAAGCAGTATAAAAAAAAATATCTCTCTCACTCTCTCTCTCTCCCCTCAAAACGCGAGTTTGGTCCAAAATGTGCGTTTTGGACGAAATGGATTAATAGTAGCTCATTTTAAGTTTTCTTATATGTATAGATAATGGTCTCGGATTTTTAACATCTTATAAGATAAATCAATGTTCAATATAATATGTCTTTCCAAAATTATCTCCAGCCAAAATGGTAATCTAGTAGACTACCACCGAAAGCCTCCAATGACCAAAGTCAACACAGGTTACTCTTTGATTTTGCACTAGATAGGGTCACCAGAGAGTATTATGGTAGTACACACACGATATTCTACCATACTACTTTTGGTAATCAACATGGATTATGGTCACCAATGTCGGTTTCCTGTGATAGAGAGTAGTTAAGTATAACATTTGTTATATTTTACCATATTATTTTACGTATTCTGCCAGATTATTTTACGTATTCTATCGGATTGTTTTAACTACTCTGCCAAACATTTTTTTTTATATTCCACCGGATTGTTCATAATATTCCAACGGATTGATTATTGTAATTTACCAAAAAAAAATTTGTTATTTCACTATATTAATCACAAAAAAATTAAAAATCATAAAAAAAACTAATCCCTAAATTGAAAAAAAACCCTAATTTCCAATAAAAAAAAAAGAAATTGAGACACAATATCTAGATATTCATCAGCAACTCTGACCGTCGGTAAGAGATGCCGTCCATTGTTGGTGTCAGATTTACCTTACACAATATGTTCCAAGGTCAAATTAGCTTGTGTTCCGTATACGAGTTGGAATTGAGTTGAATTGAGTTGTGTATTTAGTGAGATGTTTGAATTATTAGAATTAAAAATGTATTGAAATATGTTTAGAAAAATATCAATATGAAGCTTATTTCATTAGTCTTGAAATTTTATGTAATTAAAAAAAATCGTCACTTTTGAACTAATATATATGTAAAATATGGATTTTTAAAATTTAAGTTATAAAATTATAACTGTAACTGTGAATAGTAAAAGTTGGTTTACTTTTTAGTAAAAGACAAAAAAAATTGTTATACAAACTAGATTTAACCGATGTACCAAACAAGTTATTAATAATCTTATTTAAGATATGTCAAAATTTATTAGGGAAAGTACTTAAATAACACAAATTTAAATACAACCACACGAACCAGATACAAAAAAAATAACAATAGACTAATATAATAGAAAATTAAATTAAAATAAATTAAAATTTGTGTCATATTAATTAAGATAGAGAAGTTTGTATTAAGTTGGTTAATAGATGAAAAAAATGTACTTATTTAAATAATTTTTCTCATATTTCTTCGAGGTCTACCAAAAGGCCTTTTTTTTTTTTTTTTTTTTTTCACAATTCTCACTTTTCTCTTTAAAGAAAGCCAAAAATTCTTGAAAGCCCGTCAAGCTCAAACAATCTAACAGAAAATTATCTATGTAGCCAATGTTTTGTGTCCGGACATTATTGCCATTATTGTGCACTTGTTAACTTCTATGACACGGTAATATCTTTATTCTCATTTTATCCTATTTGTTTTTAATCTCTCTTCCTTCTGTTCTCTCTCTCTTGCTCATCTCTCTTCCTCTACCTCTCTCTCTCCACTCTCTTTCCTCTCTCCGTCTTCTGTGATCGTGGCTCTCTCTCGGCGTAGACTGGGTGATCTGCAAGATTGGCAAAGTTCGCCACCGGCTGCCGTCTCGGCGCTTTCTTTCTCTCCTCCGTCTCCGGCCTTGCGATCTCGGCCAGCGGCGACTCCAAACCACCGGAGATCCTCGCCTCCACCGCGTAGATCCTCGTCGTCGGAGCCGCCTTCTGCAAGCTCACTGTCACCCATCGCCGCCGTTGGTTGGGTGAATCTCCGCCGTTGCTGACTCCTCAACTCTTCCCCTTCCTCTTCCTCTCCGGAGTCTCCAATTTCGAGATCAGCTCCCATGGAGCCTGCTGACGTGGCGCCGCCGCCGGAGCCCAAGAAGCAGTGGCTTATCGTCGACCTCGGCAACCCCGGCATGAAATACGACGGCTCGTCACAATGTTCGTACAATTCTCTTTTTTCCTTTTTTTTTTTTTTTTTTTTTCAATATGTACATTTGTTTGTTTTGCTTCAATTTTCAAGTTTATATATATGTATGTATTTAATTATCTCAATAATTTACAGGTTGGTTTTGAGTTGGTTGATGCTATTGTTGAAGCTGAAGGAATGTCTATCAGCAGTGTTTCTTTCAAAGCTTTACCCGACGAAGGTTCAGAACCTTCTTCTTCTTCTTCTTTATTTTTTTTTTATTTTTTTGGTGAAGTATTTCTTTCATATTGAGACGGTTTATGTAGAAATATTGCATTGAAGATTCAATTTTTAATAAAAATTCAATTTACTTGTTACGTGAGGATAATTTTGCTGTTTGTAGCCAAATATTTTATAGAGGTCCCTTAATCTATCTGATAATCATAAGTATAAAGTAGTATGAAATTGTTACAAGTATTAATCCATAATGTTCGAACTCTCAATTATTAATATATTCGAACTCTCAAAACAGAGTACTAATAAACTGGAATATATATATATATATATATAATAATGCAAAAAAAAAAAAAAAAATATATATATATATATATATATATAAATTGTAAAACAACAAAATTCTAAATTTGCTGGTGCGTGATTTGCTGTGTGTGTGTGTGCTAAAACGACATAAATTCCAAATTTGCTGGTGTGTGATTTGGGGGGTGTGTGTGTGTGTGTGTGTGTGTGTAGACCAGATTTGCTGGTGTGTGTGTGTTTGTGTTTAGACCAATGTGTGTGTGTGTGTTTAAAAAGAAAATGAAAATAATTACACGATTAGTCCGAGTCGCGTATTGCGTTCCATGTTATAGAAAGCTTGTTGTGGGGACTGAAAACTAATTAACATTATTTGTTCGGGATGTTGAAGTGGAAATTGGAAGCTTGAAGTGAAATCCACTGTTGGAGTTTCTTTATTGAGAATTAATGTCAGTTTTTGATGGATAAAATTCGGTGTTATGTTCTTATTTCATTGTTTCACCACATGTTTATTGGATTCTTGTATTATGAATTGGCATGGTGTTGGTATTTGCAAGAATTGCTGTTTTAGACGTTGTATAGTCTGATTGCTTGGAATTTGGAAGTTGAAGGCTAGTTTTGGAGCTTAGGATGTATGACTGGCTGTTAGGTGCATGCGTAAAAAATATCGTAGCAAAATATATATTGAATCTTAGTGCCAGAACAATTTCTGGATAGATTACAAACTAAAAGGTATTTAGTTGCAAACCAGAAAAACGAAAAACATTAAAAAAATATATATTTCTATCACATGTATGATCATTTATGTTGAAAACAAAAAAAATATTTTGGTAGAATATTAAAAATATTCTACTAGAATATTTTTGACGACTTGTGCAAGTGACCGGAGTCGGTAGTTGGTAACTTACGGGTATCATTGTTTTAAAAAATCTAGTAGAATATCCAAAAAATTATATATGAATATTCCAATAACCGGTGACAAGAGCCGAAAATGTTCGATCATCCAAGAAAATAAAAAAAAAAATTATAGTAGAATATATCCAAAATATTATACTAGAATATTTCAGTGACTCGCGTCAGAGATCGAAGTTGAAGACATTTAGCCATCCATGTTAAGAACGGAAAATGTTGTAGTAGAATAACAAAAATATTCCACTACAATATTCCATGATCGGTGCTGCGGCCGGACCCATAGACATACAGTCATTAATGTTGAAAACCGAAAATTTTCTAGTAAAATATTCAAAATATTCTAGTAGAGTATTCAAAATAGACTAGTAGAATCTCTCTAGCGACTTGTGCCGGTGATCAGAGCTGGAGACCTCTGACTTTCTTATTGAAAACATAAAATATTTTAGTAGAATACTTAAAATATCTTACTAGAATATTCTAGCAACCGGCACTGAGGATTGGAGTTAGAGACGCTCAACCATTCATGTTGATATTTGAAAAATTTTTAGTAGAATATCCAAAATATTCTAGTAAAATACCCATTATTTACTAGAATATTTCGGCACTAGCAGTTGGAGTCGGAGATTTTCGACCATCCATATTAAAAATATAAAATATTCTAGTAGAATAACCAAAATATTCTACTAGAATATTCTGACGACAGGTGGCGACATTGGAGACCGAAGACATCTAACCATCCATGTTGAAATTATAAAATATATTAGTATTCTACTAGAATATTTGAACGACTAGTGTTGACGGTTCATGTCGGAGACGTGCGGCAATCAATGTTGAAAACATCCTTGTAGAATTTTCACAATATGAGCAATTTGGTGTCTTGTAGATTTTTATTCTTATTAAAATGGACAATTTAAGTAAAGTATATTATGTTGAACTTTGACCTATGACTAGTACTCTTAGATGGCAAAGGAGTAAAGTATCCAAAAACCACGTAAAAATTGTCAAGAGGTTTCGAAAGAGTAACATTTGTGACATTACCCTAACAATCTACGACCGAATCAAACATACTTTGAATGTTTTAATGAAGTTTATATCTTTTTTTCCCCCATAGGAAAGCACCCAAAATTTATCAATTAACAATAGTTATAAAAATTACAAATAAACTTAAAATAGAAAATCTAACCCCCAAATTTAAAAATTCCCAAAATAATTCACAATATATCTCGTCAGAGATAGCACCAGAGAGCGGCATTGGACCTATTGTCATCGTCGGAAGGAGGCGACTTCATCACACTGGATGTTGTGATACCATGCGTTTGGGAAGAGACTCATGTAGAAACGATTGAGTCGGCAGTCGAGTGCCTCGCATGGCTAGATTTTATTAGGATCCCAGAGTTTCATGTGAAGATTCTGGAGATTCCCCTTGGAGACAGCAATTCCCATAGGTTCGCGAGGAGATCATCACGATTCTGATGGCAATGTTGACTGGTCATTGGAGACTTCCCAGCTTCGACAGATACGACAGTGACGAAACAAGTTTGGAGGAAAATGAGATATATAGATATTTTGGGGATTTTAAATATTTTTATATAAAAATATGCTATTTTTTCTATACCTGAAAATTTATGCTATTAATTTTCGTCCACTTCTCCTGTTATACTATTTTCCTCTTTCTCCCATTAAACACTGACTTGTCCAATAATAATGATAATGCAGATGGGGTAAAGGTTATGCCATTTAGTGTATTTTTTTATTTTCAAATTTATTTATTTATCTCTCTCACTATACTTTGAAAATGAAGCTTAAATTCCATTTTTTTTTCCTATAAAAGTGATACATATGAATCCCAAATGTATGAAGTGATATGACACTAATTTAGCCCCTAAACCCAACACCTCCAACTCGACCGTCAGTTGATTATTACAATGAATTTTGACTTCTTTTTTCGACTTTTGTTTGAAATTAGGATAAGGGAATCGAATTCTATAAAAATTTTTAATAGAATTAGGTGTAAAATTAATCTAGATCATACTTATAAGCTAACGATTTTTTGCAAAGACTATACTTATGAGCTAACGATTGAATTTTGACTTTCCAATTTCTGAACAAAACTCGATCACTTTCCATTGTAGTGTAGTCTCTCTTTTTTGTTGTCGTCTTTTTTAGCTGTGAGTCTCTTTTTTTTTTTTTTTTGTAATTTTTGTAATTTTTTTCTTTTTAATTTCACTTCTTCATCTCCATCTGCTTTGCCAGCGAACTAATATTGAAAATCTTGTGCCTCAATCGACCGGCTTATTTTTCATCTTTAAGTGCATAATACAATTTTTTTTTTTTTGTTTTTTGAAAAATGGGAAACTATCAAAGAGAGTTTTGCCTAATACCGTAAATGAAACATTATTATTATTATTATTATTATTATTATTATTATTAATTTTCTTTTTTCAAGCTCACATGTTGTAAAGCAAGAATAATAGGTCCAATAACATGCCAAATTTGGCATTTTTGTGCCAATTACGTAAACGTTTGCATCAGCGACGTCAACTTCTTTATTTTAATCCCATGCCCTTATCAATATGAATTCAGTGTCCAATACACATTCTGTTTCTGTGGTCATTTAATTATAGGGTATATCTATTTTTGCCCAACCAACTTTTCTCCATTTAGAAAATTTCCCGTTAAATTTTTAACATTAATAATTTACCCTTCGAAATTAATAGTGTTATATAATGATCCTTGCTAGATGACGTTTATTAAAATTTTGTATGTTACATTAACTGGTTTAAGGCAAAAGATACTCAAATTTTGAATTACAACGAACGGAAGCATGTTCTCTCACGTGCAATGCATGTAGAAATCTCGAAAGATTTTATTATCTTTTATCAATATAAGTGTATTTTTATAATATTCTATAAATTGACGATTAATTTATTAAAATTAAAAATCCAAGAATATTTTATTAATTCACTAAAAATTAAGGGAATAAAACTTCTCAAATTATTTGAGAGGCTGGGAGGGGAGAGATTAGATATGAACTCTTAGGGGTTGTTTGAGGGAATTATCCAAACACATCTCAAAATAATTTTTTTCCCCTATTTATTTAATTTAAAATTACTTTTTACTATTCACATTTTTAAATGTTCACACTAAACTCAAACTTTAAAAGTAATTTGTTATTTCAAGTCTAAATAAGATGAATTTTTTAAAAATTACATGGAATTTTGAGAGGAATAGAACAATTTCTATATTTGTATTTTTTTCCAAATACATTTCAAGTTTTTAAACCTTTTTTTTTTTTTTTACTCTAAACAGTTTTTTTTTTTTAATCAAACACATATTTTCAAAACTTCACTCAACTCGAATCTAAATATCTATAGAACTCTTTTTTCGATATCTCTCACAAATGAGTCTTTGGGTTTAACATTTGATAGTATTCATACAGACACACACTACAAAAAGAAGATGTTGAACAAATTAGAGCCATCGACTTTAATAATTTACGCATGTATTTGGTGCTAAGATTTGGATTGCAGAATTTAGATTTGATTTGATTATACGTTTATCGAGGTATTTGATTTGCTAGAATTAAAAAGTGTAAAAACATGAAATGTAATCGGAAAAAAAAAAAATCAATATGAAGTTTGTTTCATTCGTCTCAAAATTTAATATAATTTTTTTTAAAAAAATCTCATTTGAATTTGTTTATATAAAATTATGGACTAATAAAATTTAAATTATAAATCATGTGAATAGTAAAATTATGAAAAAAAAATAAAAATTAAATTATAATTATAAGATTTGAATCCCCCACTCAAAACAGCCTGAGAATAAAAGTAGCCTTCCTAAAAAAGAAAAAAGAAAAAGGAAAGATGCACGACAACATACAATTTAACTTAGCTTGCATGCAATAAACTATTATATATGTAAATCGGAATAACGTGCTGGTGTTATTATATATTAGAGAAGCATCATTACCTCTTAACTTTTATGTGAAATTGTGAACAGGCTAGTGGTTTTTTTTTTTTTTTTTTTTTAATTGTAGTAAATGAATTACCATTTTTAGTATTTTATTTTTGATTTAGACCTATCATAACTCTAACATTGAGGTCCTTTTAAAATGAGCAATTGTTTTATGCTTCTGGAGCTGACTAATAAAAAACTTTAGTAGTGAATTCAAATGGTGTTTTTTTTTGACACCATCATAAATTTATCGTATAATTATTATTTATATTTTAAATTTTAAATTTTGATAATTTATATCTTGAATTTTCAAAATTGTAACAATTTACCTCTCATTTACTCCCATATCCCAAGAAAACACCCTCAAAAGAAAAAGGTGAAGCGACCATAGAAAAAAAAAAAAAATTTAGGTAATCAAGTAGTAATACCACATTTAACTTAACATAAAAATGTAAAATTTAAATATCCAACCTTCAATGAAAAAAAAAAAAAGCCAAAAGATCTTATTGTGGGGGTGCTAAAGTGAAAAATTGTGTAAAGTCCGGGAATAAATGAATTTATTTATTTATTTAATTTTTGGTCATTGTAATTGCAGACTGCCCCAAAGAAAGCCAAAGGCCAACGCCAACCCCTGCAAAGCAAGAAAAGCCCAACACTTGCACACGGAATCCGAAAGACGATCGTCTCCTCACGTCTCTTCTCTTCTCTGAAATCCAATTTAGACTCTCCGTTGAAAATATTCAATCCAAATCCACCCACAAATCGATTTTCGATTCATCTCTCATAGATCGATCTCAGGTATATTTTATATATGTGTGTACACATATATGTATGTATGCATCAGTATAGGTATATAGAATAATCTGTTTTCCACATTCGAGAATTCATTCTATTTTGTGTGTTTTTATTGTGGGAACGATTCAGGTAATATTCTTTTTCTCAGTCTAGAATGTCGGTGATTGCATTTTCTTTACTACAGCAACGGATTTTCTCGGAAAATCTCGCCTTGTGGTGTGAATTTTCATGTTTTCGTAGCGCTAATTTGCGTGCTTTTGATGCAATTTATTGATTTAGGATTTTACTGATTTGAAGAATTTTCTTTGCTCTGTTTGTTTGCCGAGAAAATCGCAAATTATGGAAATGTAACGGATGAAAAGTTTACGAACACAGTCAACTAATGTTATCTTTGGCAAATTTTCTCCGATTTCCTTTGTGTTTGTTTCCTGAGAAAAATGAATTGGAAATGATGGAAATGCAATAGCTGGAAAATATATGAAAACAGCTAAAAGATGTTCCATGCGGTGTTTCATGGCGTGATTGTTGATTAGGTTTTTGTGAAATGTGATTCTGGCAGATTCTTTTGTGATTATGGAGAGCTTAGCACAATTGGAGGCTCTGTGCGAGAGGCTGTACAATTCTCAGGACTCAGTCGAGCGAGCTCATGCGGAGAATACTTTGAAATGCTTTTCTGTGAACACTGATTACATCTCGCAGTGCCAATACATTCTCGACAATGCACTGACGCCGTATGCGTTGATGTTGGCGAGTTCGAGTTTGTTGAAGCAAGTCACCGAGCATAGCCTTGCTTTGCAGCTCCGTCTCGATATTAGTAATATTTTCGATCATTACAATGATTTAACTATTGTTGCACGAGATTTTCCATACGTACTTTGGTTTCCTTAATCTTATACTGTTGGACTTGAATTGTAGGAAGTTACCTTATCAACTATTTGTTCACCAGAGGACCTAAGCTGCAACCTTTTGTGACTGCATCTCTGATCCAACTCTTATGTCGAGTTACAAAGTTTGGGTGGTTTGACGATGACCGGTTTCGGGATGTGGTGAAAGAATCAACCAACTTCTTGAGCCAGGTGCTATGACTAGCTTGTATGGCTTCCTAAATTTAAAAGAAAAAAAAAAAAGTTTGGCGGAAATATTCAAAAACTGCCTATCTACCTAATTTGTCCTCTTAAAGTGCTTCAACTGAAGTCTCAACTGGTAGTGCGTGCTATTTTAAATAGTTTAGGGCTGGTAGTGTCTTACAGACTGATAGCATGCAAACATTTTGTTTTGCCAGGCAACTTCAGAACACTATGCCATTGGTTTGAAGATATTGAATCAGCTTGTATCTGAAATGAATCAGGTTAGTAGTTAGTTTTTTGTCATCATTATTTTCTACAGTATTGAAAGGTCTTAAGAACTTGTTCTAGATTTCTTGAAAGGACTATGTAACAAAGATAAGCTTTAGACGTGCTGGGCAATTTGGTTAGAAAGGAATAAGTGGGTCTTTGAAGATTTAGAAGGCAATGTCAGCGAGCTGTCGGAAAAAAGTGAAGTTTTGTGTTGTAGTCTGGTTGTGAGGGGACAAAGTTTTTAATAATTTTCAATTTTCAAATTTGATTAGGAAGTGGCTTTTTTAATGTAGTCTATCCTTTATTGTCATATATTTCTACTTATAAATTTCTTATTCTTATCATTCTTTTTAAAATATAGTTTTTTTTCTCACCCCAACACCCACCCCCCCCCCCCCCCCCCCCCCCAAAAAAAAAAAAAAAAAAGAAGAAGAAAGACTCTATGGTTTGCAGTGTTGTTGTTAATGTTAAATTTAGTCTTATGTTTCCTTATTGCGACCATGAGAAATCAATTTGCAATTGGAACCTCGACTTCTGTATTTACTTGTGATTGTTCAACATGTATTGGAAGATTTCTGATTTCCTTTCTTATAGCCTGTAATTAAGTGCTGCAAAACTTCAAGCTGAGAAAAAAGGGAGGGAGAGAAGGAGAGGGGGGGGGGGGGGGGTGGGGGTTAAGACTTTTTGGTATACCAAGAATCACTTTATATGATTCAACTTTTGGCCAACTTAAAGATGTCAATTAGGATATATCATTTTGTATAACTCGTCAATATTTCAGTAAAGTTTCGCTATTTAGCTATCCTTTTATTGTGTGTGTTTTCTTTTGCCTATTTAAAGATAACGTTGATGTCTGCATCATTGTGCTCTAACTTTGCTTCTTGTTTCTGGATTGCAAAATTCTCAGCCTAATCCTGGTTTGCCTTCAACACATCATCGAAGAGTTGCCTGCAACTTTAGGGATCAATCACTGTTCCAAATCTTCCAGATATCTTTAACTTCATTGCGTCAACTGAACACTGATGGTAGTACACTATCTTTTAAATACACACATGCATGTACGTATATGATTGTGTGTTGTGATGTTCACATATGCAATTTATGTGTACATATCTTATTTTTGTAGATTCCATCTCTAAGAGTCTTTGCTGCTTTGCAAAATTTTGATGCTTCTATTTATGTGATGTGCAGTTGTGGATCGGTTGCAAGAGTTAGCTCTTTCTCTTTCACTTAAATGTTTATCCTTTGATTTTGTTGGCACCTCAATTGATGAGAGTTCCGAAGAGTTCGGCACTGTTCAGGTATTTACCTCTTTTAATTACAATCTTATCTGTTTGATGATCTATCAGTAAGTTCGTGAAATAATTATGTTCTTCATTATGTTATAGATACCATCTTCTTGGAGGCCAGTTTTGGAAGATCCTTCAACGCTTCAGATTTTTTTTGATTACTATGCCATTACAAAGGCCCCTCTTTCAAAGGAGGTAGTATGCATTCTTTTATTGTCTTCAAATATTTGATCTTATGCCTTGAAACACATTCCATTTAGATTTTCTCTGTACTTCACTTTAACAATTCCTATTGTTATCATGTCATGCATGTTACCAACAAGTAATTTTTTTTCTTAGTCCTTGTTTGCTATCGGATGGACAGTTTACATTTTAAGGGTATTATTTTAACAACTTTCATTGTCTTGCAACTGAGAATATCAAGGCAAATTGTACCAATTCCTTTCAATGTCTGGATTATATCCTCAAATGGTATCTTGGTACAACTTTGTTTTCTAGTAGAGATTCCTAGGTGAGGTGGTATTCTATTAAAGGTGGACAGAGTCAAACAATCACTCATGTTTAAAATCGTCCGGTTGATTCCTACTTTAGAAACCAACTAGATATGACGTATCCTTACATTTGTCCTATAACAGTTCTTATTGAAATCGTTTTACCAGTTAACTATTTCGGAGAATGGTACAGTAGTTTTTTTTTAAATTCTGCATGGAGTTAGATGGGATAGCTCCTGGTCAATGTTGCATTTCTTGGAGAACACGTCTTTGGCCACAGGATTAGTTTGAGTATCTTGATGAATAGCCTCTGGAATATCTGACAGTGAGTTAGATCCAAATAGGGAAGATGAATTCAAACTAGTTTTAGATGTTTTAAGAAGTTTTGCTCTTTGTTTTCTTGTGTATATAAACATATATATTTTTTATAAAGAAGTTACGCTGTTGATTTCATTTGGGTTTGACATTCTGGATTGTTCGAGGTGTGGAAGAATGTAGGCTAAATTCCTAGATTTTTTTTTAAACCTATTTTCATGTCGATGTACAGTTATGGGTTTAGGCTCTTGAATTGATTGGAAGACATAACGAAGTTATTTCCCTCTTTTTTATTTATTTTTTTTTATAACTAGCAAGAAGTTTTGATGGCTGATTTGTTCTATTAGAAAAGAATCTATTGTCTACTCTGATGTACTTTTTCTTTATTGTTCACTTGCTGAATGAGGGACAGAGATAAAATGCCAAATTTTTTCACTTGCGGAATGATGGAGAGAGATAAGATGAATGATTTAATATCTTTCCTTTCCCAGTAGTTTTTCTTCAATTGTTTCTTATTTTATTCTCTTAAAGAATTTTTAGTCTAAATTACATTCTACCTTTGTGGTTCTTTTTTTTTTTTTTTGGTGTGTGCGTGTTCTCTTGAAGGTTTTCTCTGTTACATTGTTTCTTGTACTTGTATTTTGTCCTTTTTTTTTTTTTTTTTCCTGTGGAACTTGCTTCTTCTTTTTGTCTCTCTTAAAGATTCTTTATTCTAAATTAGATTGTAGAACAGTGGTTTTTTCCGGGTGTTTCTACGCATCGTCTCTGTTGCACTGTTTCTTGTAGTTGTATTTTAGCCTTTTCCCTGGATGAACTTTACTATTGGGAGAGTTTTTATCTTATGGATGAATTGAGCCACGGGTACTTCACTGGGTTTTTCTGATTGACTAAAGTTGTTGGAAGTAATTCAAAATATATTTATATATATTTTGAATTGGAAGTATTTCAATATTTTTTTCCTAAAAAGAGAAAAAAGTATTTCAATATTCTCTGGAGAAAGCAAATTGAAATATAATCAAGAAATTAGAAAGCAACGTCCAGATATGCAAATAATATTAATTGCATTTGGAAATAGAAGATTGAATACAAGTTGATATATCTACTTTTATAGTGATCTTATCCTTGTTCGGAAAGTACATTGGTTTGTCCTTTTAGTGAGTTAGCTTCTTATTCTTGATGTCTAATCACAATTTAAATTTATATTTCATAATTTTGTTTTTGACTGCAAAACACTTCTGGAACTGTTAAAACAGAGTTTCTTCTTCCATAATTGGAAATTTTATTGCAATTTCACCTGTGTTTGCTTCTTAAACCTTCTTTTCTTAGGTTTTCACTATTGTTGTTTCTAGGCACTGGAGTGCTTGGTGCGACTAGCTTCTGTAAGACGTTCTTTGTTTACAAATGATGCAGCCCGTTCTAAGTTTTTGGCCCATTTAATGACTGGAACCAAAGAAATCCTACAAACAGGACAAGGTGTTGTTGGCTTGTCTTTTTCTTTATTTTGCTAATGTTTACTATGATGCTGAGGAGAGATGATGTGCTTCTTCTTCTTGTATTATTATTTTGTTGTATTTATCGTTCCACATTTCGCGGTGGTGTTGAGGCGATATAGTGTTCTTTCTCCCTCTGACGTTCGGTGTATAATACGTGCATTTGTGTGTGATTCTCTGCAATTATTTGTTTCTAAACTTGATTGGTTATTATCTGCCCCAGACATATTGATTTGTTTTACTTCTTCATTTTCTTCATTTTGTAACAGGTATAAACATATTTATTTCTGATAAGTAGACTGGTCAAACTATACTCATATTTCCGAATTATGGCACTCATTTGTTCTGTTTTCGCAAGTTTTGTTTTGTTTTGTTATTTGTTTTACTTCTTCATTTTCTTTGTTTTGTAACATGGTGTTACTGGTGTGAACATATATATTTCTGATAAGTAGACTGGTCCAAACTATACTCATATTTCCGAATTATGGCACTCATTTGTTCTGTTTTCGCAAGTTTTGTTTTTGTTTTTGTTTTTTGTTTTTACCAAAGAAAGAAAGAAAGAAGGAAAAGAGTGCTAAATATATTGGGTTCCATTTCCTGAGGAGGTTCTGATAACTTATCAAAAACTTGGGAAGAGGTTTGCAAGAGGTATTAACTTTGAACGGAAAACATGTAACCAGTAGCAGCATATAGCCAGCCATGCTTCCTACCAATTTTTTTATCCCCAGATGGGGATATTGATTTAGCCGCACCTGGACCTACATGTTTTCTTATTTTATGAAAAAAACAAGAAAAAGGGAAACTGATAAATGTATAAAGTCAGAGCCGGCTCATAAATTTAGCCAGTTTGATGTTTCTGAAGTTTGTCATATTCACCTAATTGCAAGTCTCATTGCCCTGGTGAGTTGTCTTTTTTGTGTAACCGTTGAGAAGTCAACTTGAATGGATATCTGATTTTATAATGGTTTTCTGGAATGGCTGAAGTAGGCTCCATTAATTCTAAGAAAGGTCTTGTAGAGTTTCATTTCAGTTTCCATGTAATCATGTACTGTTGTGCATTCTTATATTAAACTGTACGTTGTTGGCCAATATGCCCTTTCTTTTTCTCTGTTTTCTTTAAGGTTCTGCTTTATGTTTACATTTTTTTGTTTGCACTTCGAATCAGGTCTTGTTGATCATGATAATTACCATGAGTATTGCCGGCTTCTTGGACGATTTAGAGTGAATTATCAGGTACAGTTTTTAGATCTCGTTTGACATTGGTTATCCTTTTAGGCTATTCCATTACTATTGGTTCATAGTAGTTTGAGTGTGCCTATGCTCATGACTGTACAAAATGCGTAATAACTGCACATTTATGTTTGCCTAGTGTGTTATTGTTTTATGCATGTCCTGTGTATCTGTTAAATGATGCAGTCTTCACTTATTTTTTCCTTCAGACTTCATGAAACATTTTGTATGGTATTTTAGATATGATTCCATATTATTGGATGAGGTGATGTTTTTAATTTGGTATTTGGTTAATACACGTGTTGTTACTCCAAGATCATTTGCCAAGTTACTGCTACTTTGTGGTCAGACATAGAGAAATATGTACTGTTTTTGCTTCATGTGCCCATTTTGGCCTTTTATGCGTGCAACTTCACAGAGGGCAATTTCTCTAGTGTGGTATTGGGTTGTTGATCTTGTTACTTTTGTTTATTCAGTTTTAAATTTGTTGCAGTTGTCAGAACTTGTGAATGTGGAAGGCTATAGTGATTGGATCCGTTTAGTTGCAGAATTCACTTTAAAGTCCTTGCAATCTTGGCAGGTTGGTTTATCAGTCTTATGTATTGTCCAAAGATGGTCCTTTCCCCCAAAAAGAGGTGTTACCTGATGAACGTTGTGGATTACTAGATTGAGCTCGAAATGAGATTTTAGTTTCCGAATGAAAATTTTCATTTTCGTTTATTTATATATGCCTCTTCTGTTATGTCTATGTCCAATTATCTCTACTCTAATGAATAGCTGCTTCAAATTGAATTACTGACTAAGATTTTTGTATTCTGCCAGTGGGCTAGCAGCAGTGTGTATTATCTTCTTGGGCTATGGTCCAGATTAGTCACGTCTGTACCATATTTAAAAGGTGATGCGCCCAGCTTATTGGATGAGTTTGTGCCCAAGATTACTGAAGGTTTCATAACATCCAGATTTAACTCTGTGCAGGTACTACATTAAATGATTCTCTTGGGGCTTGTATTCTTAATTACCTCAAAATTTAGGACTATTTTCTCTCTTATTGTTTCTCTGTATTTTGAAGGCTGGATTACCAGATGATCTCTCCGAGAATCCTTTAGACAATGTTGAACTTCTGCAGGATCAATTAGATTGCTTTCCTTACCTCTGTAGATTCCAGGTTCAGTCTGTTTTTCTGAAATGTCTTTTTACTTTTGAAGCTTGAAGATATTCTCGATAAATTCACCTTGAACATGTTTATCAGTCATACAAAACCTATTGCCCTATGCATACCATTTTTTTTATTGTCTAAGTTTAATCATGTTGTGGTTACTTTGTTTTATTATTGCAGTATGAAAGCAGTAGTTTGTATATCATAAACATAATGGAGCCAATTCTGCAAACATACACGGTATGCTCCTATATGGTTATTCTTAGAAAATGCAATTGGGTTAATATTGTTTTTACTTCTATTTGGTGATTGATGATTTCTGTTGTCTGAAATAGGGAAGAGCTCGAGTGCAGACTGCAGATAATGGTGACATATCTGTCATTGAGGATAAACTTGCTTGGATTGTTCATATTGTTGCTGCAATTCTCAAGATAAAACAATGTACTGGCTGTAGGTAAAAATTAAAAAAAGAAAAAAAAAAACAGGAAAGCAAAAAAAAAAAAAAAAAAAAAAAAAGCTCCTTTACCAGCCCCTACCCTTTCCTCTCCTTTTCGTTTTCTTTTCTTTTCATTTCTTTCTTTTTCTTTTTTTTTTCTTGTACTTCTTTCATTTCCAGCATCCTTTTTACTGGTTTCCATCTCTGTGTAGTTCCGAGTCTCAAGAGGTGCTTGATGCAGAACTTTCAGCTCGTGTTTTGCAATTAATAAATGTTACCGACAGTGGACAACATTGCCAGGTGAGCAGCAGGGGAACTTTCATTTTATTAGGAAAAGGAAAAAAAAAAAAAAAAAAAACTTACATACATGTAAACGGACACATATATATTATTTATGTGTATTATGCCTTACATGTTTTGTTATGCACTTGGTGGTTGCGAGGGTTGGATAATGGGATTGTGGCTTATTTGATTTTGGCTACTTTTGCTTGTTATTTTTTGTTACTTCCTTGATCCGCTGTGACATTGTTGAGTAATTGTTGAAA
The DNA here is from genome assembly GCA_025413025.1 of Ficus hispida. Lineage (NCBI taxonomy): Eukaryota > Viridiplantae > Streptophyta > Magnoliopsida > Rosales > Moraceae > Ficus > Ficus hispida. The sequence continues at coordinate 2,175,359 of CM046364.1, read as the reverse complement.
TTGTTAAATCCTTGTCGTTGGATTTTTCAGAGATATGGTGAACTGAGCAAACAAAGGCTTGATCGAGCAATTCTTACCTTCTTTCAACATTTTAGAAAGTCCTATGTTGGTGATCAGGCCATGCATTCCTCAAAGGTAATTTTCTGACTTCTTTTTGAAGTAATATTCTCTTGTTGTTTTCTATTGAAACATTTGTTTCCAACATTTCTTCCGAATGTTCTCTTTCTGTTGCAGCAGCTATACGCCCGGCTATCTGAGCTTCTTGGACTCGATGATCATCTGCTCATGTTGAATTTAATTGTTAGAAAGATTGCTACGAACCTCAAGTGTTACACTGAGGTAAAAAGCTGTAGGTGTAAAAGCCTGTACATGTTTACTATAACGTTATGTTATTCCATCATGTAGTAAAATATTTGTACTGTTCCAATTCAGAGTGAGGAGGTCATTGATCACACCTTAAGTTTGTTCTTGGAGTTGGCATCTGGGTAAGTTTTGTAACTCAAGTGTTTCGTACCAGCACCTTGGAGCCTGTTTTTATTGTATATTTCCCTAAAAAAAAAAGGTTCCTAAAAGACATGCTGATTGAACCAAGCAATATTTGGGCAGATACATGACTGGAAAGCTTCTTTTGAAGTTGGACACTGTTAAATTTATAGTTGCAAATCATACTGTAAGCCTTACCATTTCAATTGTATTCTTTCTTTTCAATATTTGCACTTTTTTTTAACTGCTTTGGAATGTGAGCTATTTTGTGTCCTTAACTGAAAAATTCACTTCTCTATAAATTTCTAAACCCAGAGGGAGCACTTTCCATTTCTGGAAGAATATAGATGTTCCCGCAGCAGGACAACTTTCTATTACATAATTGGTTGGCTAATATTCATGGAGGAAAGCCCTGTGAAATTCAAATCTTCGATGGATCCTCTTTTGCAAGTACTCTCTCTCTCTCTCTCTCTCTCTCTCTCTCCTCTAAAGCGCCCTCTAAAAACTCCTATGTTGTACAGGATTATGGTTTCAGAATGACACCCTTGAAAACATACTGACACATTTGATGTCAGAATAAAAATAGCTGCTCATCCACCGCTAGAACTTTTAGTTTTATCGAATAAACTGGGATTTTATGGGTCTTTCCTGGGAGTCTCAAGGATTTTGGTGTTTCAGGATTGGATGGGCTTGGTAATAGGAGGAAATGTTTCTGCTCTTTCACTCTTTTGGGGGGTTTGGTTGGAAAGAAACCATTAAAATTTTGAGGGGGATAGAGGAGAATTACGAGTTCATTTGGGATAAGGTCAAATATTGGACAGCTCTTAGGGCACACCATTAGAAGACTTTGGACATTTGTTGTTCTCTGGTTTGGTTAGGATTGGAATTCATTCTAGTACTTGTCTTCTACCGAGAAATCCTCTTCATCTGCATATTTTGACATTTAATGAAGTCTTGTTTCCTTTTTTTTTTTTTTTTTTAAAGAAGAAAAAATTATTTTAGCAAAGCATTTTCATGGTTTCGCAGGTTTTCATAAATTTGGAGTCAACTCCTGATTCAATGTTTCGCACCGAGACGGTAAAATATGCGTTGATTGGACTGATGAGAGACCTTAGAGGAATTGCTATGGCCACAAATAGGCAAGTATTCTTGCATATACCTATCGAAAAGTATTCTTGCATGTATCTCAATTTTATTTAATAGGCTCAAGCAATTTTTTAATCTGTTTTTCGTGTTTCATCCGTTTTAATGTATTCCAGTCGCAGAACTTATGGGCTTCTTTTTGATTGGCTCTATACTGCACACATGCCACTCCTTTTGAAAGGCATTTCACATTGGTCTGACACACCAGAGGTAGGGGATGATTTATGCTGTATTGGAAACTTGAACAGTGTTGTGGAAAATGTAAAACAGAGCAATACTGAATTTATTTTGATTTTTTAAACATTGAAAATGAAATATATGAACTAGCTAAAGAGATAAGATCAGAAGCATTACTACTTATGAAGAAAGATATGGAACGGGCAAGGACAGATTTGCTGTTTGAAAATGTATCTTTTTCTCTTGTTTAATAGTTGGTGCCATAACAAGAAATCATCTAAAGAGAATAAACTCGACTATGGTTTTGAATGCAACCTGAATACATGTTTGAACTAAATTAAAAATATGGTCTTGGCTGTTGGTTGATGAAGAAAATTGAGAATAAAGATTTTCTGCCTCTTTGTTATTTTACAGACTAAAATATACAAGTATATATAACAAGTAAGGAAGCATCACTTCCTGAAATTAAGGGACAAAAAAATGGAAAATAGCTAATAAGGAAATAGGTAATATAATACCCATATCCCCCTAACAAATCAAACTGATTCCTAGAAATCAGTTTGCATATCACACGGCTGATTCCCAGAAATTAGTTTGCGTATCATACGGGTTCCCACACTCCCCCTCAAGCTAGGTTGTAGATGTTGAGTAAACCTAGCTTGGAATTGAGATCTTCAAATGTCTTCCTAGGTACGGCCTTGGTAAGAATATCTGCTATTTGTTGATTGGTTGGAATGTACAGGAGTGATATCACATCTTCCTCTATCTTTTCTTTGACAAAGTGTCTGTCGATCTCCACATGCTTTGTTCTGTCATGATACACGGGATTCTTTGCTATGCTGATTATATAATGATTATCACATAACATTTTCATAGGACCCATAATTGGAATTTTGAGCTCGCAGAGTATCCTTTTCAGCCATATTCCCTCACAAATGCCAAGTGCAAGAGCTTTGAATTCTGCTTCTGCACTACTTCAAGATACCACGGATTGTTTCTTGCTTCGCCAAGTGACCAAATTTCCCCAGACATAAGTACAATAACCTGAGGTAGATCGTCTGTCAGTTACAGATCCGGCCCAATCTGCATCAGTGAAAATCTCAACCTCTTTTTTAACTGTCTTTTTGAAGAATAGTCCTTGACCCGGTGTCATCTTCAAGTATCTCAATATCCTATAAGTTGGATTATTCATAAACTGACTAACCACACTTACAACAAAGTTGATATCAGGTTGGGTATGTGAAAGATAAATAAGTTTTCAAACTAATCTTTGATACCTCCCTTTGTCAACTAGTGCACTATCATCCTTGCTGCCCATTTTTGAGTTAGAGTCCATAGGAGTGTCAGCTGGCTTACATCCAAGCATCCCTATTTCTTTCAAGAGGTCTAACACATACTTCCGCTATGAAACTGAAATACCTCTTTTTGACCGAGCTACTTCCATGCCAAGAAAAATATTTGAGGTTACCCAAATCTTTGATTTCAAATTCTTTGGCCAAAAACCTTTTAAGCTTGTGTATCTCTTCATCATGATCTCCGGTTAGAATGCTGTCGTCCACATACACGATAAGTATGGCTTTCTTCCCAGAGGATGAGTGTTTGACAAACATATTGTGGTCGGTCTAGCACTGATCATACTCGAACTTCTTGACAACTCTAGTGAATTTGTCAAACCAAGCCCTTGGTGACTGCTTGAGCCCATACAAAGACTTCTTGAGTTTGCAGATCTTGTTGGTAGTGGCTGGAGTTTCAAAACCAGGTGGAATCTCCATGTAAACTTCTTCTTCCAGATCCCCATTGAGGAAGACATTTTTCACATCTAGTTGGTATAATGACCAGTCTAGATTGGAGGCAAGTGAAAGCAGTACTCGGATGGTATTGAGTTTTGCTACAGGGGCAAAAGTTTCCTGGTAATCAACCCCATAAGACTGAGTGAATCCTTTGGCTACAAGTCGAGCTTTAGATCTATTGATACTACCATCTTCATTATTTGACCGTGAAGAGCCATTTGCATCCAACAACACGTTTTCTGGACGGTAACTCCGATATTATCCATGTCCCATTTTTTTCCAGAGCACGAATTTCTTCCCAAATGGTTGCCTTCCACTCCGGTACATTGAGATCTTCATGTATCGATCTTGGAACCTGTACTTTGTCAAGATGCTAACAAAAGCACGATGACTGGGTGACAATCCTCCATATGAGACAAAATTATAAATAGGATGATGAGTGCAAGACCTTGTGCCTTTTCTCAAGGCAATAGGTCTATCGTCAATTGGTGAATTGCCAGAAGTAGAATTGGGACTCGCATTACCTGGTGAAGTTTGAGGTTCCAGAGTCGGATTAGATTCATGACTTTGATCTGGTGGCTGCCGTTCTCTTCCTTCACGAGTTGGGAATTTCGTAGAGTAGGCACGTAACTCGCTAGTTACTACAGCTTGGGTGTGAGTACGACGCTGAGGTGTATGGGGACTCGTTTGAGAATTGGACTCGGACTAGATGATAGGAGCTAAACTTGGATCTGTTTGAGATGGTTGGATGATAGGAGCTAGACTCGGATCTGTTTGAGATGGCTAAGATAACTCTGTCGGGTTTGGATTAAGACTGCTGGATGAATCTAAGGTATCAATGTCCCAAAGCTGATATTCTTGAGTAAAGTTCTCCCCCTGAATATTAGCTTTGTGGTAAGGCTGTTGTTCGAAAAAGGAAACATCCATAGAGTTGTAGAATCTATGGGTTACTGGAGAATAACATTTGTACCCTTTTTGATTTGAGGAGTATTCGACAAAGATTTATTTGAGAGCTTTTGGATCAAGTTTACTTTGATGTTGGGCATGTATGTGAACAAACATAGAACATCCAAAGACTTTCATGGGAAGAGTGGACAGAATGCGAGTGTTAGGGAAAGATTGATGAAGGACTTGGCAAGGTGTTTGGAAGTTCAAGACTCGAGAAGGCATCCTATTTATTAGATAAGTAGCTGTTAAGACTGCCTCACCGCAGAAAAACTTTGGAACACGCGTGGTAAACATAAGTGACCGTGCAACTTCTAGGAGATGTCTATTCTTTCTTTCTGCAATCCCATTTTGTTGAGGTCTATCGACACGAGCTTTGATGAACAATCCCCTGACTCATAAGATAATCACCTAGAATCGTTTCAAAATACTCTTTTGCATTATCAGTTTTCAACACTTGTATTTTTGTTTGGAATTGTGCTTGAATCATAGTGTTGAATTTCCTAAAAATCTGCCCTACTTCAGATTTTTCTCTCAAAAGAAATAGCCATGTGATCCTAGTGTGATCATCTACAAAAGATACGAACCACCTAGTACCTGTAACATTTTTTATTCTAGATGGCCCCCACATCACTGTGAATCGTTGAAACGGATGAGATTCCTTATATGGTAGAATCTGATAAGAATTACAAATATGCTTGGAAAATTGACACACCTCACACTGAAAAATTCTTGGATTTTTATTTCTGAACAAAGAGGGAAACATTTTTTGGAGATACACAAAATTAGGATGACCTAAACGATAGTGCCACGATATAATTGCAGTATCCTTATTGGAATTTTCAAAAGAAACAGGATTATATCAAACTGACATTTTGACTTAACACATACTGCATTATGAGTTTGTCTTCTAGGAGATTCACCTGCTTTGAGAAGAAAAAGTCCAGAGCACACCTTAGCATTTCCAATCGTCCTCCCCGAATCCAAATCCTGAAATTCACACAAATCCGAGGAAAATTTAGCAACATAGTTATGTTCTTGAGTGAGCTTGATGATTGACAAAAGATTACAATCCAAGTTTGGGACATGGAGTACTAAGATTACAATCCAGCCACTTTAGAGAGGGACCCATCTGCTATTTTCACTTTAAGATTTTCTCGGCTTGGACTAATTATGGAAGAGTGTCATATCACTTGTCATGTGATCAGACGCTCCTGAGTCTACAATCCATGGACCTGTTTTTTCTGAATTTGCAGTGAAAACACTCAAGTAATTACCTTTGTGTGCTAAAGATCCAGTTCCAATGGTGTTTTGGGCAGAAATTTGTTGTGAGAACATCCTCTGCAGGGCTTCAATTTGCTTCTTGCTGAATGGACTGAATTTGATGGGGGCTGATCCTTCATCTACCGATACATGGTTTCCTCGGCTTTCCTTGTCCGGTGCAGGTATTGAAGGCTTGCAATCTGCTGGTTTGCCGTGGATTTTCCAGCAATTCTCTCGGGTATGTCCTGGTTTGCGGCAGTGATCACACCATGGTCTGCCCCTCCTTTGCCGATTATCATTTTTGTTGAGTTGGACCCTCAAACAGCTAGGGCAGAGTTTTCGGTTACAGGAACAGTGGGAGACTCTCCTAGCATAACTTTCTTTCTACTTTCTTCTCGGCGTACCTCGGAAAAAACTTCTCGGATGCTTGGCAAGGGCTTCATTTTCGTCCTCGGACTTCATCAAGATTCTTGTTGAGTCCCATTAAGAATTTAAAAATTCTTTTCTTTTCGATGATCTCTTTGAACATTTTTGCATCATCTAGACAGCCCCACTGATGTTCTTCAAATACATCTAGTTGTTGCCAATGACGGGTGAGAGTGTTGTAATATTGTGTGATGGAGAGATCTCCCTGCCAAAGATCATGGAGATTGGTTTCAATCTCGAAAATCTCTGATGTATTCTCCTTGCTCAAGTAGAATTCCTTTGCTACATCCCAGATTTCATGTGCCGTACTGTAGAGTAGGAAATTTTCGCCAATTTCATTTGTCATGGAATTGACTAACCAGGACATGACCATGTTATTCTCAATCTTCCACTGTTTGTATCTCGGATCTTCAGACTTCGGAGGAAGAACTTGGCCGGTGAGATACTCATCCTTTCCTTTTCCGCAGATGAACATCGTGACGGATTGAGACCACTGAAGATAATTGTTCCCCTTCAGTTTGTGTCCTGTAATGGGAAGAGGAATGTTGTCTGACCCGCCATGGTTGCTGGAAACAGGCTGTTCGGAACTGGAAGGCACTCCTGATGGGTTCACGGTCTGTTTTTCTGTGGCCATGCCGTACTTGGTCATCGAAAGTAATGGCTCAGAGGAGGCTCTGATACCATGAAGAAAATTGAGAACAAAGATTTTCTGTCTTGTTATTTTACAGACTAAAATATACTACTATATATAACAAGTAAGGAAGCATCACTTCCTGAAACTAAGGGACAAAAAAATGGAAAATAGCTAATAAGGAAATAGGTAATATAATGCCCATATCCCCCTAACAAATCAAACAGATTCCTAGAATTCAGTTTGCAAATCACACGGCTGATTCCTAGAAATTAGTTTGCATATCTCATGGATTCCCACAGTTGACAAAAACTCAGGTGACATATCAGTCAGTTTTAAATATGTTAGATCTTACTTGGAGCAGTTCAAGCCGAACCGATGAAATACTATTGTGCTACGAAGTGTCCTTGTCTCGTTTTTACTTATATATTATGTTACATTTGGCTTTGTTTTTGTTGGTTATAGGTTTAATTGTATTTAAAATTTTTCCCTCTATCCTTTTAATTCTGCAGGTTACCACGCCATTGTTGAAGTTCATGTCTGAGTTTGTTCTAAACAAAGCACAACGTTTGACTTTTGACTCATCTTCTCCCAATGGCATACTTCTTTTCCGAGAAGTGAGTAAATTAATTGTAGCATATGGCTCAAGGATTTTAGCTCTTCCAAATGCTGCTGATATATATGCATTCAAATACAAGGGAATATGGATTTCTTTAACTATTCTCACGAGAGGTGAGAACATGAATCTCCTTTTCTCAGAAAAGTTCGGTGAATCATGGCACTTTTTCAGTTCAACTAAGAACCCTAGTCTTATGTAACAAAACCTTCTATGTGGGAACTTTTACGAGTTTTGACTATTTGCAAGTTCATCCTGAATAAATTAAGCTCCTTCCTGGTTATGAATTTTTAACTGGATCTGAGGGGAGTTCCGACTTTTCTCCTGTTTGAACACAATTGATCAATAAACAAAGATATCTCGTCCCGAATATGAGTCTGTTTTACGTGATTTCTATTTTCTGGCAGTGCTTCTGATGCAGATGTTAAATAAATTTGAGTGAATATGTTTAAGCTAATTTTGGCCTGTTACCACTACTTGGCAGCCCTTGCTGGAAATTATGTCAACTTTGGAGTGTTTGAACTTTATGGTGATAGAGCATTGGCTGATGCGCTTGATATTGCACTAAAGATGATATTGTCCATTCCTTTGGCTGATGTATTGGCATTCCGAAAGGTACACAAACTTTTTCTCTGCAAGTCTATTTGAGCTAAATTAACTGCATTTTCATTTGGTCTTGAGCCTTTTCTAGTTTGAATATAGAATTCTTCGATGTCTATTTATGAAATGATGAATTTGCTACACTTAGAAGTTCTGAACAAGATAAGTTTTGAATTATTTTGCATTGTTACGGTAGTCTAATACTGCAATACATGGAACTAATCTGTAAGTAGTAAAAACCACAATAGCACAGAGCCCTCCTGGCTAATTGAATCAAAGAGGCAAATTCCTAGACTGCTTGTATGACGAAATCCGGAAAAACACCCAATAAATTGACCGTTTTCCTGCAAATGTGTCCCATCGTTTTCTTACTCGCAAAGGGCTTCTTTCCTCTCCAACTTATAACCTCCCCGAAAATAGCCAAACTTCACAATTATGTAACAAGTCTACTTTAGAACTGGAAAAACTCCCAACAGAAAAGGGTAATAACTTATTCGTAAAATTTTCACGAAGTTCAAATGTTCAGAAAATGGTTAAATAAATATTCTGAGAAGTCAGGTTTTTTTTATTTTTGTTATTTTTAATTTTTTAATTTTTACCATTAGATTTTTGCTGCAGCCTAAAATAATTAAGAGCAAAGCTCCCAAAAAAATATATAATGATAATAAGAGCATCTTTTATTATTTTTGCTGGCAGCTAACAAGGGCGTACTTTGCATTCCTGGAGGTTTTGTTCAGTAGCCATATCAATGTTGTATTGAACTTGGATACAAGCACCTTTATGCATATAGTTGGCTCCCTAGAATCGGGCCTAAAGGGTCTGGATACAAACATCTCGTCACAGGTATGCCAACCATCTATAGAGTATTCCACTTATTATTATTCTGTTATATTTTTCATTTTCTGCTTGTATTCTAATTGTATATGATTAGATAATTCTAACCGGTAAGTGATTCAGCCTCTAAAATTGTCACTGCCTTTGAGATTAGTTATTCTGCTGCAATCAAGTGCAAATTATTCTTTATGTTTTTCAGTGTGCATCTGCTGTTGATAATTTGGCTGCTTTCTATTTCAACAACATAACCATGGGAGAAGCACCGACAACACATTCTGCAATTAATCTTTCTCGTCACATTGCTGACTGCCCCAATCTGTTTCCAGAAGTAAGGAAAACTGGATTTATGCCAATGTTTGTTTTCTGCCCTGTTGTATTTTGGAAGAAGAAAGATATTGCTTTTGTTTAGTAATTCTTAGGCCTTCTTGTTTACGAGTAACATGGTGTGGTATCTCCTTTTGCCCCATTTTGTGGTGCTCTGCCTCGAGAGATTTTTCTCTATTACTATATAATTGTTTCTCTATACCATAAAACTAGAATTTCTACTAGGAATGCTTAAATTAGAATATCTTTTTTTTTTTTTTTTGAGGGATTAAATTAGAATATCTATAACATCTATGTTCATTGTTTTCTTTTTCTTTTTCTTTTTCTTCTTCTTTTCTTTATTATTTATTTATTTTTATTGCTTTTGTTTAGTAATTCTTAGATCTTCTTGTTTACGAGTGACGTGGTATGGTATCTCGTTTTGCTCCATTTTGCAATGCTCTGCCCTGAGAGATTTCTCTATTTCAATTTTATTGTTTCTTTATGCTACACTAAGAATTATAACTAAGAATGCTAAAATCAGATTATATATAACATATATGTTCTTCTTCTTCTTCTTCTTTTATTTTTCATTTTTTATTTATTCTCTTTTCTTTAGTTTCTCTGAGATTTTTATTTTTCCTTGTGTTCAGATATTGAAGACCCTGTTTGAAATTGTTTTATTTGAGGATTGTGGCAACCAGTGGAGTTTGAGCAGGCCAATGCTAAGCTTGATACTTATTAGTGGGCAGGTTATCTTCGTTCCATTTGAATTTTGTCTATTGCATTTCACAAAGTTATGTGATTTATGCATAGCTCGTTTGTTATTCTAATTTCATTTTGTGATGAAAACTGAAATGCTTTAGAATATTGTTTCTCTTTATTTTTTTAAACAATTGAAAATAAGTCATCAAGCTTCCTCCGTTCTCTATTCTCTGCTTTTTTCACAATTTGTTGTCTTCACTTATCACCTGCAGATATTCTCTGATTTGAAAGTACAGATCTTGGCTTCACAGGCAAGTTGCTTCCTCGTTCTCTATTTAATTATTTCTTGCAAAATGATAAGAAAGAGTGAAGTTATCATTTAGTTGGATTTTATACTTATGTGGCACGAGCAGTTTCACCATCTTTCACTTCTTTTCCTGTTTTTTGCAATGTGAGATTGCACGTCGGACAATTTGGTTTATTTTTGCATGCATACCTTGGACTTGGGTTGAGAGAAAGGTTAAAATAATTTGAATAGTGATCCCAGGATGACCCAAGGTGTTACGACATTATTTTTTGTCCGTGTAATAAGCTGTATTAAAATTGATTAATAGTGATCCCTGGATAATCTGCGAGTATATAATGTGTGCTAATGTTTTTTTTTTTTTTTTTTTTTTGTCATCCTCGACCTAACTGTTTTTGGTATCTTACAGCCAGTGGATCAGCATCAACGCCTTTTCTTGTGCTTTGACAAACTAATGACAGACGTCACTCGAAGCTTGGATTCAAAGAACAGGGACAAGTTCACTCAGAATCTGACTGTATTCAGGCATGAATTTCGTGTGAAATAACTCCACTCCGTTAAGTTCTTGGTACTTGTACCTGCTATAAGAAAATTGTGTGAAGAATCAAAGACTGCCTCTCTAGTTACAGAACAAAGAAATCTCATCTTGGGAGAAGGTCGTTTTTGTTTTACTGATTGGTTTGTTTGATGAATGAAAAAGAAGCTGGTAAACTTTTGAATCTCGTTGGGGGGTTTTTATGGCACGATGAAGGTGCTGCTGAGGTGAATTTTCCGTTGTGATAATGTACAGTTATTTTTGTACTCGGGCGAGACGAGAGAAGCTGAAGACATAGATGATGCCATGCTAAGAAGTTTTCAGAGTTGTAGAAGCTAGTGGTCGGTTTGACAATTAATTGAATTTGTAGTTCTTCTTCTCTCCTCTCTCTCTCTCTCTCTCTCTCTCTCTCTCTCTCTTTTTTTAGTGTATTGATTCTTTTTAGAACCACGAAAGATGTAAATTGCCCATCTGGTGTGTGTTAACAGAAGAAGATCAGTGTTTCCACAATTACATTTGTACATTGACAGGTGACAGCTACATATTCTTTGTATTTGTTGATAATAGAAGAAATTGAGATTCTTAATGATGGCTCTTCGTCTTGTATTTCTTTAATTCTTTTTTATTTCTCCCATTTATTTGGTCTCAATCTTAATATCGTCGATTGTCGCTATGAATCAATCGAAGAAGTCCTGACTGTATTATTAAAAAGTTGAAAATGGATTTCTGTACCTTATATTATTTGTTCTCAAGATTATTAAAATTTTAAAATTGATTACTGTACTTTATTTTATTTAGGAACTTTATATATTAATCCGATGGGATCGTGTTCGGTGGTTAGTTCTTACATTATCACCTGTTGATGGCGTGTAAAAATGAGTGCTACAAATTATAGTTGTAGGGTGTGTTTTCAAGATTTTTCACATAAAACATATTGTATTGTCACTTATATATGTTTGTTAGGACATGATGCTTATACAGCAACCATATTTTAGTAATTTTGACATTTTATTTAATCAATTCGTGTAACATTTACATGTGTGTCATTTTGGTAGCCGATACATCATGACGCTTTTTGTTCAAACATCTTTGATTATAAATAATCTTGAGGATAAAGCATAGATAGTTGTTCATCTACCAATGAATAAAGCTAGTCACTTTATTCCGAAAATATTACGATGTAGTCATGTTCTGATTGAGTGTAACCATTTATCTTGATTGTTTGTAAAAGAGTTACAAAATAGAGGCATCTATATATTGGGAATACATAAAACAAGACCAAAATGAAATATGTTCTTTTATAAGATCCATTTGTTGAAAAAAAAAAACCATTATCTATTGTTAGATGGATAATTTTTAGATAGACCTTAATCCTGAATAATAGACGGACTCACATTCTATGTATTTGTGTCTTTTAAATAGTTAATGAAGAGTACATTTGGATGATCCATATTTCAGTAAGGAATTTCAATCATAGATATGGAATTCATAACTTCATGCTTGAAAATAAATGACATTCCATATGGCGTTATCTTGAGTGAATGATATATTGTGTCCATTGGATGAATTAAACTTTATCTTTGACTAGTTCTTAGATAAAACGCTCATTAGGAAATGGAAAAATTAGGGTGTGTGGCCTATGTTTATTACCTAATATAATAGATAACTTAATTTATTTTATTTAGTTAAATGACCAATGTGTATGTTTTGTTTAAGTAATTTTCATTTTTCCCAAACATCTCATCTCTCTCTATTTCTCCTCTCTTTTTACGACTGAGCTTCCGTGACGGCGATGAAATGGGCGACAATCAACTAGCTCTGCATGTCGGCGACATCTGAGAGGAGATTGCGGTAGTGGGAGACGCTCCGATCACGCGAACTCACATCTCTGATCGTGCTTCTATGGCGGATCACCACACAAGCCACCGCCAGCTTGTCTCCATCCATCGCCCAGCCCAGTTCTCATCAGAGCTCTACGTGTGACCTAAGATCGGCAAGATCGGAGCTGTCTAATCTGATCTCCTGCTCCAAATCTGATTGTCCAATTAGAGCCACATGAATTCCGAGCTCGTCGCCTGCGTTTCCGCCACCTCCGCCGTCATCTTCTCCATAGTGATGAAGCCACACCGCGATGGAGCCAAGGTCGAGTGTGAGAAGAGCAGAGAGAAAGAGGTAGAGAGGGAAGAAGAGAGAGAGGGAGAGAATGGGTAGATGTTTTTTTTTTAAATGGTAAATTAATGATTTATCAATAGTTAATCCTTGATTGATCAGAAAATTTGTGATATTATTTATAGTCAATCAGTAATTATTTATAGGTCAATCGGTGATTGATTACAAAAATTTATAAGTTATATTATAATAAATCATAATCAGTGATTGACCGATAGTCAATTAGTAATTTACTGTTATTGATAAGTGATTTATGATTAATCAGTGATCAATCATCGATTAATTATATAATATAATTGATTAGTAATTGACTATTTATAAAATTGATTAACGAGAAAAAAAAAGACCTTTTAACTATTTTTATAAAAATTTAAGTCATTTATTAAAAAACTTATTAAAAAAAATACTACTTAGTTATAAATTCCTTAGGAAATTAAGGATATTAATGGATTAAAATATAATTAGAAAGGTCAACTCTGATTACGAATACTCATACTGAAGTTAACTTACGTTTGTAATCATGATATTCTCGTAAATATATCTATTTTTGTTTCTACTTTCCATTGCATTGATTTTTATGACTTTTCGGTCGGACCCAAACCGGTCGTAAACGGTTTCGAAACACATAGATAGAGGTACAAGATTTAACCGGTGGAACATGTTCAACTATTTTGGTATGTGGGGCCAAAGTTCATAACATCCAAAAAACAAAAAAAAAAACAAAAAAAAAAAAAAATCTCCTCTCTCTCCAGTCCTCACGGTTCGCTCTCTATTCTTCTCACTCAAATCAGCTCGGAAGGTAGAGCCCGTAGCGGAAGCGTATATAGCTTAAATCTCGTAGGAAAGGGAAAAAGGTAGAAAAGCTCAAGTTGGGGATTTTCTTGTGGTGAAATCAAATCTTAGAGGTAAGATTTTCTTGCTTCATGTGTAAATTCCGAATTTCCTTATTGTCTTTTGGTTTTCTTCTTATGATTTGTTTTAGAATTTGATGGATTTTTGTCTCTTAAAAGCTCTTGATCTTCCAAATTTTGTTAAACCCCCCCCCCCCCCCCCCCCCCCCCCCCCCCCCCCCCCCCCCCCAAATTTTTCTCAACTAGGGCTTTCCTGAACAAAACTTTTCTTGTGTTGCTTTCTCAATTGTCGTTCTTTTGGGAATTTCAATTTAGGTTTGGAAGATGACACCGGTTTGTCCGTTCGTGAAAGCTTCTCCGCCTGATGAGGCTTCTCCGAAGAAGTGTCCCTTTGGCTTTGATTCCCAAACCACAACTTCTAACAACAACAACAACAACAATAATAAACAACAGACACTACCACAACCACAACAACAACAACAGTCATCGGTTGTAGAGGCAAAATGCCCATTTGGGTATGATTCTCAGACGTTCAAGCTGGGCCCGCTTAGCTGCATCATATGCCAAGCTCTTATCTTCCAATGTGCCAGATGTGTGCCTTGCTCTCATGCTTTTTGCAAGTAAGGAGTTTGTTTGCGGATGCGGTTTTGGCAGTAATGACTAATTAGAGTTTGTATCTATTTCATTTGTTTCTTTGTTTGTTTCGAATAATGCTAAACTTCTTCCTTATGTGACCGTCAATGAGTGGAGAAATGATTAATTTAGTTAGCAATATTGCTAGCTTTAGAATATTAAAAGTTGTCATTTTAGTGGTTGCCGGCTTAGCCTAGTGGTAAGCGGTAGAATCCACACCCTTGCTTGAGGTCTAGAGTTTGAATCCCCTTCCCCTAGTTTGAAAGTAAAATAAAATTATTATCTTTTTAGAAGTGTTAGTGTTGTTGCTCTATAGATTTTTTTGTTAAAATTTGAGTTGGGTTTTCATCTGGATTGGATGGTTAGGAATGATCTTTTGAACGTCATTTTAGAATGGATAGGACAGAATGTAATGGCATTGATTCATTTTAGAAGTGAATTTCGGTGGAAGTTTTTAAGGCGTGTTGGGTTATTCATTTGTTTGTTTTTTTGTTCGAGTTTTACCGGGCATTGATTAATTAGTTTTGCACATGGAACTAGAGGGTGCATTTCACGGTTTAAGGACTGTCCTTTGTGTGGAGCTGATATAGAGAAGATTGAAGATGATGAGAAGATTCAGAGCATGGTGGACCGCTTCATTGAAGGACACGCTAGAATTAAGAGGACCCATGTTGATGATAATGCAAAGGACAAAGAGGAAGCTGTGGCTGATTCTCAGAAAAATAAGACAGTGATTTATGAGGACGTGTCTTTGGAGAGAGGTGCTTTCTTGGTTCAACATGCCATGAGGGTAAGTTAACTAGTTTCGTCAATGTTATTCCAATTTCTCTGTCTGTTTTTGTAGGATTGATTATATATTGAGCTTTTTAGCAACTTGAAGGCCATTAACTAGTTTCTTTTAGCATTATCGTGTTGCATGCTCCCCGTGCTTTGTATTTGTGCTCACGTCGGACTTTCACATGTAGGCATTTCGGGCCCAGAATATTGAAAGTGCCAAGTCAAGGCTAAGTCTTTGTGCCGAGGACATCCGAGATCAGTTAGAAAAGATGGGCAACACCTCTGAGTTATGTTCTCAGCTTGGAGCGGTTCTGGGTATGCTGGGTGACTGCTGGTTTGTCCTCTTTCACTCTCTTCTTGCTGTCTTTTCTTAGACTATGGGTTAGTTTGGTAATGCTTTTGGAGTTTGCAAAAGTCCTTTTCACAAACTATGATGCAAATATTGTGTTTGGTAAAAGTACTCAAAAGTCATTTGCACAAACACTTTTAATAGTTATTTGGAGAAGCTAGAATCAATTTCTAACTTTTGCTGTTAGCTTATACTTCTCCTTTTGCTAGAAGTAAAAGTAGAAATTATGGCAAAAGCATAGCAACCCCAAACTAACCCTATGTTGATTTGTTGATATTGTGTGTATAAAGTTCCTTTTTCTGTGTTTTGGTTGATATTGAGTGTATAAAGTTCCTCAACCCCACACAAACCCAACCCCCACCCCCCCCCCCCCCCCTTCTCTTCTCAAGTGGTTCTAAAACACGGAATGTTTGTAAAAATCTGACCTGAGCGTACTAGGACTGGCAAGATATGCAAATGCTATCAGTTGTTACATGATAGGAAATCTGCGTTTATTTTAGAGCTCAACTTTGTTAATGATAATTATGACCTCCTAATTGGAATGTATAAAGCTGTAAGCATACAGTTGCCTCTCAATGGTCAAGTGCATTGGATTTGTATTTAATCAGGTTAAAGTTTGAGCTTCTTTGTATATGGCCTATTAAATGTCGTATTCAGCTATCAAAGTTGAGCTTGGAAAATTGAGTGAAAGTCAAGCTGAGAAATTAAAGCTTGAATTAAGTTTGAGGGTCATCTAACTCAACTGAGCAGTCTTTATTTGCACCGTTTATCTTGTTTACGCTGGTAGGGTCTGGTTTCTTTTTTATTTTTCTTTGATTATTTAAAGATGTAGAATTCTGAGAAGGAATCTGATTATTCTCATTGATTGGAACGGAAGAAATTACAACCTAATATACACAATTAGTGGCTGGCATACCAGTCCACAGAAATCGGTAACAATCCTCAAAAAGAGGAAACAAGCAAATCTAATAAAAGGAAAATATAAACTAGAAATAATCTATTCTAGGAAAGAAATAAATCTATAACTAATTACACTAATTACATAAGGGTCGGATATTTCAACACTCCCCCTCAAGCTGGATTGTATATATTGTACAAACCAAGCTTGGAGTTCAACTCATCAAAGCTGACCCTTGGAAGCGCTTTGGTGAGAATATCAGCAACCTGAAGTTTTGTTGGAACATGAGTCAGCTGCACAATCCCGTTGTTGACCTTCTCTGAGATGAAGTGCCGATCAATCTCAATGTGTTTAGTTCTGTCATGATGTACAGGATTTTTGGCTATGCTAATAGCAGCCTGACTGTCACTAAACATTTTGACAGCATCTCGTGTTTGTACCTTTAGTTCCCCTAACAGCCTTTGAAGCCACATTCCTTCACATATTCCAAGAGCAAGAGCCCGGTATTCTGATTCTGCACTGCTTCGAGAGACAACTGCTTGCTTCTTGCTTCTCCACGTAACAAGATTTCCCCAGACATATGAACAGTATCCAGTAGTTGATCTTCTATCAGTCAATTCTCCTGCCCAGCTAGCATCGGTAAATATCTCTACCTCACGAGTTGCAGACCTTTTGAAGCACAAACCAAGTCCAGGAGTCATCTTCAAGTATCTCAAGATTCTGTGAACTGCTTCCAAATTGTCTTCATTCGGATTATTCATGTACTGGCTCACTATACTAACTGAATAGGCAATGTCGGGTTGAGTATGTGATAGGTAGATCAGTTTTCCTACAAGTCTCTGATATCTTCCCTTATCCGTTGGGTTGCTCTCTTCATTTCCATTAATCTTTTTGCTAGGATCCATTGGGGTGTCAGCAGGTTTACAACCAAGAAAACCGGTTTCACTCAACAGGTCTAGGATGTATCTTCTCTGGGATAACACAATTCCCTCCTTAGACCGAGCTACCTCCATTCCCAGAAAGTATCTAAGAGCCCCGAGATCCTTGATCTCAAATTCTGCTGCAAGTATCTTCTTGAGTCTAGAAATCTCGTCTGAGTCATCACCTGTCAAGATGATATCATCAACATACACTATGAGGATAGCAATCTTACCTCCAGAATTAGATCTAACAAATAGTGTATGATCCGCTTGACACTGATGGTATCCATTCTTTGTCACAGCCTTGGCAAATCTGTCAAACCAAGCTCGAGGAGACTGTTTCAACCCGTACAAGGATTTCTTCAGTTTACACACCAACTTGCTGTTTGAACTGTTTTCGAATCCTGGAGGTATTGCCATGTAGACTTCTTCTTCAAGATTCCCATTCAGGAAGGCATTTTTAACATCAAGTTGGAAAAGAGGCCAATCTAGATTCACTGCTAAAGACAACAGAACCCGAACTGTATTGAGCTTGGCAACGGGTGCAAATGTTTCCTGGTAATCTATTCCATATGATTGAGTGAAGCCTTTTGCCACTAGTCGAGCCTTGAATCTCTCAACACTTCCATCTGCTTTGTACTTGACAGTAAATATCCACTTGCAACCCACAGGATTTTTTCCATGAGGTAATTCAGTAAGTACCCATGTGTCATTGACTTCTAGAGCCCGGATTTCTTCCTCAACTGCTCGTTTCCATGCTGGAATCTTTAGAGCCTCTTGGATAGAGTTAGGCACCTGTACACTATCAAGATTGGACACAAAAGCCTTGTAAGAAGGAAGCAACTTTCCATAGGCCACATATTTTTCAATCGGATGACTAGTGCACCCTCGGACACCCTTCCTGTGAGCAATTGGCTGATTAGAATCATCAACCAGTGGTACCATAATATCATGAGATAAGGAATCCATACCATTGTGATTATCAGATGTAGTAGAATTTGGTTCTGGCTCTTGGCAGTCACGAATCTGCATGATTTTCTCTATATGCTCACCTGGTCTTGGCCTTCTGGTATAGACATGAAGTTCATGATTAGTGGTGTCAAGTTGATGAGGACTTAGAGTGGTTTCAGTGGTCGGAATAGATAGGACAGGATCGGTTGGGACAGGTTCAGGGAAAACCGGTTGGATAGCTGGACTTTCAGTGTGGGCTGATTCGGATTCTAGTGGACACTCCCAAATCTGAGATTCCCTCAAATTCTCCCCCTGAAGTTTGGATTTGGGAAAAAAAGATTGAGACTCAAAAAATGTGACATCCATGGAGTTGTATACTTTCCTAGTGATCGGAGAGTAGCATTTATACCCCTTTTGATGAGATGAGTAACCAAGGAATATGCATTTATGGGATTTGGGATCAAGTTTGGTGCGGTGTTGTTGGTGGATGTGAACAAAGGCCGTGCAACCAAAAATTTTTAATGGTAGATCGGAAGAGAAAGACCGGATGTGTGGGTAGGTTTCCATGAGAATGTGACGAGGGGTTTGGAATTTCAGGACTCGACTAGGCATCCTATTAATGAGATAAGTTGCAGTGAGAATGGCTTCCCCCCAAAAATGTTTAGGCACATGGTTTGAGAACATAATGGCACGGGCTACCTCAAGTAAGTGTCTATTTTTCCTCTCAGCAACTCCATTTTGGTGAGGAGTATCAACACAAGAACTTATGTGAACAATTCCATGGGAAGAAAGATAAGACCCAAGAATGGAATTAAAATAATCCTTGGCATTATCAGTCTTAAGAACCTTGATTGGACATTGGAATTGGGTAGTAATCATGGAATGAAAGGCTTGAAAGATGGTGGCTGTTTCAGATTTTTCTTTCATAAGGAAGGTCCACGTCACTCTAGTATGATCATCTATGAATGACACGAACCACCAAGCCCCATTTAAATTTTTTATCTGTGAAGGTCCCCAAATATCACCGTGGATTACCGAAAAAGGATAAGAAGGCTTGTATTGTAAACTAGGATAAACATGTCTGGTATGTTTGGCAAATTGACAAACTTCACATTGATAAAACTTAGAACTTTTATTGATGAACAAATGTGGAAACATTTTTTCAATATACGCAAAGTTTGGATGACCAAGGCGACAATGCCATAACATAACTTGACTTGAAACAGAATTAGAAACAAAATTGACTGAACTTGAACTAGACTCAGAAACACAACTTGACCGTTGAACTTGTCTACCAGAGAGAGTACTTCCGCTAAGCAAATAGAGTCCACCATGCATCTTAGCACTGCCAATCGCCTTCCCCGAATCCACCTCCTGAAAAACACAACAATTTGAATTGAACTTAGTCACACAATTCAGGTCACGGGTAAGTTTGCTTATTGAGAGTAAATTGTAGTCCAATTTAGGAACATAAAGGACAGAGTGAAGAGTCAGATCCTTAGTTAATTGGACTGATCCTGTTCCTGCAACTTGTGAGAATGAACCATCAGCTATTCGGACAGCAGAAAGATTTGCACATGGGCTGTAATTTCTGAATATGCTGCTATCTCCGGTCATATGGTCAGAGGCTCCTGAATCTACAATCCACGGTTTAGAGGATGTATTTTGGACAACATGAGCATAGGACAAGATACCTTGGTGTGCTAAAAGACTTGTGGATTTTTCAGCTGGATTTTGGGATGCTTGGCCGGAACTGGAGGTATTGCTGAGTAGCTTCTGCAGCGCTTCAATTTGTTCCCTGGTGAATGGGCTAAGATCTGCACTAATGTCAGTTGTGACAGCAGCATTTGCACGGTTTTCTCTGTCTTGTCTGCGGCTAGAAGGCTTCCAATCAGCAGGCTTGCCGTATATTTTCCAGCATGTTTCCTTCACATGGCCGAGCTTTTTGCAGTGGTCACACCATGGTCGTCCTTTCTGAGTCTTGTTATTCTGAGAAGAGGAATGAGTATACAAAGCAGATCCTTCAACATTCGTGGTGGTGTTCTTGTCTGTCATCATCAGCTTCTTTCTACTTTCCTCTCTACGAACTTCGGAGAAAGCCTCTCGAATGGTTGGAAGGGGTTTAATTCCCATGATTCTCCCCCTGACTTCATCCAGTTCCTTATTAAGGCTGAGAAGGAACCAAATGGTTCTCTTTTGGTCGATGATTTTTCTGTACAAAACCGAGTCATCTGGGCATTTCCAGGGGTGGATTTCATACATATCTAATTGCAGCCAGCAGCGTGTAAGCGTGTTGAAATACTGAGTGACGCTTAGTTCTCCCTGTTGCAGATCATATAACCGGGTTTCAATCTCAAATAACTCAGAGGAATTTTCAGTGCTTGAGTAAGTGTCACGGGCTGCCTCCCATATCTCCTTGGCTGTTCTAAAAAGCAGAAAATTCTCGCCAACCTCTGTGGTCATGGAATTTATGAGCCATGACATAACCAGATGGTCATCGGTTTTCCAGGCTCGATGCTTAGGGTCTGCCGGTTCTGGTGCAGTGACTTCGCCGGTGAGATGTCCATCTTTTCCCCGACCGCAGATAAACATGAATACAGACTGAGACCATTGAAGAAAATTATGGCCCTGAAGTTTGTGGCTGGTGACAAGAGAAGAGGAAGAATCGGAAATAATAGGGGCTGATAGGTCAGACTCGGATCTGGAGGTGACTTCCGAGGAAGAGGATCTAGAAGCCATGCCGTATTTTGTCATTTAGAGGAAGACGGCAAGGGAGGGATTAGGGTTCAGAGGATGGCTCTGATACCATGTAGAATTCTGAGAAGGAATCTGATTATTCTCATTGATTGGAACGGAAGAAATTACAACCTAATATACACAATTAGTGGCTGGCATTCCAGTCCACAGAAATCGGTAACAATCCTCAAAAAGAGGAAACAAGCAAATCTAATAAAAGGAAAATATAAACTAGAAATAATCTATTCTAGGAAAGAAATAAATCTATAACTAATTACACTAATTACATAAGGGTCGGATATTTCAACAAAAGAAGTTCATTTAATCTTGTATTTCTAGAAAGTTGAGGAATTGAAGAAAAGGATCTTTTGTTAAAAATTGAAATCTGTTTGAAATGTAATTTGAACGATTTATTGGTTATTATTTTTTGTGTCAAACAAAGTGTTCAAGAGCTACATGATATGCTTAAAATAGTTTAAGATAATGCAAGTGTTTTATGTGTCTAAGAAGTCTCAGATGCATAAGTTACCTATCAATGCAAGAAATCTGATAAAAGTTCACATACAAATGCGTAGCATTCAGCACAAAACAAGGTTTAACTCAGCAAGGAGAACATTAAGGGTTTAGGCATTTTGCGTTTGTTTGACTATGGCAAACAGGCTCGAACATCATCATTTATATTCTATATCGGAAGATCTTCTATTTAAAATAGTTGAATGAATGTTCTTCAACTGATTTACTTAGGGTGTATTGTACTTGGTCCATCTGATTTTATGCTGTCTTGAGGTACTACTGATTTTATGATTAGTAAAATTCTTGGTTCTTCTGAAAAAACGATAAAAAAGAGGCCTTTTGTAAGCCCAAGCAGAAATTTTTCTGGGTTTTGGCATTTTGTTCAAGACTACTACTGCACTTACAATCATACTGATAGATGTCTACATCTTGGAGTATTCTACAACCTGTCATTCCTTTTTTTTTTTTTTTTTTTTTTGCTGCAGTCGAGCAACTGGTGATGCTGAAGCTGCTATCTCTTATTTTGAAGAGAGTGTTGAGTTTCTTTCAAAACTGCCAAGAAATGATCTTGAGGTTACTGCATAACAGCCTTTACTACATGATATTGGCACATTTCACCCAAAACCTCCTCTGATTATGTTTCGCTTTTTGACTTCCTTTATAGATAACACACACACTTTCTGTTTCACTTAACAAAATTGGAGATCTGAAGTATTATGCTGGAGACCTGCAAGCTGCTAGATCTTACTATTTTAGGTCTTTAAACGTTCGACGTGATGCTGCCAAGAATAATCCAGATGTTCCTTCTCAGGTTAGCTATTCCTACTTTCTGGCTTACAATAATGTGGTCATACGATAATGAACTTTATTTGTCTGGCAAGTGTTGCTTGTCCATAGTGGTTGTAGTATCTGTCTAAAATGTTTGATCCCATATCTGAACCTTGACGAACATAATGGATTGACTTGGCTTGAGTGGGAGCATCTGATTCTGTTATGTTATGCACACGTGAAATAAACTTTGTAATAGTTCCTTATCTAGATGATTAGTCTGAGATATCTAACTCCTTAAGTTATAAATTTATAATCAAAAGAGTTTCGTTGTACTGAATTAGAATCGACATCTTGCATTATTATGCGTTTGCTTTGGATTCTTGCATCATGCTTATCATGGGGCTAGCGTTTTACCTTTTCATTGGTGCATCTAGGGAGTAAATCTTGGTATAGGATTTCTTTATTAGGAGCAAGGCTTCCTAGCACGGGACACTGAATGAGACCACTTAGATCATAATAACATTCACTGAAATGTTCGAACATAGAGTAGAATTGACATTCAAGAGATCAGTTGATAACAGTAAAAGATAGAGAGCCTAATTCCAATACAATAGGGGTCTATCAGCACGAGTCAGCTGAACACCGTGATTGATGAGTAGGTAGGCGGGTCAGGTGATCCTCTCCCCCAGTGGGAAGTGACGAGGCTAGTGTCTCCCCTGAATGTAGTAGTGGGCCCGTCCTCCTGTATATGCGTCTTTCGATAAATTATTTCTTTGGAATTATTTATCCAGTAGAGAATCTTTCTAAAATGAAAAGGTAGAAGTCAAGTTTTATTGTATTTTCCCTAAATTAATGCCCGAAAATTGCTTACGGTTTCGAACTACGGTTTATGATTATTTTTTTCTGTTGCTTCTCGTGGTTGCAGATCCTAGATCTGGCTGTTTCACTTGCAAAAGTTGCCGATGTGGACAGGAGCTTAGGGAATGAGGATGTTGCGGTCAACAGTTTCCAAGAAGCCATAAAATTGGTTGAACCGTTGAAATTGAAACCTGAAGATAGTGGCCTTGAGCAACGGGTAAGGCCCTCTTTTGATGTCTAAAATATCTCATTCATGCATTTTGGATCCTCAAAATCGATTCGACTTCTTCTTTTGATGCAGCTCGTTTCGGTCCTAGAGTTCCTTAAAAGTCAACTTGTGGAGAAACAAGCCGAGGCAACACTAAATTAAGCTCTCCGTTGATAAAGAAAGAGAATAAATCAAGCACCAACTTTGGTTTTACCATTTGAGTATAGCATATGGAATTTTAGGAAGATGAAGTGTTTTCACAGTGGCTAATTTGAATAAAGAGTGTTCCGTTATTGCGTGATACGCATCGGCAACGACATCAGTTAGAGTAATTGCCGCAAATATTGTTGTATATAGAGTGTCATATGTGAGCGGGCAAGCAAGCGACCTCGAACAAGTAGCACAACTGCCAACCTTTTTTTCCTTATCTGAGTTTGTTTCTTGTTTTCTTTAATTCCTTATTTTTGTGAATAGGTTAGTACTGAACTTCTTGTAATCTTCTAAATAAATAAATATGCAAAACAATAAAATCTTGTTGTGTTTTTAACTTCTCAAGACCAGTCAAGATATCGTATTGGCAACCATCAGTGCGGGCGTGATCTTCTGCTGGAAAATCAATGGTTCGAGGGATCGAAATGATTTTACAAGTGTTTAATTTTGAAATCGTTATAACCTAAAACCAAAGATTTCTATGATCACTTGGGGCCTGTTTGGAACCCAGAATTTGGGTTGGAAAATTTTTTTTTTTGAAAGAAAGTGCAAAAAAAAAAAAAGCAAAAAGTTTTCTTGCGTTTGGGTAAGGAAAAAAAAAAAGTAAAATTACTAGATAGTTTTTTGTTTTCTTGAGTTTGGGGACGCGGGTCGGGTTTGAGTTTCCGGACTGGCGTAAAGGTTAGATTTCGAGAACGGGATTGGGTTTTGGAACGATGGTCGGGGGTCTTCGGAACGGGGACGGTGTCGGGGTCTGTTTATAAGACATTATAAATCATTTTACTATTTTCTATCTTATATTTTAGGAGGTTCCTATATCTCCACAATTTCTCTTTAGCCTACTAATTGAAACACTAATCTTGTCCCATTTCACACGAGATGAACTTCACAAAAACATGCCTTGAAACATTATTTGAGCTTCTTATTTCACTTATTCACCTTTAAAAACATGAAAATCATTAGCGCCAAATTCTTCCCTACTGCTCTACTTACCAGATCTGTCTTTGGGAAACCTTGAGCCATTCTCTATAAAAGCAAATGACTTATAATGAATTTTTTTTTTTTTTTTTTTTAGGAACACAATGCATTAGTGAATGCATCCCATATGATTAAGTAGTTATATGTCAAAAATATAATCTCATGTGGATCATGCAATACAATGCATCGTCTAATAAATACATGAGAATTTTGAGTATGAATGACATTTTTACATATAGGTGCATGTACTAATAGGTACCCACTTTTAATGGAACTAGTATGAGAGATACTATATAACTATGAGAACGGGTACATATGTTAAGATTAATCCCCCAATTGGGTGTGGGGCGAAATGGGAGAAGCTCTCACACTCGCCCCGCTTATATACACCCTTAAGAATATATGTACGCATATTTAGAATTATTTTTTTTATTAGAATATACAAAGGGAAACACCTTCGTAAAGAAAAAAGAGAAAATATCCTTAACTTCGATATATGTTTTTTTAAAATCATGTTGCTTTATTTTTTATGAAAACTTTAATAACATTTATTTTTCAGATTTTTTTAATTTCTTAATAAATAGATAAATAGTTAGAGTATGAATATAGTATTTACAGTGGGGATTATTCATCCCCATATCCGCCTTAAATTAGGCAGGTATGAAATATGAGAATGGAGGAAGCATACATGCTCTATTGTCATCCCTAAATTTTGAGTATCACAAATGTACTCTATTTACACTTCAATATTTTCTAAATTTAAAACGCCCACAAAAGGAATATATTCTTTTTTTCATTTCTTTTTTCTTTTTCCAGCTTTCGAATGCGAAATACAATAAAAGCAAATCTCAGCTCTGAATTTCAAAAGGATGCGGCTTTATTTCTTTTTATTTTTTTAACTAAAATGTTCTACTTTCATCATACAGTACGTAAATCCAAGGGGAAATCAAATAAACCAAATACCTTAAGAAATGAAATCATATTCTTGTACATCCAAGGGAATATTGTATTTTTTTCAAGAAACAAATGGGTTACTTATATATCCGCAAAATTATTTACCTATATATATATATATATATCGGCAACATGGAATCAGCATGTATGCACTAGTACTACGCAATTTATTAACTAGCCAACGTGATCAGCACAGGTTTATTAGTCAAATATTCGTTTGTGTTAATTAAATTCTCACTACTAACATCTGGAAGAAAAAATAACAACATTATCCTCAACTTTTAGGAAAGGGTTGATTTTTTTATTAAATAGCATTAAAAAATGTATGTCATCCATATAATTCTTTTGTGTTATTTCTAATTATCAATTTGTTGTAGTAATTATTCTTGTCGTGTAACCTATAATGACTTGCGATATTCCAACTTACTCATTAAAAAAAAAAAAAAAGGGCTTGTGATATTGCTGTGGAAATAAATAATAAAAAACAAGTGCCATGCATGAAGCACTTTTATTTTTAGTACTAAAAAGAAAACTAACAGTTTAAGAAATACTATAATTGTAGGCGTGCATATAATCTCAATGCTTTAAGAATTTTCATATTTATGTAAGGGCTATAAACACGTATGATCCCGAGCATTTTTCTTTTTTGACTGAATAAATTGCTTGTTAACTTTTAGCCATTTTATTCCTATAAGTGAACAAAAGACTAATTACCTCATGTTTGTGGCTGAATATAGATAACAAAAATTAATGGTCTGTTTGTGGTAATCATTTGCTTTAATTTAGGACCATTCCGATCCAAACAGGTATTTGAACTTTGCACATCTAAAGTGTAGTATTTAGATGTTCATTTTGACATTTCAACATAAATTCAAATGTTTTTATTCAAATATATTGTTCTAAATGTTAACATTCAAATACTAGTTCAGACACCAATTTAAATATTTCAGTTCAAATGTTTTCTATCCAGATGTTACAATACAATACAGATGGTTCCCAAACAGACATTAAGTATTTAACAGGCACAAGTGAAAAAGTAGGGCAAAGCATTATGCAGTGATTGCAAAGAGAGAGTAGAGATCACCTTATGAAGGGGCATGGATTGTTTGTTTCTGCCTATCAACTTAAATTCTTTTCCCACATCATTTAAGAAAAATCTAACAAATCAGGAGAAACGGACGTTTGATTCGACTTTTCCAATAGTTAAAAGGATAACTCCAAAGGCACCACCTAGTAAGTATAAGCTGGTCACCCTTTTTCTACTACTAGTTGTGGTACAAGCGATGTACATATTGAGTTGTTACTGAAATTTTATAGTGTAAAAAATTAATTGTAATATAAACAATTTTAAAAAAATGTTAAAAGACCTAAGAGTATACATCGATAAGAGTACAAGTTAAAAAATTACAATCAATTTCATAGTAAACTCATGATAATATATACGACATAATATAAGAAACATCATAATATCTTCAAATAACAAAATACAACTCATTTTGTTATTTTGTGAAACTTGCAAATTGACATTTTTATTAAGAAAATTATTTTTTGATGCTAATATTGGCTCATTACAAGAGTCAACAATCTATATATAATATAATTTTATCAGTATTCTATGAAAAAGATTAATAAAAATTCTTTTAAAAAATTTATAGTATGTGAAAAATATGAATACATTCGTTTTTTCTTATTAGATATCATATCCAAAAACAGATAGGTGGTTTTATTGGCACATTTTTCTTGCCTCCATCCCTTCTAAACACACACCCCTATTAAATTTAAAAGGATTAGATTTGCTTATTAACTCTAATGAATTCCAAAATTATCCCTAATTATTTCTATAAAATAAAAGCACTCTACTTCAAATTTCTTTTCACACCTATTTTTTTTTTTTTGGTTTATTTTGATGTTCTACTCCTGAATATCTACCAAAAAAAAAAAATTAGTAGAAAAAAAGACTTCATGTTGTAACCTATAATTCATATTTTCAGATTCCTTAAAACAAAACAAACTAACTAAAATTATAGGTTGGGGAATTTTACATTGATTGAGATATAGTGAATTTGTTTGTATATGATCTATTTGATAAGCTGGAGAGAGAAAAAAAAAAAAAAAGGTACTATATTAAGTGGAGACATCATCTTTTAAACATATTTGAAAACATTCAAATTAAAAAGCACTTAATCAATTTTTAGGTTAAATAAAAATTTTGCTAGAAAAAAATTGAAAAGAAACGATCAACAACAAAAGATATTCATATATATATATATATATACACACATATAGGAATGGTCTTAAATCCGATACTGATGGTATTTGATAATATAAACTTCAGTTATTATAAAAATAAACTTTAGTTATTAGGACTGAAAACTTATACAGAAAAAAAAGTAAAATAAAGAGAATTCATATTCGCTTTAATTACATTTTCTTCTATATGAATTCACATTTTTAATAACTAAATTCACATAATCGAATATCACAGGTATCAATTTAAAACTATATATGTGTATGGTAAAGAATCAATAACCAAACTATTATAATGCCAACGAGAACAATGAAAGCCAATAATACAAAAAAAAAAAAAAGACAATGAAGGGAAAAAAAAAAAATCCTAACGTAACATCTTGGAAAATAAAACGGAAAAAAAAAAACAAGACAATGGAAAAAAAAAATCCTAACGTAAAACTTGTCCAAAACTTTTGACAATACAACAACGAACGAACGAACAAAAAAAAAAAAAAAAAAATTGGAATGACTAAAGGGCATGACTGATACAACAACAAGTAATTAAATTAGAAACCAACTAACAAAGGTTTTTTTTTTTTAATTTTCTTTTATGGGTGTAAAAGTAAAAATTAGGATTTTATTATAGTTTTAAAATAATAACGTTTATACGCTGTTTATTTGAGGATTTGATATTTAGGTGTTTGTGGAAAGAAAAATGACTATAAATATATTTTAGGTAAAATTTTATTTACATAATTAAGTTTATGATAGTTGTCTTTTTTATGTCATTTTGTTTAAGGGTATTTTTTTAATTAAACAATTGTTAAAGAGGTATATGTAAGAGTCAAAAGCAATGTATTAATAAAACTACACAATAATGATTTCTCCCACTTCAATATGTTAAAATCAAATACGAGAAATTGACTCTTTAACAAACAATAAACATTTTTCACTAAATTGAGGAAATTCGAACTTAGCAAACAGAAACTAAATTTCGTTTAACTCATTTTAGACACAAAATCATCAACAATTTCATAAAATAGAATTCTAATCAAGAGTAAGCCCATTAAAATTAAAAAAAAAAAAAAAGAGATTAATCCATGAATTATGAATTTTCCTACTCGATTAGATACCAGAAATGAAGTCAAAACCAAACATGGCCAAAAAAAAAAATTTAATAATAGAATAATGAAATTTATTATTAATATCTCAAAGTAATAAAAATAAAGTTTTGAAATTTTATAATCTTTAAAACTGCTAGTTTTATCGTATGATTAGACACAAATAAAATTATAAAAATAACTCAAAATCTTTATAAATCAAATCATAATAAAAATAAAAATAATTGAGAATGTGACTTATTAAAGCAAAGAGATGTCAATGAACAAGATGCTTTTTTTTTTTTTCAAAAAGAAAGAAAAAAGAAAAAGAAAAGTTAATTTTCAGTCCCTACAAAGGATGAAAAAATGATTTAAAGAAAAGAAAAGAGAAAGAATACCAAAATGGAAATACATAGGGCAATTGTGAAATAAACAAGAATTTATGTAATTTCTTTAATATATTTAAAATTAAGAACAAAATAAGATGTATTACTGGGATAATGATTTTAAAAGGTGACTAAAATAATCTGAAAAAAAAAAAGTTGATACATATTTAAAAGGAATCAATTTTTATATCATATTTTAACCTTTATAATGTTTGCAATGTTAAAATGATGATACTAAATAAAATTAAATAAATAAACAAAGTTAACAATTGCATTCAAGGAACACAAGTGGAAGGCAAAAAAAAAAAAAAAAAAAGGCCAAAAAGCAGGGGACATAAGTTACTGTTTGACTAGGCTTTTATACAGCTAGATCTTACACCTATAAGGCTAGTATCATGAACAACTGTCTACAGTTGTTGATTAAACCCATCCGGAGAGTGAAGGGGGGAAAAAAAAAAAAAGAAGCATCAAAATGGTGGGTTTTTTATTATTAAAAAAAAAAATTTATCCACTCTTTTGTATACGTAATAAATTGAAGATCTGAAAATTAAAATAACAGAAATGGCAGAGTCTTAATTTGTCCAAGAAAATAGACAGGCGAACTTTGTACTTATATAAGGATTATTTGATATAACAAACAACTTTTGATTTTTTGAGTGGCTAGATAACATTTACATAAATACATAGATTTGATAATTTATGCTTCCATCAAGCTTTTTATTAATTATTGCACATTATTTTTTTGAAGGAAAAATATCGCATTATATAGTATTAATAACTTCATACATTTCTTAATTTTTCTCTCGTAAAAAAAAAATCGTACATTTTTTACGCTTAATAGTAATTACAGAAGTTAAACTTGGTGGCGGCTTTAATGATAAATACATGAGAGAATATTTCTGTTACGTAGGATTAAAAAAAAAAAAAAGGTAATTCTATAATGAGATCCCCTATTTTTTCCATTAATGGGGTAAAACTTTTTAACCGTTGATCTCATTTTAACGGTTTAGATGATATGTACCCATGAAATTTCTCATGCATCCTATTACATTTGATTGTATGATCAATTACCAACAAAAAAAAGCCAAAAAAAAAAAAAAAAACCACCCCAATTCCTTCCGTCATCTCCGTCGCCGTCCAGGGCTGCTCCGGCGTCTTCACGGGCCTCCCCTGCACCCTCAACGCCCCACGTGACCCCTACGCCGACCTCCTCTCCCTCGTCGTCGATGGCGGAATGAGGACGTCCAGCGCCATCTCTGCAAATCTCGTTAGGCTTCATCATCTTCTCCGGCTACACCCCCAGACAGACCTAGCAAATCGTTGGGTTGTGATCCAACCCACCAGCCCCAGGTGTATTCACGGCAGTGGAAGCCACACCCCCGGCGGCTCGCGCTGGAACCTGCCAACGGAGAAGTGGGTGGTGAGACCCATCATCGGTGGTCACACCCCAAAGTTGGATCGTAAAACCCACTGGTGGCTTTTGAGATCCACAAAAATAGGTTTTGACCCACAAGTGATGGCGGGAATCACGACTGTGGAGGGGGTGGCAACTGCCCCCCCAACGACGGATCTGTGCCTGGGCCAACCCTCCCCTCCGATGGATCTGTGCGACCCCCATGGTGAGCGCTGCTCACAACCATCCAACCACAGGCGCGACGACATAGGTGAGCTCCTCGTTGCCTCGAATCTCACGGCTGTGCCAATGGGTTCTTCTACGTCCAAACACTGTCGACCTGCTCCGCCAGCTCCGATGACTCTGCGCAAACACTGTCGACCTGCTCCGCCAGCTCCGATGACTCTGCCCAAACACCGGCGACCTGCTCCGCCAGCTCCGATGACTCCTTGCTTCCTTCGCCAGGCAGGTGAGCTGGAAGAAGGTTGGGGTGTTTTTTTTTTTTTTTTTTCCCTCCACCTTGTTTGTTTGTAATTGTTTTGCGATTCAATGTGGTTGGATACATAATAAATTTCGTGTGCATATAACATATAAACTGTTGAAATGAAGTCTATTGGTTTACAATTTTTAACCTATTAATGGGGTAGAGTAAAAGGTCTCATTGTATAATTTCTTCAAAAAAAAAAAAAACAAAAACAAAAACAAAACAAATTCTCTACATAACTATATATAGTGAAGTTGTTAGGTTCTAAAGTTTTTTATGAGATGAAAGATCCACGAACATGATATTTATTTATTTATTTATTTTGCTATGAGAACTCGTAATAATTAATTTTGATACATTTAAATAATAGAAAATGTGACCTGGTTGGGTTGCCCAGCATGCTTTATTTGTTTACCGTTTTTATTTTTATTTTTAATTAGTTTGGTCATCTGATAGGGTTTTGAGAGGGAAAAAAAAATGTGCTCTCAAAGCCTTGCATCATACAATTAGGAATTGAGTGTGTGTGAATAATTTTTTGGCAAAAATTATATATGTATATTTGACAAAGTAGGTTCGGGGTGCTAGCTAGCCTGTATAACACGGACCAAATATAGGGCTCATGCACATTTGAAAATCTAGTTTCTATAAATTATTTTTGTCTTTTTCTTTAACTTAAAATTATTTTTCATTATTCGTATCTCTAAATATCTACAGTAAACTCAAACTTTAAATATCCTTGTTATTTCAAGTTTAAATGAGTTTTTTTTTAATTATATTAGAATTTCGAAATAATGAAACAAGATCCATATTAATATTTTTTTTCTTGAATATATATTAAAATTTTACACTTTTATACTCCAAATAGATTTTTTAACCAAATATAAATTTTTAAAAATATATCTTATTTTTAATCCGAAACTACGTCTTCAAAATTTCTTTCAAAAGGGCCCATAATTCGACAAAGCGCCAAGACAAAAAGGAAAACCATGAATAGGGTGGGAACAAGAAAAATTAAGGCTAAAATTGTGTAAAGAAAAGGATACTAGTGGGAGAAGGTGCGGAGAATAAATGAAAGAAAGGAAAATTCACGTGGCCATTGTGGAAGTTTACGATATGCTTCGCTAATTTCATTACTATATACTCCGAAAAAAGGGCTTTTTGGAAGGTCCTACATAAACATATAATATAATGTGCTATCTAATTTAGTCTTCATAGCTAGCAAGCTAGCTAGGCTTCTTTAGCTTCAAGACTCTTCCTTAATTTTACTTTTTAACCTGACCCTTTTGACTCAAGATCAGTGCCTTTTAATTTATACTATCGATAATTAAAGGACCTGTTTTGGGAGATTTTGAAGACGTAATTTTAAATTAAAAATAAGATGTGGTTTTAAAAATGTACATTTAATTAAAAATACTGTTTTGAGTAAAAATAAAATCTTAAAATTTATTTATAAAATATCAATATGAATTTTATTTTATTTTTCTTGAAATTTTATGCAGTAAAAAAATATTATCTCATTTAGACATGAAATAATAAAATTATAGATTTTTAAAGTTTAAGTTTATTGTAATTATTTTCAGATTGGCATAATGAAAAATAGTTTTGAGTTAAAAAAAAAAAAGACAAAAAAAAAAAAAAGAAAACCAAATGTTAAATGTGAACTAAACTGACCTTAAGTTTTATTGTGCGAGAGAGAGAGAGAGAGAGAGAGAGAGAGTTTAATTTAATGGAACATATTTAAACATTCTAGGTACATGCAAATTCCAACAAAAAAAGAAATATGATTATCAGCAAAACTATTCCTTATTTTTAGACCATATTTTTAGTAGAGCTATTGGACAATAACAAGGACAAGTATATATATATATATATATATATATATATATATATTGGCAGTAAATGAGAATGGATTAATGCTCAAGCACGTAGCACATAATAAAACAAATATTAAATCAAGCTATTATGATTACTACTTATTTGGTAGTAAGTAATCAGTTATGGATAGGTCAATACTTGTTTCATATGCAAAAAACGATAACAATCAAAATCAAAAAGACCTAATAAATGATTACTTAATTATAAGTAATTTTGAGTAATCATGGCCCCACGAAAATATTGAAGATAGTATGATCTCATACTATTATTATTATTCTATTCTTACAATAAAATATATAAAGCAGTAATAATATTTATATATTTTGTGCACAACAAAGGTGTGGGATTACTTAACATAATCAAAGATGTATTATTATTCAATATCCTCGTGAATCATGCCAATTCCCCTTAGAGGACATTAACTTTTCACTCCAAATAAATCAGCCTTTATATATAAGTTAATTAGTTATTTGTAGTTCCATAACCCCAAGTGTTCCAATAATATTCATATCGTCACTATAACAAAAATATGAGTATCCTCCTTCTATATTTATTCCTTTGCATTTCTGTACCATGGGTTCTCTTAAGTGGGGCAATCTCTCCAAATCAAAATCCCAAGGTAAATAATTTCTCTAACTAAATTAATAGGTAATTTCCTTCATATATCGTAACTACTATACACGAATTCCAATAGACCATGATACTTTCATGTTGATCAATGCATTTGACCGATGTGAAAGAATTTTCATATCAGTTAAGTGACCGATTGTCATAAACTTTTGACATCGGATTTTTAATTTAAGTGTCCTTCATGTTTTAACGTATTTTATATGTATAACTATACATTATAATTAAGTACGAATTTAACCTTACTAATGTATGTTTCTTGGCAGCATTATATCATTTACATGGGAGCTACAAATCCATCTTCAAATGGAAGTGGAGATGTTGCTGAATTAGCTCATTTGCAGCTACTGTCTTCCATTGTTCCGAGGTTCATTATGTATCATCTAGATCATCTATTTGTTATAATACATGTTATGCCAACTGGCCTATATATCGATGTATGTATTTTATGTATGTATATATATGCATATATGCTATATGTAATTTCGGATTATATATTACACTTGTGGCAGCCAAGAGAGTGAGAGATATCCATAATTCACAAGTACAACCATGCTTTTAAAGGATTCTCTGCCATGCTTACCGAGGATCGAGGAAGCTTCTCTTTTATCGGGTAATAAAAATACTTCTCGAGATACTTCTCGTGAACAAATAGTGGTAGAACATTATAATTAAGTAATGCGAAAATATTCTTGTTGTTTTTATAAGTAATTATTTCAAGAAAAAGAAAAATAGTCATGTTAGAAGAGAGGTTTATAATCACTACAATTAAATATGGAAAAAGAAAAAGATAACACGACAACTTAAAAAAAAAACATTGTGAAATGTTATAGAAAAACATGACACAGAGATTTCACGACGGTTTGAAAAAATTGTGAAGAAAATTGCAACACGTGAATTTTATGTGCTAAAAAAAAGAAAAAAAACCATAGTGAAAATCCTTGTACACAATGGCGGAGGTATGTGGTGTCAATCCCACTAAATTTTTTTTACCCAAAAATTTTATAATTTTTCAATGTTTACCTCATTAAAAATTAAAAATCTCATATGACCTCATTAAAATTAATTCTATCCCGATAAATTTTATGATTTTTTAGCTTGACCACACTAAAAAATAAAATTTTTATTAGTCTCACTAAAACATTACTTTTTACTTTTCATGCTTTGATGTTATTTATTTTTTCTTTAAAAAAAAAAATGATATATGCCATCACTGAAATATGTCTAGCTCCGCGTTGTATGTATCACAACGGAGGATTCTATGGACGGATCTTTCCATCTACTTTTCTAGTAGTGAAAATGAGAATTGATAAAAACGGGTCATAGTGAGATTGTGTTGGTGTTCCCTGATACAATGCTTGAACTGCACACAGCACGTTCTTGGTATATTAGACATCAAATTGGTATATTAGACACGTCACAAGTACATCATGAAGAAAATCAGGCAGGCTCTCAAGATGGGGCTTGGATAAGCAAGTCACTAGTGACATCATAATTGGTATATTAGACACAGTTAATGAATATAATATATTATTCTTTGATGCTTTAATATTTTTGTGTGATTTATCTCCAAAAAATGTATGCTCTATCTATTATATATATATATATATATATATATCATGTTATATGCAGAAGCAAATCATGTTAAAGAAAAATAAAAAAGTGTTGCCTTAAAAGCAAAATGCTCAGACAAACAATACACCTTTTGAAAAAAGTTTATTAAATATTTGTAGATTATTAGATGCTAATTTATATCAACTGGGCGTGTCATGCATTCATAATTGAATGAAGCCGTACTTGCATCAACTCACTTTTGAATTTCAATCTTTACACCTAAATTTTAGAAAAATTTTGTTGTTCTGTCATATTGTATATGAGAAAATTTTTATTTAATTATTTCTCATTCAATAATTGGTTTGTTTGTAACTATGTTCTTATATATATATTATAAATTATGGCACCTTCACTACCACTGCAAATATATTGTCGATAGTCCCTTCGATAATGTTAAAAGAGTACGTTAATTCTAATATCAATTTTTGAGTATCAATCTACATGATAACTTAGTTGATTTTTTTTTTCTTTTTTCCATAAGTAGATATAATCTTTTAATTTTAATTACTGACATAGTTATTTAAACACTAATTAATTAAAAAAATGACCATTGATATGCCACATAAGTTGTTATTTAAAAATTACGATTATAATATTTTTGTTTGTAAGTAAAAAATTAGGTGTCTCTTATATATATATATATATATATATATGTATATATATTTAATAAGCGATGGTTTTATGTTTCTTACCGGGGAAAATTTTCTTAATATTCTTTCATAGAAAAAATTGATAATATTTACCATTTCAAAAACATGTGATGATATAGGGATATGGCCGGAGTCTCCAAGTTTCAATGACAAAGGAATGGGGCCGATCCCATCAAAATGGAAAGGAATTTGAATGGAGGAACCAGATTTCAACAAGTCCCATTGTAATATGTGATCATAGTCACTTCTAATTACATATTTCACACTTTTAAGTTCAACAATTTGAAAGAAATGGTTCCTCATTTATTTATTTATTATTTAGGGATGTGGGGATTAGTTTACACCTTATGTGAAGTTAGGTTTAAAATTACTGTTATATTATTTCTGTACCCATAGAAGTAGTTCCATTTTAGTCTAATGTTTAATAGATTCATACCTTACTTAAAATTTAAATAATATTTAATCATCCAAAAACGGACTTAATCCCATAACCCAATTCTACCCTATGATTACAGAGTATGGTTATAGACTATCAAATCTTGAACCCATTTTGATTGGAGAATAAAGAAAAACATAGTAACCTTCGAGACTGAACACTTCTATTTATCTTTATGAGATTCTAACCCATTTTGACATGTGAAATTCTAATAGGTTAAAGTATTTGTTTGTGAACTTTTCAACTAAAAAAAAACAAAAAAATCGTGTCCACGTACACATATGTTGGTTTTGAGTATGAATGAGTT
Source organism: Ficus hispida (assembly GCA_025413025.1). NCBI lineage: Eukaryota > Viridiplantae > Streptophyta > Magnoliopsida > Rosales > Moraceae > Ficus > Ficus hispida. Next base: position 2,138,727 of record CM046364.1, on the reverse strand, counting down.
TATATAGCATTTTCATTTTAGACTAGTTAAAAAAAAAAAAATCAAAAAAGACATTTTTGGTTTTATTTTCTATTTTAATATACGCGATAGAATTATTCGATAAAATACATGGTACCGAGACATAATTTAATTATTATTATTATTATTAGTATAACTACTACTTTTTTTATGATAACACAGATACCAATATTGTTTTATTTTTTTAATTTAGATGAAAGCACGTCACAAGCAGTGAGCATGTGGTATTAGGTCTGTAATTTTTTCAATTCTTTCTTGAAGTAAGTTTTAAGATTTAAGTTTTCTTTTTCTCCTTTTAGAATCCCAATATATTTTTGTATTTTCTTTTAGTTTACTATTGAATTTAAAAGAATAATTAAGAATAAGGTGCCTACTATGAAAAACTTTTGTTCTTTCAATCAATAAGTGCATACAGGATTTTTAATTATTTTTTATTTATATATGACTTTATTATTAGACAAATAGAACATCATGATTTGATGTCATTACTCTTCGTATATGTACAAATTTAAATACTATATTTTTTATGCTTGAATAAAATCCATGTGGTGTAAATAGTAAAACTTGGTATTACGGTTGGAAAAATGGTTTAAACTATTTTGAGGAGTCATTTTGAGGTCTAAATTTGAGTGAGACCTACTTAGTAAAAATAACGGATCTTGGTGGATTTGTATTTTCTGTCGTGAAAAGATCGAAATTATATATTCATAAGCTTAAAATGATATTCGGGTTAATGAAAAATTAATACTCAAAGTATATCAAATGGAATCGAATTTTGTTGAAAATTTGCTTATAAATGTAAAGTCTTATATTACTTAGGCATAAAGACTTGATAGACTTTGTAAGAATTTGTATTTTTGGACTTAGGTAAGATAGTGTATAAAAAGGCTCTCTCACATGCAGGGGGTGCAAATCACCAACCTAGTGGGTTAGGGACCCAATGTGTACGTGTGGACGACGCGAATGTCGGTTAGTTGAGATTGCCCTCACGCGGGCTTTGTTTTGTAATTTTTTTTTTTGCTCTTTTCAACATAAATTCGGATTTTTTTTTTCTCTTCAGAATATCAACAGTCATCTGTTGATATGCCATGGTTTTAGTGTAGTTTAATATAGGCATTAGTACATGATTAATCCAAAATTAATCAAAATATTAATGGATTGTATTATTTCTTATTAATCCGAATTAAAACCTATTAATTTTAGTTTTGTAATATATCCTCTTTGAGCTTATAAAAGGAGGCCTCTACAAGCTTGATGAACACACACAAAAAACACACAACACAAGTTCTTTGTTCTCTCTTGTTTTCTCTTGTAGTTTTAGTGATAGAGGGAAGGCTTTGATTTTAAGTTCGCTGAAAGCAGTTTTTGATCGTGCTAGACTATCATTGCTCGTCGTTGTATCCTGAGAGACAGACGTCAGTTGGAATTTCGTGCACTTACCGGAGGGGACAAATCTGTTTTAAGGAAAGCATATCTCACGTGTCTCGACAATCTTCTTCTTTGTGTTGTTTTATTCAAGTTAAATTTAAATTTCGGTTATAACAAATTTTCTTTATATTATATTTATTTCACTTGTTCATTATTTATGCTCCATTATTTTCTAACAATTACATCCTTACCTTTTTAATTTTAATATTTCCTAGATATATCTACTTCTACGTAGCAGATATATCTATTTCTATTATATATAACTAAGTTCGTTGTGCATTTTTTTTGTCAATCTTTCGTTTGCCCTTTTTGCCCCAAGCTTTGCCTAGAAACGGATGCTCAATTGGTGGGGCCCGCCATTACTTAGAAGGTGGGCCTAGGCCGAGCCCATCACTTAGCCCCCATCATTAGGATATTTTACGCTTAACACAAAGTTAAAATGAAAATTTTAAATTAAAGTTTGTTAATTTTTAAAAAAATTAATTATAATTTTTATTAATTTTTTAAAAAAGATTAAAACTGAGATGAAAAAATTGATTTGGACCTAAGAATCAAACATAACCTATATCTTAAGAAACAACAACTGATTTACCATAAACGATAACTGCTGCTAAAATGACAATAAAGATTAATCGGTAATTCGGAAACAAAAAAAAAAAAAAAACCAAAAAAAGTAGTGCCGATAAAACAAAAACGACAATTTATTTGATGAGGAAACTTCTTATCAAACAACACTGATAGTTACAAAACGACAATAAAACTGGAAACAAGAGAATATCAAAACAACAATATGTTATTAAACAACATCATTGTTACAAAACGACGATTTATTAGTGACAACTAAAAACACTAAAATGAAGGATTATAAAACAACATACTTAGTCTAATCAAACAACATACTCATAATATATACACACATCTTATATATATAAAGGAATGTATGATTTTACTGTTCATAAATAGTAGAATCACGTTTTTACCCCTCTAAACATGGTTGTCGGTTTTCTTTATTTTTTTTCCTTCTCTTTCTACCTTTTTCCCCCTCTCTCTCTCTTTTCTTTCTCTTTTGAATCATCTTCTTCGTCTCTCCTTTCTCTTTACATTTTTTTTCCGCTTCTTTCTCTCTCTCTAGAATGCACTATAAACCATGATTACAATGTGGCCAATTCATCTTGATTGATGAGAGATGAACATATATATCACATATGTTTGCCAACGTTGACCAGTGGGCCCACATGCTGCACTTGAAAAAAATTTTGGAGCCTACCTAAGAAGTGTGGTACATTCCGTAGAGGATAACAAGCACCGTTTCTTTTTTTTTTTTTCATTCTTTTTCGGAGAAAAAAGTTGGAGAATTAGACTACTGACCTTAGTACATTTTTCTTTAAAATTAAAAAAATTAAAAAAGAAAATAAATTATAGAAGATCTATAAAAATAAAAAAATAAAAAAGCAATTCTATATAAGATAAACAAATTTAAACTAAACTTGAATACATTTAAAGTTCTTTTCTTTTCAATTACGAAGTTATATACAATTTTCTTTTTTGAATCAGTAATTATATTTTGTTCAGTTTCTCCGATATATCTCAAGATCTTGACATCATAATCTTTACTTTTTGTTGAATAAATGTATAATTTGAGTTTTTTTTTCCTAACATATCATTCATGGTGTTTAAAACCTTTTCAACATCAATAGATAAAAATGTACATAAATAATTTGATTTTTGTTTTTAAGTTTTTATAATAGTGTGAATTATCATGTATATTTTCTTGATGTATCATTGAATGGACTTTTTAGAAGCTGATAAAAAATATTTGATGAAGGTGTATTAGATGATCTTATTAATCGATGACGAACACCCATCTTAACTCTATTGAATAAGTCAATATTATATTATATAACATACTAAAGTGATGCAAATTACTGTTCATGCACAGTAATTACTATTTTACCCTTTAAGTTTGTTCTTCCAGTCTTTTCAGCACACCCGAATACCCAGTTTGTAAAAAACTGAGAACTCTCTCTCTCTCTCCTCTCTCCTCTCTTGCTCTTCTTTCTGTGTGTGTTGTGTTTTCTCTATGTTAAAGGAACCGAATAGGTGCTTATAAGAGACAAAGATTGCCAGGCATAATTATTATACTCTAATTACTTTATTGTCCCTGCTTTACTTCGAGTGAATGAAACACTTTTTTTTTTCTTTTCTTTGCTTTTTTACGGCGGGCAAATTCTCTGATTCCCTTACTTTATTTATTTATTTATTTGTTAATATTCTTTTTTTTAAGTAGTTTCGTTGTTTTAATTCTTTATTAAACTAATGTAGACTTAACTTATTTGTCCGTATTTTTTTAATGTCTCTGGGAAAATTAGGAATGTTCTTTTGAGGAATTGGCACAAATATTATTATTAATGTGATTAAATACTTATCTTCCTGTGCGTGAGGTTAATAATGATTATAAAAGTGAATATAAGACTTTGTGATCATTTAAGAAACATTTTTTCTTATTTATGTTGCGATTATAATTATCTTCATTTTTATGACCTACACATTAATGTCAAGTTGTTGAAGTGTTTTCATAAATCCTCATCTCTCTTTTTATTTTTTTTAATTTAAAATGAACGACAAATTAAAACATAGAAAAATTGTTTGGCAATACAACAATTAATAAAAATATAGAAATTTATGGTTATCTTTTTTTTTTTTGGTTCAAAAAAATAATAGTTATCTAAATTACAAATACTTTTATTAATGTATGATTGGACATCGTTAATGTTGTCGAATGCATATATTATCTAGGTGAAAGAAAAAATGTCTATAAACAACATTGTAAAATTTGCATTCTTTATGTCAATAATTATAGGTTGTCAACCTCAAAATGTACACAAGTTGTCTATTTACTTTTGCTGTCTAAAAGAAGAGAAGCAAAAACTATGATTTCTACATCACCGTGCATAGCACGGGTATTAAACTCGTTATTACTAAGAGCATGCATTGTGAAATTTTTGTCAAGTCGTTCATTTCTATCTTTTATCCTCTCTTTTTAAAATACTTTTAGGTTTCGATTTTTATCCCTCTCTTTTTAAAATACTTTTTAGGTTTCGAATATCTGAAGTCCTATCCAAACTTTTACGTTCTCATGCATGAGGTATCGATAGAATATAAACTTATCTTGTAATTTTAAGGTAAGAAAAAGAGAACAATTTTCTTTTTTGTGAAGACAGAAAAAGTATAATCTCAACTATAATATAAACTTAGTCTCTTATATCATGAAGTCAAATAAAATTACCACTAAGTTATGATTAAAAAAAAAAAAGAGTAGTATTAGGAACATCAATTTTAATCTAATTTTTTGAGTTCTAACTTAAATGTTATATTTTCATTAGTAGATACAATAAATTAATTTGACAATACTTTAAACATTTACAAATAAAAAAACGACAACTAATATGTCACCTGCGTTGATATTAGAACTGGTGTCTTGATATTTTAAAAAAAAAATACATCTATGATTCTTAACAACTCGAGATGCATTTGTGCATTTCAATGTAAATAAGAATGTTTTTAAAATAAATAATATGGACTTCAAATAAACTTAAAACAGTTATATTTCCAAATTGGTGGCCGTTAATTCTGGTACTTCTGTTATAGGAAGTTGATAGGGGCAAGATATTACGCCGATGAATCAGAGCAGACACCTGGCTCTCGGAGGGACCCGATGGGCCACGGAACACACGAGGCATTGACGGCGGCGGGTGCGCCGGTGACCAATGCATCTTACTTCGGTTTAGCAAGAGGTACGGCAAGAGGTGGTGCGCCCTCTGCCAGGGGCGAGCTACAGGGTGTGCTCACCCCACAGGCTGCTCCGGCGAAGCCATTTTGCAGGCCATCGACGACGCGCTCAACGATGGTGTCGATGTGATTTCCATTTCCATCGGGATGTCTGGCACGCCCCGTGAGTTTTTGGAAGATCCCATAGCCATTGGAGCTTTCCATGCTGAGCAAAAGGGTGTCATGGTGATTTGCTCCGCCGGCAGTGATGGTCCTGATCCTTACACCGTCCTTAATGCCGCGCCTTGGCTTTTTACCGTGGCAGCTTCTAGTTTGGATAGAGATTTCCGGTCCAATGTTCTGCTTGGCAATGGAAGAGTTCTCAAAGTGACTTAATTTTCATTACCATGACCAATTGTTTTGATTTATTGTAGTAAATTTTGAAAATAAAGCTTATTAAGAGTTTGTATTTTGAGGTAAGAAAATAGTTAGTTCAATGTTTAGTATACAAGTGATGCTCAAATCAATAAAATTGAAATCGGTTTTTTCTTCACACTCTTCTTGTGCAAAGACTTGTTTTTGACGTTTGGTATCAAATTAATTAGACTAATACAATCTTTTTTTTTTGTGTTTTTTTTTTTGTTTTTTGTTTTAGTTTTATTTGCTTTTGTGTTTTTTGCCTTCTTTAGGGAACTGGCATTAACTTCTCAAAGCTTTCACGATCAGCCACACATCCCCTTGTATTGGGAAAGGACGCGGCTGCTAATTCTTCAGTTGAAATGGAGGCAAGGTGAGATCCTCCATTGGCATTATTCTTATTTGGTCTATTTTACATATCATTTTTTAGCTTTTGTTTCCCTTTTTCTTTGGTAGAAAAATGTGACATCACATGTCACACATACGGTCCTGACTCCAGTACGTAACACTCTTCTTCTTAACTATCTTTTCGGTAATTAACATTGCTACAATTTCTCCCTAATTACCATTTAAAATGTAGAAAGTGCTATCCCGGATCTTTGGACGCTAAGAAAGTCGCAGGCAAGATCATTATTTGTGTTGCTGATGACGACCCTATAGCTTTTCGGGGTTTGAAGAGGCGACAAGTGGTACAAGCTAAGAGCGTCGGAGTGATTTTGATAGAAAAAAAGGAAGCAGTTCTGCCTTCTGTTACAGGAATTTTCACATATGTAGAAGTTGGCGACATTGCAGGATCTCAAATACTCAACTACATCAACTCTACCAAGTACTCTGCATTGTCTATATATATATATATATATATATATATAATATAATGCACTGTAATACTTACAATTAATTAGTTTAGAAATATTGATATAAATGTTTGCGAACTCTTCATCACAGGAAGCCAACAGCGACGATCCTTCCAACGGTTGAAGTCCAAAGGCATAGGCCTGCACCGGTTGTGGCCTATTTTTTTCATCTAGAGGCCCTGCACTGCTAACCAAAAATATTCTCAAGGTCGTTATTAATAATCGGGATCAAGAATTTGGATGTGTTTCATTACGTTAATTTAACATCGATTTGACTTTAAAAGTGTGCAATTTGTGGTTCAGCCGGATATAATGGCTCCCGGAGTGGCCATTTTAGCTGCCATGCTTCCAAAGATTAATGAAGCAGTTGGAGATAAACCGTCCGAGTTTTCCATGAGGTATGGAACATCAATGTCTTGCCCACATGTGTCTGGGGCTGCTGCATTCCTCAAGTCAGTTCGCCGTCGATGGACTTCTTCTATGATCAAATCGGCACTTATGACAACCGATACTCTCAAAACTATATTCCTCAGGAAATTTTAGGCCCAATTAGAGATTAGCGTGCTTTTAATAGAACAGAATATTGTACGGTACATAACATATTTACGGAAGCTAAAAGATATAAATAGCATATTTACTAAACTGTAGTATATTTACTAGTAAATTCATATTCTCAAAATAACTTAAGAATCTCTTCTTCTCCCTTGACAGCAACCGCATACGACAACACAAGGAAGCTATTGACAAACAGCTCCAGCTACATAGCAAATCCACACGAGGCAGGATCCGGAGGACTGAACCCGATGAAAGCTCAAAATCCAGGGCTAGTCTTTGAAACAACGACACAAGATTATCTTCGATTCCTTTATCACAACGGAAATTCGGAGAAGGACATGAGAAGCATGTCAAACACAGTTTAAATGCCCCAAACATTGTAACAAAGTACTCATCTTGAACATCAATTACCCGTCAATTTCTATCAGCAAGCTCAACCGGAACCAAACCAAAATCGTTCAAAGGACCGTGACTAATGTGGGACCCTCTAACTCAACATACATTGCAGAGGTTCAATCTCCCAAAGGCTTAGTCGGGAAGGTTATACCAGAGAAGATTGTGCTCACAAACGGCCAAGAGTTGCGTTCGAGGTCTCGTTCTGCGGTAAGGAGGCTTCCACTGGCTGCAACGATGGAACTGTTACTTGGTTTGATGGCCGACAATCTGTTCGTGTTGTGTTCACTGTTAATGTCGACTAACTCGATCGGAAGTGTTGCGGTGTTTTAGGCCAAAAATTTTATATGTTGCCAGTGTGATTCTATAATAATTTCAGTACGAGTCATGTCTTGTGATGTTGATTTCGATCATGATCTTGCATTTTCATGTTTGAATTGATATAATAGACTTGGTCAAGTGGTAGTTTTAAACCAATGCACCGATGTTGCTGTGGTCTTAATTGGGAACATATATATGTGCTAATTTATTGATCTCAAACTTATTTTTCCAACTGCATTAAGCAAAAGCTTTTTGGCTCCAAATGAGCCTAAGCATTTTCCCGATTAAAAAGAGGATAAATTGCCCATTGGTCCCGGAATTATTAAGTGGGTGATGTTTTTGATCTCCCAAAAATTTTTTTTTTAAATAATGAAAAGGAACTAAAAATGCTAATGACCGTTAAAAAATTACAAAGAAAAGATAATGTGCAAGGCACCAGGATTAGAAGGAGCCACATTAGGCCTGGGGGGTATGTGGCCTTGGTTTTTTAGTATTATATATACACATAGTATATTGTTTGGTAAAGTTTTCCATATATGCCTCCATTAACAAAGTTTTTAGATATTTTCTCATTATTATTATTATTATTATTATTATTTTGCCTTTTGTTTTTCTTTACTCTTATATTTTTAATATTAGGATGGGATACACCAATCTCATTCATTAATCTCATACTGATGTAGGGTTCACCAAGTGCATTCTAATTCCAATAAAAAATGAGCAAGTAAACAAGGAATTCACTCTTATTTCTCCCTTCTAAGTAGTAAATATTAATCATGTTTTATCATAACTATTGATGATCTGATATTGGTATGAAAGAGAAACAATTGGTGCCACCGATGATCCTTACCATAAAGGAAAAATAAGTAGATTAAGGAATACAGAAATTAATTATCACCACCCTTAGATTTAGACTAATTCACCACCTAGGGATACATTAAAACACCACCCCAAAGTACAAAATTAAGGGACAAATTCGCCACTCTTGGAAATCCACCAAAGCGATAAGAATTTTGGGATAAAATTAACTAAAAACAATTCAGATTTTCTCATGAAAACTCAATTCACTTATTCATTCTTTTGATAAAAGATTACAAGCATATTTATAGGCCTACAAACCCACACATATTCATGACTCACATTAAAACCAAAACATTTAAATTCCCAAAACCTCAAAATAAATACAAAAATAACAACTGAAAACTCCGAAATAAATACAAATTATTGGACTTCTAAAGTTCCATGATATAAATGAAGGCTTTTGAGTGCTACTTTGCGAAGACACGACCTTCAAGATTCCACCAAATCTCAAATTAATAAATATTGTCAATTAATTTGAGAGTGATTTCATCTTCTCTTGACACTATTATCTGCGTCATTCTTTCTCGGGTGAAAAGAATTCATCATCGAATTCGAAGTAATTTCAATAAATAGGAGTAGAGAATACTCTTCTTCAACACTTCCGAAAACCAAACTTGAGAATACATTATTTTGTACTCTTTAGTAGAAGCAAAATCCAATAATATTTTATCATCTTCTGGCAAATGTTCTTGAACAATATTTTCATTTGACTTGTGCTCAACAACTTGACCATCACTAAAATTTATTGCCGGAAATAGATCAAGAAAACCTTCTTCGTCCTCTCCATCACTTTCGTTTCATAGATCGGGCCAAGATTATTAAATATTTCATTTCCTTCTTCATCATCACTTTCATCAAAAACTGGATATATAAGAGTGAAATTTTACACGTATGGACAGAGTTCGACCTTCGTATAGCTCCAGGCGTCGTTGCAACTTCTCAATTGTTCTTCTCATTTCCTCCATCTTAATCTGCCGATTGTTACAAACTAGAGAACTAGCAGACAAAAACAAACCAGAGAGTAAAGCAATAGAGAGGTAAATATATATGCTTAGGAAGTTGTGTGTTTATTTCAATGAAAAAAGGCCTTTGAATATATAGTAACACACTCATAAACGTGCTAAAGCTTATTCCTAATAACTAGGCAAGTATTTGCCACTACTATAATAAACTCAATTAAATCCGTAAGAAATAGGACCACACAACTGACTAGAGAACAACAAACAAAATAATAAGGACTTGATCAAACATTATTAGACCACGTGACTCAACACCGATCCCTATCATCACCGGCTAGGAATTCTTGAGGAGTGAAATGACCACGCCTTGTCATTATGAAGATTGTTATGAAATATCAAATGCACCAGGTTTAGTTTCGAACTTGCTCTGATACCAAATTGATACCAGATCGGTATGAAAGAGAAACAAATACGTTGGTGCTGGATAGGTTGGAAAGTGTAAAAGAAAGATAAGTAGACTAAGGGGCACATAAATGATCACCACCATTAGGTATAGACTAAGGGATACAAATGCAATAACTAAACTTTAACTGGGGGGTTTTGATTTAAAAAAAAAAAAAAAGAAACTTTCACAAAAGCCAGAGACGTAAGAATATACCATTGCCCATAACAGGTATACAATCAGGTTACATGCGGTAACTCACCACGGACCAATAGTAATCATCTGGATTACCAACAATGTACCTGTCGTGTTATTGAATATTGCCCACCTTATTAACGGAAGGGTCTAGGTAGGTACCGTGTCACCGGCAGTGATTGTTTGTTTGAACTAAAATTTTATTGATTATTCATGTGGCATGTACTTTAATACAATGGCACAACCAGTTTATTATTTCAATAGAGACTTACATTAAAGGATAAAATTTTTAGGAAACTTATATAGTGATACTTACTTATAATGAGACAAAATGAGAAAAATGTAGAATTTTAGAAGTAAATTTGAAAAAGAAAAAAAAATTCATTGATTTCCTGTTCGTATTTGGAAATGAATGTCTGATTTCTTATTTGCACTCATGAGATGATTATATGATTTTTTTGACTAACTATAAAGAATCTACAACTATGTTAATTAATAACCTTGAATTACGTATGTGAAATTATTCATACATGGAAGATACAGTTACTAAGATTGCTTCTAAATTTATAGTTCACAAATGATAAATAAAGTTTTGATAACTTATCAAATAACTCCGGTTATTCGGATGTGTGAGTGACCCAAGAATCAACCAGTGTCGATAGCAGACGGATACTCGTCGGCGATTCCCATCCCTCACTGAATGATTACAGCAACTAGCACCAACAGTCACTTATTGAGTGACTTTGCCTACTAAGTGAGCTAGTAAATGAAGATCACTCTCAGTGAGTGTAAAAAATTAGTAAGAAGATGGTAGAAGTTTTAATGACAAAAACAAAACAAAAAAATTGACAAATCTTTTTGTAGTCCTTTAACATGGCATTCTTGTAAATCCTCCTTTAATTTTCTTGACCTCTGCCCTTCAATTTGAAGGGTGGAAAAGTAGAGCTCTAAAAAGCATCTTATAAAAAAACAAAATCTAAAAGTATGATAGAGATTGAAAGTTTTCTCTCTCCACAAGATTGGGATAATAACATAGGAAACAAACAAGGAATTAAGAATCTTTGCTCTAAATAAAAACAATTAATTTGTGCATTATTAGAAAACATTATTCTTGTAATTTGTTGGTTTCCCCTTCCACTCTAGTTTCATTCAGCTCTTAAAATAAAAACAATGCATTTGACAGTTGATTATATGGGAGTGACCCATCTGATACTAGTTTCGCTGGTGAGAACGAAAGGTTCGTGTTTAAATTAATAGATTGAATATCCACCTTGATCAATTCGTTTGGTTCAAATTTTTAAGTTGAAAAATTCATAATGGAAATCCGAAGATATTAGATTTTCATTTGTGTGCATTCTGAAAATTTTCTCATAAAGAAAAGGTGAAAATAAATTAATCTCACACTGATATAAATTTTTTTTAATGTGTTATTCAAAGAAATAATATGAAATGTTACTCTTTCAAACCGCATCAAAATTACATGTAGTGTATTTTTCATGGAAAGCAACTAAATTTTGACACACATAACAACAGCCTATTAAAATTGCAATACGAGTAAGCTAAAAACCAATCATTAGATAACTTAAGTGGTTGTAAGTATATTTTAATACTATTCTATACCTGACTTTATTATAAGATATAGAGTTCGAATCCCACCTCAATTCTAAAAAAGAAAAATTAGACAACTTAATTTGTATTGGCAACAAAGAAAACATAATAATTGTTCAACTCCACTAACCAAAAAAGAAAAATATCAAAAAAGTATACGTACCTTAATAATGCTTAACTTTAGGAAATGGAAAAATTTTAGGCAATAGAAAAAGTCTGATTATGCCCTGTTATGTTGTTGCTTTAGGCTCTTTTTTCCCCCCCTAATGTGCTATTGCTTTAGATGGTGATGATGATGTAAGCTTTATATATGGCGACATTGAAGAATGGTTTATAGAGCAATCAGTGATTGATGTAGAAAACTGTGTCTCCAACATGACGAAAAGGTGGAAAATGATTGAATGAGTAAAGGACGCCACATTCTTCATATTGGTATCTTTTCGAGTTGAATAGTGTTGGAGACCGTAATTTTAAAATTTTTTTTAATTCTAACTTACGTGCTAATGGATTGTCATCTTTTAATAATAAACGCCTCTTATATAATTGATGTTGTAATTTATAAGCAGCTACCAATAAAAAAAATGACTTCAGTTGATTAAAAAAAAGTATAATGTAGGATTATTAACTCTAATTTCAATTATTTAATACCATCAAAATAAAATGTGAAATTAAGGGCATGTTTGCTTGGGGGTGACAGAAAGGAAAGAAAAGGAATACAATTATTATGTTTGATTGTCTTTAAGACAGAATAGCCATTCTAATGGACTTTTTCACCACTACTTTGGTTAAATCACCATTCTTTTCTCATAAGAGAGGAATTGCCATTCTGATGCATTTTTATTTTATTTTCCATCCCTGCCCTTATTCATCTTCTTATTTTAGGACCATCATTTCCTCTCTCCTCCAAGTCAAGATCTAATGTCTCGATTTTATATCCTATTGATTATCCCCCCCCAAATAATATTATACATATTATTTGAATTTTAAAGTTTATCCCTATAAAAAAAATGCTAAATGCTAAAAATTCTTAACAAATTATAAGTTATCAAAAACATAAGGGGGACAGCCTTTGAAATATGAAAATAGGATAACAATTCTAGATTCCTCTCCTCCCTCCCAGCCCTCAGCCCTCACCGACCACTGTCCTCCCTATCTACACTCCAACAATGTCGCAGTGTTCATCTATTGACGGCGCTAGATCTGCAACTCCTTGTTCAAGCATCCCAAGGTCTAAAAATTGTCAATAATTAATATAGAAGATTACATTTACTATTGAAATAATAATATTAAAATATAAGTTGGAATCAAAGTTGAAGTTCCTAGCATTTAGCACAACTTATTTAAAATTTCCATATTAAAATAAAATAATTTTATTTGACTCTGTGCAGCCAACGAGATAACGAGAGGGACCCACAAAGTGGGTGCCTACATAAGACTTCGTTTACTTTTGGTTCACCGATTGAGATGAAATTTTTTAAGTTGAAATTAATTGATTTTCAAAAACTAGTTATAAGTTTTTTGCTTTTTAGAAAAAGACAAAAACTATATGAAAAAGTACAATTAAGTTAGAGTTAAATTTGAACGCCAAACAAAGCATTCATTTTTATCTCATATGGACTAGCTCCGTGAGATAAAGATTAGTTTGAGCTTTTTTTTTTTTTTTTTTTTTTTTATCACATAGCAAGTTCGGGTGAAACTAGACAATTGTGAACCTTGCTTATTACTAGATTGAGGAAAACAAATTCCAATATAGAATTGTTTTTGAACTCACTTTTGCTTTCCTCAGTTACTATTAGTCATTTTGGTGAAGTTTGTTGTTGGTCTCTTAGGAAGCTGCTCACAAGAGCAAGGAATATCAAAACTGTCAAACTTTGAAAAAGCAAGGTTTGGAGGCTTCCACACTTGGTAGCTAGCCTGTACATCACTACATACATTCGTCAAAATTGCACAAGACAAAAGAGAAAACCAAGATTAAAGCAAACACATAAACTAAACAAAAATATATATATATATAATATATATTTTGTGTTAAAGAAAGAAACAATTTATATTAGGAAAGGAAGGAGAATAAAGGGAAGGGGAACAAAAAAAAAATAAAGAAATAATTTATATTTAGGAAAGGATGGAGAATAACGGGAAGGGGAACCAAAAAAAAAAAATTTTGCACATGGCAGATGATGTGTATGTGACTCTTCCACTATTCTCTTTTGTAGCAAAAGATTGATGGGTTTACTTGCAATTCAAGTTTATGATACGCTTCTTCCATTACTACTAAGTGGGAAATTAATAAACAAAGATACAAATATTTCCAAATCCACCCCCAAAAAAAGAACAAAAGGAATCAAATATAAATATTAATATGGAGAAACACCTTAAAACAATTTTCAATTAATATGATTTTTTTTTAACGAATTATATAAATCACTAAACTCTCTCCTTTTAGGAAAATTAGGGAGTCAATAGATTAATGCATTATATATTTTTCCATAGACAAAAATTAGTAGGGAAACTTGGTTGACACCCTAGTTTTCCTTCATTTGTGGGAAGAGAAGAAAATTCTTAACTTGGATATAACTTTTTTTTTTTTTTTTGGGCTCAGATAATTCATATTATATCAAATAGAAATAATAAGACTGGATGAGACTAGTCAAATAGAACTCAAATACCAAAGCCTGAAAAGCAAATATTTGTGTACAAAAAAAAAAAAAAAAGAAGCAAATATTAAACTATAGGACATCATGCATTAATGATACTCAAATGAGATAAAGCAATTCCAAAATTGATTACTTATTAGTTAGTACTCAATCACTAGCCACATGAATGAGATGTGTTGTAAAGGCCCTTCCTTGAACATGACAGACTAACACTAATATTTTATGTATTTCTTCCGACAATTACAATAATAAAAATTGACAAAGCAGTATCTTCAAATGATAAACATGTATTATAATTTATATGTGATATAGTTTTAAACTGTTAGATACCTCATAATTTATATCCGTTTATAAAAACATAACCTGATAAATATCTGATAAGCTGTGTTTTATCTCACGATAATCTTCCATATAATTAACAATAAATATTATGATTCATTAAGACGTAAGGAATAAGAAACCATCACACCCCACACCCACACCCCCCACCCCACCCCCCCCCCCCCCCCCCGCCCGGCGGCGCGGCCTCCTCGTGGTTCATGTTTCTTGTAGTCAATTTTCCTCACAGCCCTTTAAGCCAAAAAAAAAAAAAAAAAAAAATCTTTCACTCCCAAAATAGAGCTACCTATAAATATTTGTCGATGCATACTTAAACATACCAAATATACCTTCTTCTTCTTCTCATCGTCTTCCTCTGTACATTCCATAGTCTACAAAGCTGAAGAGCCCTTACCCCATATATATATATACACACACACACACTCCATACATGACTAACCTTCATAAACTACTCTCTTTTCTCTCTCTTCTATGGCTTCTTATCACCATTTCCACGGCCTCTGCTTCAGATCATGATGTTCCCAAGGTGAATTCTCGAAATGGGTTTCTCTCAAAATTCTTCACCTCACTATCTTTTTCCTGTTTGGTTGCCAGAAAATGATGCAATTCTCCCAGAAGAATGAGAAAACGAGAAAGAAAATTAACTAAAGTTTTCTTCTTAGACAGATTTTCCTGATCAATCCAAATTGTCGGTCGAGAAAATCTTTTATCTTAAATCTTATTTGTTTTGACAGCATTATGTTGTTTATATGGGAGCTTCAGATCCATCACTGAATGGAAATGAAGGAGATGCTAAAGTTGCAGAATCTGCTTATCTACAATTATTGTCCTCCGTTGTTAAGCCAGGTTCTATATTTTAGTGGATACAAACAGACTATAATTATTTTCTTTTTAATATTTTTCATAGATATATATTATTGTTTTATATATTATGTTTTTTTTTGTGTGTATTTATTTTGTTTGGCAGAGAAGAAATTGAGAGAATATCTGTAATACACAATTACAATCATGCTTTTAGAGGATTCTCTGCCATGCTTACGAGGTGAAGCTTCTGTTCTATCCGGTAGTTTTTCTTCTCTCTCTCTTTCCATCTATTTTTGTCTGTTTTTCTCTTTTTGTCTATTCTTTTATTCGTTACTATTGTTATTCTTTTTGTTTTTAAATTTTGTTTTAACTTGTATATTTTCCAAATGTCCAATTCTTCTTTTGGAATTTTATTCAGTACAATATTGGAGTATAATAATTCCTGAAAAAATCTTCAAGTATAATAACTTATATTTTCTTTAAAAAAAAAAAAAAAAAAAACAAAATAAGGGGATTAAAAAAATTAAAATAAAGTGATTCGAATTTCACACTTCTCATATTTTCTGTGAAAGGGATAGGATGAACTTCTTTTTTTAATGCTGGTTACATGTGAATTAATTATCGGATCATAGGAGTGAAAGGGTGTATGTGTAATTAAGTATAAATTTCTATGTATGTATACAAATATAAATATAAATATATATACATATTTATATTTTGTATATAGCTTTTGGAGGTTGGTGTCTATGAGATAGCAAGGGACCTGATTTGCTGTCAAAAGAATGAGGTTGCTCTTTATTTATTTATATTTTTCTTTCATAAAGCGGCTGATTTTGTTGTGGGGGGGGGGGTCGTTAATTTATTATTTGAGACAAGAAAAATATTAGAAAATAAACTATAATTCTAATTTTTAAGTATTAATTAATGTGATATATGAATTATTATATTTGTATTGGTAAGTTTTAAAATATTATTACATCAATTGATTGTATTTATCAATAAAATTATGATATATGAATTGACTCTCAAAAAATATGATTGGAGTTGATATCTCTAATATCTTTATAATTACAATATTGTTATAAATAAAATGATACCGTAAGTGACTTTTTTTTTTTTGTTAGCTAATTGGGGAAATGGTAAAAAGAAAAAAGTGAGATATGTTTCTATGAATAAAAGAATGCACAGTTATGTGACGTTTGCCGTTCTTCTCATGCTGAATGTCAACTGTTATTGCTAATAATTTCTCTCGAATCCCAGAGTGCAAATTATAATTTTTTTTTAAATCAATGATAATTATGGACCATAACATTACAAGTTAAAGATAAAAGATAGAAACTTTCAACAAAAATAAAAATAAAAAAATAGAAAGAAGATAAAAGATAGAAGAGAAGAGAAGGGGGGCAAAAAAAAAAAAAAAGAAGAGAGGGCGGGGTGGTGGCAAAAACATAGGCTGTATTTGATAGGGTTTTGAAAATGATAAGAAAATAGAAATGAGAATTTTTTAAGAATAATAATGAGAATCTTTATGAAATTGTATTTGGTTGTATGTTATGAGAGATTGATTTGAGTATAAGAAAAATAAAATAAAATTCTATTATCTCTCCATCTTTAAAATTTCAAAAATAACACAAAATAAGTATCTCTTACTGCTTAAAAACAAACCGTTCTATTATCTTACGTCCGTTTTTTGGGACCTCAAATGTCTTTTGCCCTCCTCCCGCCTTTTTATTTATTTTTTCCATTACAGTTAATATCTCACTTTTGGGAGTGTCACAATTATGGCTAATCTTTTCTTTTACTTTATTAAAAGTAATTTTAGATCAATAAAAAATGAAATTAAAGATGGTACGAAGGACATTTCAAAAGTCTCAAAAAAGAGTACTTGTTAGTAACATAATTCTTTCTAAAAGTAAAAGTTCTTAAGTATTAATTATTTTAATAAAATACACAAAATGCATATATACATAAATTATTTATATACTCTATATCAGAGCAAAAACATATATACATATACTCTATTATATTTTTATTGGTAAATTATATTTATAGCATTTTTTTATTAGTATATTTTATTTTTTTAAGTACATTTTATAGTATTTAGTTGTTAAGAAATTATGACCAAATGTGCGATATCGTATTACTGATCTTCCTAGTTATACTAACAAATTTTCAATTACCAAAAAAAATTAATTTTTGAGGGGGGAAAAAAGAAAAAAGAATAGAAATAAATGGGATCGATATTTGGTGAAGCAGATAACGTAGAGTTGTGTCAGTATTTCCGGACACCATGCTTCAGCTCCACACAACACGATCGTGGGATTTCTTGGAAGGAAAAGCCGGCAGGCTCTCACATGCTTCGGCTTCTCATGATAAGTATTTGTCCACTGACGTCATTATTGGAATTATTGATACAGGTAACATGTGCGTGCCCCGTTTTAATTCCATTTTCTCGTCCAATACCGCTGTTGTTTTAATTATTTGATCAATTTTTAACAATGTGACTTATCATTAAAAATAAATTCTATGTGTTGTATTATAAATTTTTTATATTGCGACATCAAATTATTAAAAAGTTAATTTGATGATTAAAACAATAATACTGACAATAAAGTAAAATTTTAGTATTACAGTAAAATTTACCTTTTTTAATCGACAAAGAAAGTTTGGATCCTTATTTATTAATAAAGAAGAAAATATAAAAATAAATTGCTGCAAAGCTAGGGGCTGTTGTGAAACTGAAATAAAATCCCTCTATTTTCTATTGGGAAAAATTACCTTTTTTTTAATGTTTTTAAATAACCCTTACGTGAATAAATGAATTTTCATTAATGGAAGAATGGAACAAACATCACCCACAAATTCATGTTGCTCCAAAAACATTGTTGTAAATTTCTAAGCAAAGCTTTTACAAACAGGGATATGGCCGGAGTCTCCAAGTTTCAAGGATGAGGGAATTGGGCCAATCCCTTCAAAATGGAAAGGAGCTTGTATGGAAGGATTCGACTTCAAAAAATCGCACTGTAATAGGTGACAAATTTATCTTTAATTTAGACAATGACTATTTTTATCTACACCCTTAAATTTTAGTGTCATTCTCACATTACCACCTAAATTTTATGAACTCCTACTTTATCCCAATAAAATTTGAATTTAACTATTTTATCAGAATTTCAGTTAAAACTAATGGAGATAAGAGAATTAGAATTACTAATCTCATTCTATTAATAATTCTAATAAAAACAAACCGAAAAGATCATATCACTATACTTAGCTTTCTTTTTTTTTTTGTCTGTTTTTTTTTAAGGTAAAGTGAAATTCTAATTAAAAAAAAAGTGAATTGGGGTGAAATTCAAATTTCAGAGAATAATGTGCAAGTTTTTAAAATTTAGAAGGTAAAAAATGACTCTGAAATTCATAATATAGATGAAAATAATCATTTACATAAAAAAAAAATTAGTTATTATTATTATTTTTTTTTTTCGGGAAAGATAACAAGAGTTAGAAAACAATCAACAACCGCTTCTTTTACTAACTTATAAACAAAAAAATCAAACAAAATGTTTTTACTCACTTTTTCGCCAAGTGACTGAAATTTTCTTCACCATGCATTTCTTCTTCTTCTTCTTTTTTTTTTTTTTTTTCTTTTGCAAAGTTTTTTCTTGCGGGTAAATCTGGTAAAAATAAAAAAAAATAAAAAAAAAGAGGTACTTTGGTTATGAATAAGCAAAAAAAAAGTATACAAATATAACTATGAACCTTTTGCACAAAATATTTTTACTTGATGTTTCTTGAGCATTATTGTCTTTAATTAAGAGAGAAAAAGAAAGCCAATCAGAAGTTAATATTACCGGGTGGGTGTTGTAGGAAGTTGATAGGTGCAAGATACTACGATGTCCCATTTATATCTAGTAGTAACAAGAGCCATGAAGCTAAAAGCAACGGCTCTCCAAGGGATGCCGTGGGCACGGGACGCACACGACATCAATAGCAGCAGGTGTGAGAGTTGCCAACGCTAGTTACTACGGCTTAGCCAGAGGAACTGCGAGAGGTGGCTCTCCTTCCACTAGGATCGCCAGCTACAAAGCGTGCTCGACTGAGGGCTGCTCGGGTGCCACCATCTTGAAGGCGATCGACGATGCAATCAAGGATGGAGTTGACATGATCTCCATTTCCATTGGGATGAGCTCAATCTTCCAATCTGATTACTTGAATGACCCGATAGCCATTGGAGCTTTCCACGCCGAACAAATGGGGGTCATGGTCCTCTGCTCTGCAGGAAATGATGGACCCGATGCTTACACTGTTGTTAACACCGCTCCGTGGGTATTGACTGTTGCAGCCTCTAGTATTGACAGAGATTTCCAATCCACAGTGCTGCTTGGAAATGGGAAAGCCCTCAAAGTTAGCCTCTTAACCATATAATAAACTTGTGGACTAATGGCACTCTTTTAGTCAATGTGCATTTCTGTCTCGTATTTGCCTTCTGTCACATTCACATGAAACATATACATTTGATGGAAATTCTTTAAGCATTTTTCTCATATATCTATGTTTGCATAGGGATCTAGCATTAATTTCTCGAACCACTCGCGCTCAAAGGCATATCCCCTTGTGTATGGAAAGGACGTGGCAGCCAATTTTACTCCTGCATCAGAAGCAAGGTGATTATGGCTCACAATTTTACATAAAAATACTAAATGAATTTCGAAACATTGTCTATGCTAATATGCATTGTCTTCTAATGCCATGTCGCAGGAACTGCTATCCAGGATCATTGGATCCTAAAAAGGTTGCAGGAAAGATTGTTGTTTGTGCTAACGACGACCCAACAATTCCAAGACGAATCAAGAAACTAGTCGTAGAAGATGCTAAGGCGAAAGGAATGATTTTGATTGATGAAGATGATAAAAGAATGCCTTTCGATTCAGGCGTTTTCTCGTTTGTAGAAGTTGAAAGTGTTGCAGGGTCTCAGATCCTTAACTACCTGAATTCTACCAAGTAAGATTTGTGTCTACATTTACTAGCAAATCTTGTTACTTGCATTTTATACGAACTAGAATGGATATCATTATCCGTATTGTATGTTTGTATATGCCCGCATATATACTGTAACTGCATACTCTATTTACCTTATCATTGATGTGTCCTCGTTTTTGTAACCCGTCACAACAGGACGCCAAAAGCAGTGATCCTTCCGACAGTCGAAGTTCAAAGAATTAGACCTGCACCGGTTGTCGCCTATTTTTCATCAAGGGGTCCGGCACAGCTCACAGAAAACATTCTCAAGGTTACAAGTCCTTTCACTCAAACCCTATTCTCATAATTATTTGAAATGAATTTGTTAGATATACGAATTCCAATTCAAACTTTTGAGTACCAGTTCATATGGCAATGAGTTATCATCTTTTCACTGTTCGATATACTATTTTAATTTTAAAGACTTACTAACAAAAGAATGACAACACCTACGACACATAGGTTGGTACTCAAAAATTGGGATAAGAGTTGGTATTCCTAATATTTTTCGCTTGAAATTAGTTTATTCTCTAGTGTAATGTGCTTGCCCACGTCTTGGAATCAACGATGTACTTAGAAACGTTTCACACAAGTACTGAAAACAATTTCCCGTAAACCAGCCGGATATAATGGCTCCAGGAGTGTCCATTTTGGCTGCTATGATTCCCAAGAGTACTGAACCAGGGACCGTTCCAAGCGGGATGAAGCCATCGGAGTTTTCCGTGAAATCTGGAACGTCGATGGCTTGCCCACACGTCACAGGAGCAGCTGCATTCGTTAAATCAGTGCGCCGCAGATGGACTTCTTCCATGATCAGATCAGCTCTTATGACAACAGGTATATTGCTACAATATTAGAGTTGCCTGTAGGACTAAAAATAAATAAATAAAAGCCGTGCTAGTGTTTTATCTAGTATTAAAGTGTAGTTTGTTCCTTGCAGCAACTATATACAATAACATGAAAATGCCACTGACAAACAACTCAAACTACATAGCAAATCCACATGAGACCGGAGTCGGAGAAATTAACCCGATCAAAGCTCTTAATCCCGGACTAGTCTTCGAAACAACAACCGAAAACTATCTTCAATTCCTTTGTTACTACGGCTATTCAGAGAAGAACATAAGATCCATGTCAAAGACAAAGTTCAATTGCCCCAAACTTTCGGACGAAGAACTAATCTCCAACATTAACTACCCGTCCATTTCGATCGGCAAGCTCGGTCGACACCAAGCTGCGCTGAAGGTCATTGAAAGGACCGTAACCAATGTAGGACCATCGAATTCTACGTATATTGCGAAAGTTAACTCTCCCAAAGGCTTGGTGGTGACAGTCACGCCCGAAAAGATTGTGTTCAACAAGGTTGTGAAGAGAGTTGCTTTCCAGGTTTCATTTAATGGAATGGAGGCTCCTAAAGGCTATAATTTTGGATCTGTTACTTGGTTTGATGGCCGCCATTCTGTGCGTGTTGTGTTCAGTGTGAATGTTGAATGATTTAGAGAAGCTGTGCTGAATTTAAGAGTTAAATATGACAGGGAAAATAAATATAGAGCAAACCCCAAATTTTCTTTTTACTGAAAAGATTTGACAATATAAACTCTACTGAGTTTAAGGCCTTTTTTTTTTGCTTTTTTAACGTTCTTTTATACGAGGATATTTTAGTCTTTTTATTAAATTACAAAAGACGAAAAATGTAAGTTCTCGTTGAAAAGTTAAATGGAGCTTAAACATCTATTCAGTTTGACATCTTTGACTCTAATATTTTATCTCAATTTTTCTCTTTTTATTTTTTTTGAAAAGTAAATAAAAATTATAATTTATTTTTAAAAAATCAAACAACTCTAATTTAAAATTTTTATCTCCAACCGACAAATTAAGTGCACTTTAATACTCCGTTTGGTATTTGAGTTCATCTCAAATTAAACTGTATTTTCATTTTTATTTTTTTTTTTTTTAAAAATCAATAAAATTTATAATTAATTTTTGAAAAGTCAACTAATTTTAACTTAAAAATTTTATCTCTAACTAATTTACCAAACAGAGACTAAGTCTTACAGAAATCCTTCAGTTGTCAACGGTTAGAGAGGAGTTTGAAAAATAATGTGAAAAAGTAGAACCATATCCTCCGCCAAAGAAATTTCATTTCTACTAACTAATCAATAGTCATATTGGCGGCATATCTTGATTTGTTCCCACCAAACACCAGTGACATTTTTCGCTTCATTTATCTCACAGTTTTCATAAACCTAAAAAAAATTAAATTAAATTAAATCTTCAATATTTTTGGCACAAAAAAAAATTAAGAAAAATATGTCAAAAACTAGCAATAAAAATAAAGGAAAAGACTACAATAAAGACCCTTTTATGTATCTTATTGATAGAGTTCCATCTAAGATCATTCAAATTTTATCAAATGGACAAGAAGTTAATGATGCACAATAACTAAAATACACACTGATCCACAGGATTGCACCAAAAAAATTTTAAAGTCCTCTAATCATGAGGGGACCAGTGGAAGGTCATCAAAGGGGGCCTGAGGTGGGCGATTCACTGTCGCCGGACCGGGGAGCAGGCATTGCAGGTAGGGTCGCTATAAGTAGGGGGGATGATTTGCCATCATCGGAATTGGGGGGAAGGGGGCCAACTCGCTATCACTGGACAGGAGTGGGGGGGGGGCGAGTCATTATCACTGTACCCTTGCGGAGTGGCTTACAGTTCAGGGTTTTTTTTTTTTTTGGGGAAGGGGGGGGGGGGTGTAACTATTTCGCCAATCCGATTTTGGGGGTTGGGGGAGGGGGGGGGGGGGTGGCATTAGCAGAAGGTCGTCAAGTAGGGAGTGGTGCTTTTTTAATTTCTTTTTTTTCTTGAATTTTTTTAATTTCTTAGGTTATAATATTATGAGCTAATGTGCATAATAAGTATCATACACAAACATCTTAACCGTTAAAATACATCAAACAGTTATAAAATGAATTATACCGATAAGGTATATAAGGGACTCTATTATAGCTTTTTTCAAAAATAAATAACATAATTTTTTTTATTAATGCTAAATAACATATTCACGATAAATAATACATGTACGAAACATACGCTACAAAATTATATTAAAAAAAATTCTTGTACATAAAATATCTACAATATATGTAGTAATTATAATTAATAATTTATTTATTAAGCATTTTTTTAGTAAATTGCTCATTTAGTCCATAGACTTTTAATCTTGTACAGTCCGTAAACTTTTTTTTATAGTTGAAATGCCTCTAAACTTTTAAAATTTTACTATAATAGTCCGTTTCCTTAATTTTTTTTATGGAATTTGTTAGTAATTTGGTGAAAAAGTTATGCCAACTATGGATTACGACTAAAAATTAACAAAAAAAAAAACTATTATAACAATGTTTTTAATGATCTATGGTCATTTCATGTACAAAAAAAAAAACATGTAATGAAACTAGGTATAGTATTACAAATAAACTATGTATACAACCACATTTACGAAGTTTATCTATCATTAGGTTGTTTTAAAGAAAAATTTTAAAAAATTATCATAAATATGTTATTCATCCTGATTATTTTTAAAACTAATTAATTATTTTTGTTTTAGACATTTAAAAAAAATACCTATGTGCTGTTATTAAAAAAAAATCATATTTCATATCACTTCGCTTTTTTTATTGAATATAGAAATAAGGGTTAATTTCATTAATAGTACCTGTAAAAATTTTATTATTAAAAATAATATCATTTTTTTCTTCATTATTAGCACTTAATGTGGGGTCCAACAGTATTTAATGTATATCAAATTACTCTCGTCCACGGTGGTCGCTAGTTTCCGACGACACAGAGATGGACGAGAGAAGTCCAACCGCCGTGACTTCTAGAGGGTCGAAATGTCGACTTTGATGACCACACGATGCCCTGCATCTCATGTTGGCGGCCCCGTCTTCCCCGCCTCGGACTCCGAACACAGGAACCGAAAAGAGTTTTTTTTTTTTTTTTTTTTTTTTTTTTACACTGTTTTGTAATCTAATGTTATCGGATGCACAATTAAGTTTACGCGCGTAGAGCATTTAAGCCGTTTAAATGAAATTGGTCAAAAATTCTTGTCGCAGGGGTAAAAAAGTTTACATCATTATAGAATATCACTTCGAATTTAGAAATAATAAAATATTACTTTTTGTATTCACCTGGATACAAATGAAAAAATCAAATCCGATGGTCCATATTTGCGCGCGGAGCACACAAATTTGCTGCCCAAAGAAAACTCTGCACACAAGTGAGCTCTGAAAAAAGCTCTTAAAAGACGAGAGCGAAAGAGAAGAGAGAGACAGAGACAGAGATGAAGAATGGCGTCCTCGTATGGGCAAAGATACGAGAAGAATGTTCCGGAACTTGCTATTGGCCTGGTTTGATCCAAACAAGAGACAGCCATGGCGTCTCGGTCTCCTTCTTCAACCACCAAACCCCTCGATACCTCCACCCCACCGAAATCTGTCCCTTCTCCGAAAACCCTTTGCCAACGGAGCTCGACGGCGCGTGCGACACTCTTCTCGACAGCGCGTTGCGGTGGCTCTGCCGGAGGACGGCTCGCAGTCTGAGATGCCAATGCCGCTCCGAAACAACGGCGGCGGCGGCTGCGGCGGCGGCGGCGGAGGAAATGGTGATCGGGGGCGGCGAGGCGTTTGAGGCGAAGAAGTCTTTTAGGCCGGAGGCGGTGCTGGGGTTTGTAAAGAGCAATGCTGTTTGGGCTTGGGTTGAGATTGGGGATTTCGTCGAAGCTATCAAGTCGGTTGCTGAGATTCAGGTTTTTCGGGATTACAATACGATCGACCAGAAATCGGCTTACAGGAAAGGAAGGCGAGCTCGCCGGCGCCATGATCAGAGAGGTATAGATATACACACACACACAGACACACACACATATGTATGTTTATTGATGTATGTATCAGTAGTGAATGTCGTTGACTCGTTGGGATTTGATTGGGATTTTATGTAGAGTTTGCTTCTGTTATCAATTGACTTTAAAAAGGTTGTATTTCTGTGCTTAGAATATTGGAGAATTTGAAAATGTGTGTGTGTGTGTGTGTGTGTTTGTGTGTGTGTGTGTATTTATTTATTTATTTCCTAAATTATATATATATATATGTGTGTGTGTGTGTGTGTGTGTGTGTGTGTTTGGTAGTTTTAACTTAAGTAAGAAAGCTTCTCAAGCTTAGCTAAACGAAGAGAAAAACAAGGAATTTGACCCACAGTGGTAATGATTTATTGTGATTCGAAGAGTATTTCCACGTCAGAAGTGAAATTTTATTGGAATTTTTAATACCAAGTTATCTCAGAATTTTTGCTTGTGACTTCTTACTATTTTTTTTTTTTTCCTTCAAATTTGAGAATTGTTGTTGTGACTTCTTCCTTGTTAAGGTGACTAATTACTGTTTTTCAGGTACCCATGTAGAGTTACCAGCTCATCCATCTTCTGATAGTGTGGCATCGGAGTCATATAATTTGGAGCTGGATTTTGAATGTCATGCGTCTCCTAAGCCAGAGGAAAAGAAGATGAAAGCTGGTGTGGCAAGCATAATGGACGCAACTATTCTTCTTTCGAAGGAGTCCGTTCAACCCATGCTTGAAGATCAGCTTGAGAAACAGTTGATGAAAGTTCAAAAACAGGAGGAACAATCACTTTACGAGATGCTGGTGAATTTGCGATGCCTTGCATTAGATTCTTTTTGTTTAGAAGCAAACCGTTTGAACGCCACAAAACAAAATCTTTTCGGGTTCCGAAGTATTCTATTAGAAATCCAAAATTCTGGGGCTCTGATCTCATCGCCTGAAAGTAATACTTGCTTGCTGGATTTTTCTCATAACATATATGATTTTTCTCGATTTAAAGATTCGCCTTACCTAGGGAAAATCATTGAAATTAGTGAGGATCAGGAACATAACGGGAAAGATTCATGCAGGTCTTATGTGAAGTTACAAGAGCCTGATAGGAGTACTAGGGAGACTTGCTTATACATGAAAGTTGATAACTGTTCTGGTTTGCTGGAACCTTCTGCAACTCAATTATCTATTAGCAAGATCTATGGAACTACTGCCAGTGATGTTGAGAAAGTCGATGATGCAGCTACTGAGGTAAGCCGGTCAGAGTCCCGACTAATTTCTGACAAAAGCCAAATGCAAGCTAGTGGTGATAAGGGTGCCATATCTGTTGAGTCCAACGGAAAAGCAGTGAGCTTGAATGTAGCTTCTGAAGACAGAGTCGAGAAGATCAAGAAACTCAACAATTCTTGTTCTTCTGGCTTGTTATTAAACTTGCACGAAGATCAGCAATCAAAAGCACTTGCCAGGTTTGCTGATTCGAAATCCTTGCACATGAAGTTCCCGAAGGGTTATAATCTGCCATCAAAGGAGGAACTGGTAAGGAAATTTCGACTGTTCGGCCCTATTGATTCTTTAAAAACCAAAATCTTCAATTATACAGGCTCTGCCCAACTTGTTTTCTTTAACCAATCTGATGCCATGGTGGCTTACCAAAATGCTAAGAGGAAGAAGCTTTTACCTGGTAACCCAAATGTTCGCTACTGGCTCGACCCGTTTGAAAGCAAAAGAGGAGGAGCCAAGTTTATGGCTGTGAAACCATTAGAACCCAAGCTAAAATCATGTCTTCGGAACTACGATTCTCTAGGGACTGAAGGCAAAAGGAAACATCAGAAGGTGAGGTTTCTCATGGTAACAGAGAGCTGATTTTTGAAATATCCTGGCCTGACATGAATCTATCGTAGTAGAGTTGTATTTCGACTGTTTTAAATAGAATCCGAATCTGTAACAAGCTCAGAGCAGGCTCTTTTGACTATGTTTTTCATAAAAGAACTTGTGCTAGTACATATGCTCAAAGTTAGGGACTAATTACCTATTTTGATGCATGTAATATGAAGTATGAACAGTTTTCAAACCCTATGTTTGAGTAAATATGGTACTGATCTGAAATGGCAATCTTTTTTTTATTTTTTGGGGAGGGGGGGATTTGGAGATGCGGGATTTGAAATGGATGTGAAAGTGAAACTACTGGTGGATTATTCTTGCAACGACAATGTCAATTTGTTATTGTAAAAAGCAGTTTATGTTTTAGCTGATGACTACTTACTCATAGCCATTCACCTCCCAACCTCGTAGTGTTGAAGCCTCCAGGTTGGTAATATATATATATATATATATATATAGTTTCAATAGTTACTCTAATATATATCCATCGATGGTTATCATTATCTTAATCTTTGGATATAAATCTAATGGTTATAATGAATTGGATAATTAATCAAAAAATTTTATGATAATTAATAAACATTGAACTTTTAAATGTCATTAAATATAAGATTGGATCGATAACTTATTCTTAACATGTTGATGTGAATTTTTTTAGATTTTTTTTAATAGAATCTAAATTAAAGATTTATTCTCTAATTTTTGAATCATGGTAGTTCGTTTTCATTCCAAGACTTTTTCTTTTTCAATGTACTACTTCTTTTGTTGCTTCACATTCTACAATTGTATTTAAATATATATATATATATATAAATATATATATATATATTCGGTGTACGAACTCAATTATAGAGAACCTATTATTTTATTTAATATACTAAAAGGATGGACTGACTCAACAGTAAATTTATGATTTTACCCCTCCAGACCAGTGGTGTTCCCTCAGCTATACAGTGAAATGTTGGTTTTACCCTTCTTGTATTATTTTGACGTTTTTTCCCTCCTGATTACCTCTATCGGTTTCATTGTCCATAGTGTCTTGCCCTTTTTGCCCCCGAAACCCTAAATTTGGTATTCTCCTTGGCGTGTCCACCGCCTCCCTCTCATTTTGTCATTCTCTCTTAACTATTCATTTTCCTCTCTCTATTTCTTACTCTCTCTATTCTTCTCTTTCTTTCTTCTTAGTTTTTGAGTTTTTGGTCTCCAAACCCTATTTTTGTTTGCTCTTACTCTATCTGTCGCTCTCCTCTCATTTTTCGTTGTATGTTTTTGATGTTCATTGTGTTTTTATTTGCTCTTTGTTTTCTGTTCCCCTCCCCCCCCCCCCCCCCTTTCCCCCTTTTTTTTTGGATTTTTGGCTTTTCAAACCCTATTTTCCGATTCCTTATTTTCTCACAAACACCCCCTCCCAACCACACCCCCCCCCCCCCCCCCCGAACTTTCTTCATTTTCCAATATCTGGATCTATTGTTGATGGGATTTTTTTTTTTTTTTTTGTCGGAGTATGATTAAATTTTTTTAAACCCTAGGTTTTGATTTTGGAGTTTTTTTGGGTATTTTCGAGTTAGGTTGTGTAATATTTTTTTCTTCTTTATTGTTCATGCATTTTTGTTTTAGAAGTCTAACATTTTATTTTTATTATGTTTTGAACCCTATTTTTGCTTGCTCTTGCTCTGTCCGCGGCTCTCTTCTCATTTTTCGTTGGCTCTCTTTGATGTTCATTATGTTTTTATTTGCTCTTTGTTTGTTGTTTTCCCCCCTTTTTTTTTTTGGATTTTTGGCTTTTCAAACTCTATTTTCCGATTCCTTATCTACTGTTGATGGGTTTTATTTTTCTTTTTGCTTGCGTATGAATAATTTTTTTAAACCCTAGGTTTTGATTTTGGGGTTTTTTGGGGGTATTTTCGAGTTATGTTATGTAATATTTTTTCCTCTTCTATTGTTCATGCATTTTTGTTTTAAAACTCTAGCATTTTATTTTTATTGTATCGTTGGAATTTTTTTGCTCCCCTCTACTGTTGTTATTTGTGTTCTGTTTTTTTTTTTTTTTTTGGGTTTTTTGGGTTTTTTTCTTCTACCGGTGTATGTATATAGAAAAAAAAAATTTGTTTTCTTTTGTTTGTTTCATTTGTATTTTGTGGTGCCGGTTTCTTTTTTTTCTCATTGTTCGTATTTATGTTTTTGGAATTCTAGGTTTTGCTATTTTTTTCTTATTTCCATCTTTGATCCCTTTTGTTCATTATCTCTGTGAACTGTTCATTTTTCCTTTTTCCTCGTATGTTAATTTTTTTTCCCTTAATTTTGATTTTTGATTTTTTTTTCTTTATTACTCATTTAGGTTTTGTATAATTATCTTATTTTTTGGTTGTTATTCAGTGTTTCTTTTGCAGGTTTAAGTTTTGATTTTTATTATTTTCTTTGGACTTTTTTTTTCGTCGTTTGTTATTTTTTGCCTAAATTTTATATGTCATTTTTTTGTTATTGAGATTTAAGATTTAACTGTTTTTGTTTGTGTTATTCTTATTTTAGTTTTTTTTTCAGATTTTTTTCCCTCAATGATTAAATAGAAATTGTTTGTTTCTAATTTTTTCCCCCTCATTAGTTTTTTTATCTGTTTTTTAAGCTTTTTTTTTTTTTGTTTTGTTTTGTTTTTTTCTTTTGTTCACCGTATATATATATATATATATATATATATATATATAATCAGAGATAATGATTTCCTATTTTATTTTTTCCTTTTGTTTTTTTTTTCTTTATTATTATTATTATTATTATTTACTTCCATTTATATGATTCAGTGTACTAAGTTAAATAAAAAATTTAGGTATATTTTTCTTTTTGTTGTAGTTATTTTAGTATCCCGGCCCTTTTTTTTAAGTTCATATATTACTTGATTTTGAGTTTTTGATTTCTGTTATTTTATTTTTGTAGATTGTAGTGACAATGCTATTGAGATGGCTGATTGGGAATACGAAGCAACATATTGAAGATTTTCTCTCTGTGATGTTTGTATTTGTTTAATTTTTTACTTTTTCCCCTCGGCTAATAGTCTCTTGATTTTGTGTCCAAATTTTTTTTTCCTTTTTGATTTTCTCTCATATTTGATGTCTCTATTTTATCATTTAGTTAGGTTTGAATAGATTATTAGATTTTCTGAGTACTCAATTTTCTAGATTATTCATGTAGTTTCTGTCCTTTGATGTTATCTTCTGTCTTTGTTGATTTGCCATGGGCATTTAATGCTTCTATATCATTTTGGTTTGGTTGGAATTTTGCTATTTGCTTTAGTTCTGTTATTTACAGCGTGATGATTATTTTGACTCAGATTTTTCATATATCTAAATCTGACATTAATATTTCTAATTTTCTTTATTTTTGTAATCTATTATGAGTAAATGTATTTTTGTCTCTATATCTGTAGAAAATTTATTCTCTCTCTTTTTGACAGACTTTTTTTAAGAAACTTTTTCCAAATAATTTTTTCGGCAGATTTCCTCTTATAAATACTTTTTTCCTCATTTATTACCTTATTCTCATATGTTACCATTACTGCCTCTGAAGTACCTTATTAATTGCTCTCCTTTGAACCTTTCTTAATTGTTATCCAAAATCTTCTATTATGTTCTTTCCTGAAAACTAATCATCTTCACATTTTCATTTATGTGCAAAGCTACTATTCATATTTATGTCTCTTAATTAAAATTTATTATTCATTTATTATATTACAATTATCTGCTTCATCATTATTGCTATTATATTATAATGATACTATAGAAGGATTAGTTTTGTTACTGTGTTTAGTTTTTTTTTTCCCTCCGTTTTTGTCCCCCCTTTTGACTAAAATACTAATCTTTTTTTAATATTTTATTATTATTATTTTTATTATAAGTTAGATGATTATATTATATGATTTGTCAATTTTCTTTAACTGCTGTGAATGTTACTGTTGTTGTGATGAATGTTTGTCCCCCCCCTGTTTTTCTTTTCTTTTTTTGATATTGTAAATGTTTTTTTTACAAGATTTTCATCCAAAAAATTATACCATGCTATGATGATCTCTATTTATATATATTATAATCCATATACCATACATATTACTTATTTTGGTATATGTTGCTGAATTTAATATTATTCAAAGTATTTGTTGAATAACTGTTATATGTTATTTGATAATCTTTATTATTGCTGTGAATGTTTGAGAATTATAATGTCTATGTTCTTCTGATAATAAAATCATATTGATTATGTTACTGTTTTATTTATTTTCTTTACTCTTTAGTGTTTTCTCATTTTTTCTATCTTTACAGTTTTCTATTTTTACTGTTTTCTGTCTCTTATTTTTTCCATTTCTGTTTTCCAAACTTCAATTTTTGGTCCTCTTTCTTGTCCTTACCGATTATTCCTCCTCTTTACTGTCCTTGCCGCTTACTCTTTTCTTACTATTTTCCCTTTATGTTATTTCTTCTTTCTTCTTATTTATTTTTTCCCCAGTATACATGTTCTCAAACATTTCACCTGATAGCTACTAAAGATGAGGTTAAATAATATTTTAGTTATTCTTGATAAGTAATCTTATGATATAAAATATCTGAGCTTAATGTAATAAATTTTAATTTTGTTTTATTTTTCTAAAAAACAATATCTATAAACTCTTTTAATATTTTCAATATATTGAATTATTTATTTATATTAGTATACATATATTGATTGTGTATACTATATGTTCATTTGTCCCTTCCATTATCTTGCCATGTTATTATTATTTTTGTTCATTATTTTGTTTTATAATTTTTTATAATTTTCTCCCACCATTTTTATTGGCCGAGGGGGGTTTTTTTTTTTTTTTTTTCAGATTGTTTAATGTTTAGATTTATTATCAGAATCTATGTATATAAATGTCTGTACGGTTACAAATATTTGTAATTTTTATTGTATGATTTATTTTTTATATTATATAATTGTTGTAATTTTTATTGTATGGTTCACTTTTTTATATTATATTATGTTGTAGTAGGACATCAAATTTATATATATATTTTTTCCTAATCCCCATGTAACGCACGGGTATTAAACTCATTAGATACTCACATTAGACAAGCAAATCAACAGTGTATGGGGAAAAAAATCTTAGCAAATAAAAAAAAAAGCATGCATTATTTTGGTCTTTGTGTAATTATAAAAAAAAAAAGGCTCCTGAGTTTTTATTTTTTATTTTTTTTCGATATGTAGTACAACAAAAATAAAATGAACTTTCTCCATATACGTCAATCAAATATATATGCAGTGACTTTCAATATATATATATATATATATATATGCAGTGGCCATACCAAAATTTTGCAAGAAACTTATATAAAAAAAGTTATAACTAAATAAAAAAGGGAATTAAAGATAAAAAAAGGAAATAAATTAGATTTCATTATCAGATTTTGAATTCTAAATATTCATTTATATTCACCTCCAATAAAAATAATCTTTTAATTAATATATAAAGTAAATTGATCGTTTAACCTATTACAACTAGTCTTGAAAAATACCACATAAGCAAATGTGATTAATGTATGCTATATTTTTTTTATAATTTTCTCTTGTAACTATTTTTGATTATTAAAACACAGTAACTATTGAAAACTCTTGGTTTTCTTGATGTGCTTCCATATTTTATTGTCATTGTATTTCCCCACAAAAAAAAAAAAAAAAAAAAAATCCTCAGCTGGAGCCCGGAAATAGTTGGATATGGCAACACATAATATCCGAAATCTTTGTCAATGACTGCTTAGATGAGATTACGAGCTTGTTTTTCATATCATAAGCACTGCATACATGCTTGCGTGACGCACATAAGCAAATTAAAACCAACCGTAGGATCTTCTATTATATATACCTTTAATAAGAATTGTTATTTTAACCTTTTCAACAATTTATTCTATAACTGGAGCAACTTTATACTTTGGTTTGAAGATTTTTAATATGGACACTCATAATTAGGCAATTAAAAAATTAACGAGCTAGTTAAAAAACAGTTTATAGTATCGACTGTAATATAAATAAGAGGTATTGTTTTTCTTATAAAACTAGTAATAATAAAAGTTAAGATTTCCCTTAAAAAAAAAGGAAAAAAAGAAAAAGCAATAACGTGTTACGGTATGAGACGACCCAAAAAGCACTTGATCATAATCAACTTTATAAGCCTACTTAGATATTGAGCATTTATATGTAAGAGCATGATTCTTTACAATATTTAATTGTTAAAACTCCAAAACGAAAAGGAAACTGATAAATCCTTTATTTACATAGAATCATTCATATATGTGTGGATATGGATAACATATCACTTTTTCATAATAAATTATTATTTGTAAGTCTTTTATTTAACATAAGTCTTTTTTTTCTTTACTTATTATATTTTTCGTTATGTAGTAATTTATATATATGTTTTTCTTAATCTTTTATTTTACATTTTAAATAAAAAATAAAAAAATATAAAGGTGTCCATTTATTTTTTTTGTTGTATTTGATTGTAGAAGAAAATAAATAAATATGAATGTTATAAATTGAAGTAGTTTTAATGGATAGAAATACTAATCATATTGGGGCGGATGTAGCCAAGTGGATCAAGGCAGTGGATTGTGAATCCACCAAGGAGGGGGGAGAGTGGAAGAGAGAGGGAGAGGGACTTTTGGAAAATTGTAGGATATTATAGTTATTTTACTACAAAAATGATTATTTGAGTAAGATTCTATTAGAAATTTAACAGAGTTTGACGGAAAAAATTGAAATAGTCAAGAAAATAAAAGTTTAAGATCATCTTGAAAAAAAAAAAGAATAAAAACAAAATCATCACTTTTGAAAGAGTTGAGTTTGAGTTGAGATAAAATTTTTAAGTTTGAATTGAGTTGATTTTTTAAAAAATAATTATAAATTTTATTGACCGTTCAGAAAAATATAAAAATTAAAAAGAAAAAATATAATTTAGTTAAAATTAAACTTTGTTACCAAAGAAAAGAAAGCAAAAGTTTAAAATGCCATCCATTACTATTTACTATTCATTTTAGACTCTATCTCCAGTACATTTGTCTCTATCAATATTATTGTCAAAAAGAATCTCTTATCTTATACTTTTGAATGTAATGTTGTTTGGGGAATTCTACACTGATGTAAAGTAATTTTACCTCATTAATCGATTTCTTGAGATTGATTTTGATGGTCGAGATTGAAATAATACATTCATCCATTCAAATTTAAATTTTTCAACTTAATTTTTATCTTTTTTTAAATTTTTTTTTATCTTTTCTATAAAAATTAACAAAAATTATTATTAAAATTTAAAAATTTTAACTCAAATTCAAACATCAAACACTCATTCCGTATCTACGAGATAAAACACATAATATAACACAAAACACAAAAAAAAAAAAAAAAACAAAAAACAAAACTCTTCTTCCAGCCCGTCTTCCCCAGCTCCGACAGCTCCTCGCCACCGCCTCATCGTCGGAGTAAGATCGGTCCCGACGGCTAGCGGCAGAGAGCGCTCGACGACTTGCGGCGGAGGGGCTCGATCCTGTCGATTCGTTCTTGGCAGATCCGTCGGCCGTCGCCTATGTGGAATCGCCTCTCGGCCACCCCACGCCGTCGTCGCCGTCGGAAAAATCGCCCCGCTCTGTGCCCGGAATCGTGGGCAGGAGATCCTGCAGATCTGACGACGGCGCGAAGATCGGAATCGTGGCTTCTCCCAACGCCGCCACCGGTCACCGCTCAGTGGATCGGAGAGCAGTCCTCCCAACGCCGCCGATTGTCCATTCGCCAAGTTGTCGCCTCCCCGATCTGCGCCGGTTCTTACATCGACATGCTCTGCCCCTGTCTTCCGATCTGCTCGTCATTATCGGGTCTGGCCACCGTCGCAGATAAGGTGTGTGGCCGTCGGCATTGGCGTCGGACGAACACTGTGGAAAAGAAAGTGTTTATTTTTTATTTTTTATTTTTCCAAATATTTTGTAAAGTAATGATCAGGTGTGACATTGTTTACGATCCTTTGGTGCATCATTTAAGTCTCAACCATCGAAATATCAGCAATTGGTGAAAAAATTTTACCCCATCCATGGGGTTGCATCATTGAAGCAATGGTCATGTTATTTTTATCTGAACCCTCTGGTTGGATAGGATATTCATTTTCCGAAATAGGAAAATTTTTGTAAAATAGTGTTTTTTCAACTTTTTTTAATTTCTTCTCATTTTGGAAAAGAAAAATTACATCATTTTCAAATATACTTTGTACAGTATCATTTTGGGGAAAAAAAAGAATCTTTTTGAAATATTTTCAACTCAATTTTTTTTCATTCCAAATAACTTTTTGTTTTCAAAATTTTTTTTTACACATTCAAACACCATCTTATTCTCAAAATGAAAATACTTTTTATTTATGACAAGAAAATTTTCTTTTTGAAAAATGGACACGCAATCCCAATGGACTTGTATTCCAAAAAAGAAAAAAAAATTAATGTTATATTTGATAGGTGGAAAAGAAGAAAGAAACAAGCGGGATAAGGGAAAAATTGAGGGAAAAAATTACGTAGAACATAAATTGATT
This sequence comes from Ficus hispida, assembly GCA_025413025.1. NCBI lineage: Eukaryota > Viridiplantae > Streptophyta > Magnoliopsida > Rosales > Moraceae > Ficus > Ficus hispida. The sequence goes on along the minus strand of CM046364.1, from coordinate 2,102,740 downwards.
CAAAGATAATTTAAGTTATTTTTTTATCCTCACTTTTAAAAAGAAATGAGATTGATAAATGAATAATATAGTAATTTTATAAATTTATTATTTTCTTTCCTTCCACAATCTAAAGAAAAATTAATTTCCTTTTTCTCATGCTAATTTTTCATCTTTTATAAATTTTCCCGTGTTCTATTTTTTTTACTTCCCACCAAATAGAGTGTGAAAATAAAAATGATATAATAGATTAAATGAAAAGGTCAGCAAATCAAAATCAAATATTAAATTTGAAATTAACGGTGCCTTGTCGCAAATTTATCATAAAATTAGTATATGGTGAATTTTGCCCGTGTGCAATGCATTGGTCAGACCAATGCTATATTTATTACAAAAAATTATGAAAAATAGCATTATATTACTTATCTATTTCAATGCATAAATGCAATTTTTACTTATTATTATTATTATTGTGTTTTGGAACTTGTAAAAATCAATCTTTAGTATTTATGAATAAATTAAAAAAGAAAATATTTTAACAATTATATGAAAAAAGTCACGCCAAGGACTAATAAAAATTGAATATTAAATTTGATATTGGGTACAACTTGTGCCAATAAAATTTAGAATATGACAAATTTGATATCAAATTTAACATTTCATTGGAGAGCTTTTTTTTTTTTTTAATCCAAATATCAAAATTTACCATTGACATAATATTTTAACATTGTATTGACTCTTAAAAATCACTTTTTTCATTGAAATGTTATAAATTATCATTAGCATAATAATTTAACGTTAAATTGAAGATGCTATTACATTAAGGATATTAAAGTCATTTACCAAGAAAACTGTCAATATTCAACTGCTCTTAAATATAGATTTACTTTTTGAGTGGTGATGTGGCGTGGGGTTATCATTTTTAATTGATTGGTATAATTTTTTAACCAAAAAAAAAAAAAACAACTTAGATAGTATGTAAATTAGTACACAAAAGTTGAAATTAATATTAGTATACTTTATTCTTATATTTTTAATAGCTGTAACAAGTAAAATATTTTATAAGAAAATGATAGAGACTCCAATTTTAATATCAATTATGAGCACTACCTTATATAATATGTGAGTTATTATTCTTTTATTATAAAATAACATTGACTTGATTATTTTCCTTTTGTGTTATTGCTGTAGTTGATAATTATATCACAAAAAAAAAAAAAAATGAAAGAGAAATTGTCATTTAAATTAAAAATTGATACAAATAACAATATCAAAGATAAAATAACCCTTTGGTACAAGAGACACAACCCTCCATTAAGATTGATTCCATCAGTAAAATCTGACGAAACTCAGTGAAGAGGACATAAGCCGGAACCCAGTGACGGGACAATTCCTTGAATTTCTTGACAATTTTATATTTGAGCATGTACTAAGCTCTTTTTAAAAATACATCTACAATCGATGGAATATTTCAATCGATCAAGAGACAGTAATTTGCAGCACAAAGATGCAACGAACTCCACCTAACCATAGTACTAACAAAATTAATAGACATATACCGCCTGAAAACAATGCAAGCAGAACACACACACAAAAACAAACTAGAGGCGGAGGAACTCCTTCCTTTATTAGAAAATTAAAACTAAAACTCAAAAACAAAGCATGAATATAAAATAACACTAACTACAAAATTCTAGCCCCACATGGAACAACCACTCCGATGCGTACCAAAACTCAAGGGAAATCATTGGCTTGATTAGAGGTAAAAAATCGCCGCACCAACCATCGGATTACCAAGGTATCGCTAGATCTCAATCCGCTAGAAACTCATCGGGTTAGATCTAGTTGAGAAACTCCCAACTAGAACCAGAAACTTATCGGGTTAGATCTAGTTGAGAAACTCCTAACTAGAACCATTTGGCTCGATCCCCACCAATTCCACCAAAACGCCGATCACTGTTGTTAGCCACGGTGGCGGCTGAAGTCTCACTTAAAAGGAAATTCTAATGTATAAGAAATATGAAAAAAAAAAAAGAGAGAGAAAAAGGAAACCTTATCACAAAAAATTTTTGAGTGTAACATGTGTCGGCAATTGTTATAACTATTAAAACAATCGACTTGTGACAATGATAGGAAAAAAAAAAAAAGGATCGAATTTAGTGATATCCTTAAAATAGTAGAGCATTAGACGAGTAGAAAAAGGGTTTAGAGATTTTAGATTATAGGCTTGAAATTTAAGGGATTTTCTTCTAAATTAATAAAGTGGATACAAATAAAAAAAATTGCAATCAAGACTTGATTTGTTTCTTCCCTCAATTAAAAAAAGCATGATTTAAAGAAGAAGAAAGACGTTACCAAAGGGGGTCTTTGTACTAAATTGTAGCAAAGTAGGGGTTAATTTACAACTTCAAAAAACTTTGATAGGCTATATTATGAGCTCCAAAAGTCTTTGTAAACTACCCAGTTGACAACATCTGTTCTGCGAGACTTTTGCTGAAAATGAAAATGGGGAAAAAGAAGCACAAAAAAGAAATAAAGATATAAAAACACTTAAAAAACTGAAGAGAGAGGGAAGGAGAAAAAAAAAAAAAAAAAACCCAAGGTTGGCTAATCTCATCACCACAGATTAGCTTCTCATATCTCGCCCAAAATCAGCCGCTTTCTCGAGGTAATAAGCTTCTTCTTAAACCCTAATTTCTCTTCCGCAACCTATTTCCTTTAGGGTTTCAAATCTCGAATTTGGGGGTTCGTCTTCTTTTGGCCGGAATTTTGGTCGCAGTGGAACGCGTAGCTACCGAAGAGATTTAAGCTCGTTTGATTTTGATTACAGTTTTTACTTGAAAAACTTTGAGCATTTTGTTAAAAAAAAAAAAAAAAAGAGAGAGAGAGGGAGAATGAATTTGAGAAAATCTGGGTTTATGGAGTTGTCTGTAAAAATCAAGGTTGACATTTTTTTTTCTGGACATTTTTGAAAATGTATAAAACTTGAGATAAGGATCTAGAACAACCCAGCATTTGCAAATATATATATATATATATATACATATTTTTTTTTCCTGCAGTGTTCTCCTTTATTGTACTGATTTTTTGCTTCAGAAAGTTATACTTCCGCTTTTTTTTTTTTTTTAAAAGATTAGGCTTGGGGTTTCGGATTTTCAGGATTTCCTGTGTTGTCATAGATAAAGGACTGTTTGATGAAATAAGTAGTTTAGCTCGATAGTTCTTCGTTTTCGGTTTATTTGAAGTATTTGAGAAGTTGGTTTAATGATTTTGACCCGGTGGTAAAGAAGTGCAGTGTCATTTTACTGATATTTTATCTTGATTGTGAAAACTGGTTTATGTTTTTCGTGTTTTTTATTCTTTATTTTTTATTTTTTATGTATTGCATTTATGATTGATTATAACTTCTGTCATAACCAGTAGAAATGTGATCTGCGTGCGTGGCATGAAGTCTAAAACTTGAAATGAGTAGTCTGATGTATGACTCTAAGAATCCCAAGCTGATCCGAGTTTGACTGTAGAACTAGGTTAGTCCGAAGTTGGAACTGAAATGACTTAACGGTTTAAGTTGAGTGTAAGTGAGCTAATAAGCTGTAAATCAAAGACATAATATTTTGGATTTCCCATGAACCTGGTGTGTTTTGAGTGGCTACTCTAGAGTCCGAATTAAGAAGTGAAGGTTTTAAGGGTTGATTACTATCATTTGGTAGTCAATGCTGATTGAAGCTGAAAATGTGTTTTGAGGCATTTATTTCCTCTCTTACAGGGGCATTTTCTTGTGGTCTTCTTCTTTTCCTAAATCTTACCGTGTTTTTATTTTTTATTTATTTATTTTTTTTGTAAGTGTACTGTTTCTCAAGTAAGCATTTGTTTTCAGGAAAGTGCTCGTGGGATACTTTTCCTACCATTTTCTCGAGAAAAGTTCGTAATGGAGTGTTCCAGAGTTCCCCATTCCTTCGCTTGAGGTTGTGGCTGTCCAGGTGCAGTTGGCTTGTCCATCTAATTGATCAGAGCAGCGTACTTCACGCCAAAAAATTTTGTCTTCCTGGATCAAGGTATCTCTCTCTCTCTCTCTCTCAGATTTTCTTTGCATCTAGTCGTTGTTAGGGAGGGTTTGGAGCTGTTTGAAGTGCTCAAGTTTAAATGGATTTTATAAAGAAAGCTTTGAATTTTTGCTAGGAAAAAAAAGCTCTGAATTACTTTTATTGTCCTTTGTCTCTCCATATTTTCCACGATCACAAGGAGTGTCACCTTAATCCTTTTAAATTTAATACTATATATACTTTGTTTAACATTTCTATGAATAAAATGGATGGTATTCTATAATCAATTGAGCAGGATAACTAAGTTGAAGTTATGAATAAGAATGTTCCTTGGGACAATAATATTTTCAATACATATAATAGAGACCACAGTTTAAATATTGTATCAGATCTATAAGTCTCTAAAAAGTTCGATTGCACTTGTCAAAACCTTCAATTACTGATTATACTAATTTTTTACAACTGTAGTGTCGTCAAATTGAGTTCTTTCTCCCTCCCTCCCTCTCTCTGTGTTAAATCACTCTGTAGTTACTGTTTTCTTTCTATTGATCATTATGAAAATATTTGGCTAAGGCATGTAGTTCAATGTATCTAGTTTTCTTTCTTTCCTTCTTTTGCTCCGTTATCATATGAATAAAGAACAGCCAAGTCTTCTAAATATCAAACTTTCAGAAGAAAATGATAATGAAAAACGCAATTTGCCTTGAAGGCTACTATGCTGTTGATGTACTATCATAATGTGAGCCTAGATCAATGCCTTAACTCTTCCATTTTTAGTCGAGCCTATGTATATATTTAATTATCCTCCTGATATTATATTCCAGGTTTTGATTTATTTTGTCACTAACTGTCATGTGGATAGGAGATGAAAGTTGGGAGGTAAAATTTTTGCATTTGTATGGAAATGTATTTGCTTTCTGTTTTTTCCTACTACTTTGATGTCTGATTTTCTAGTGAGATACTAAATGCAAGATATGAAGCCGAATTTAGAATGGAAGATCTGTTTGCACACCACCACCCATGCAAACAGATTGCTACGTGTTTTTGTGTAATAGTGTAAGGGGAAGTTCCAATTTTCCTCTTCTTTGTTATCCGAAAACACGTCTCAAATATTTTTGCATGGTTGTTAATGTGCATGCTAGAAAAGCTAGTCATACTGGATGTTCCTCCTCATCCTCATGCGTAGCAAATTTTCCCATACACCTAATATATTTCTTGTATTGATAAAATCTGTCTTAATTATGATTTAGAGCCTCTATGTTTTAAGCTCTGTTCACTTTGAATTAGGGAACCAATTAAAGAAATTTAACCCATGTGGTTACTTTTAAGAAATATTTTCCTAATAAAAATTTGTTTAGGGACATAGCTGTTGTATTTATAGCCCAGGTGAAGATTGAATCTGTCCGAAAGAGTAACAAGGATAAAGCTTTTTTTCCCTATATGAACATATTAGTTTTTGTGTGGGATTGAGAATTTAGATAATGTGGAAACAAATTCTAGCAGAGTCAAGCCTGCTCTTCCCTGTAGTTGAGTATCTTCTCTTGCACTAACTGATGAGCTTTCGCAGTGGTATGTTTTGCTGTATGGGTATGTCTATATGACTTTTTGTCGTTTTCTCCGTAGTAAGCATAATAAAGCGCACTCGACGTAACTATGACTTATGACTTATAATGTTTTTTCTTTCTTTATTTTTTGTGTTTGTGTGTGTGTTATGATAAAGCTCACTCAACGTAACCTCGCCTAACAATCAAATTTTCAGTGCCGCATTTGCTGACAAAATATAGTAAAAGAAAGGGTAGGGGATGATTTTTCCTCGAAGATATTGTTGGAAAAATGGATAAAACTATGTAGAAACACAGATATGCATAGTTTGTTATTAAGTTTTCCTTAAAAAGTTGCAAATTTTGAATATTGGAAAACAATGGTATGAAAGCTGGCCGCTGGGTTAGCAGTTGATTGCTTGTGAATAAAATTTTTTTGGTATGACCTATAAATTAACTTGTTAGATAATTGATTAAACTCTACTGGTATCCTTAATCTGAAGTTAGATTACCACTGTGGTAGTTGTCGGTGGGGGGTGATGCTAGTTGCCAGGTGGTGGAAGTGCCAGTGCGGTTTCCAGTGCTTTCTTAACAAAAAAAAAAAAAAAAAAAAAGGGTGCTTCCTGAAATATATTTCCACACTTTTATTACTGGGGATAACATTTCGTACCCTGCACACATATCTTAGAAGGGTTTCCATGTGGAACCTCTATGGTGAATTTATGAATTTGTAACTCTATTTGAGATTGAATTTGAGCATGAAAGCTTCTGATATTTGAGCATGAAAGCTTCTGACAACTATGACCTTTCAGTTGAATTGTTGCAAGGAGTTGATCTAAACCTTGTATTTTGAGAAACATGAGACCTTAGATTTAGCATGGTTTTATATCTCTTGCAAGTATAAATATAATACCTATGTACACATATATATCATATACGTACCAGTTTAATTTGGCAGTTGAATTGTCTTGAGTATTTGTATAATTGTACTCTCACTCTAAGCCTTTCTACCATAGGAATGGATAATTATGATATGCCTGGACAGAGAAGGGATACGAAGCACAAAGGAAGGAATGTTGTGTGGTCAATTGCGATGGACAAATGTTTAATTGAAGCCCTTGCGATTCAAGCGAAAAACGGAAACAAGATCGACAAATGCTTTAATGAAAATGCATATACAGCTGCTTGTATTTCTGTGAACTCTCGTTTTAACCTAAACTTGAATAATCAAAAAGTTGTTAATCGTCTCAAGACCATAAAGAAGAGGTATCGGATAATGAAGGATATGCTGAGTCAAGATGGATTTAGGTGGAACCCCAATACGAAGATGATCGAGTGTGAACATGATGAACTCTGGAAGAGATATATTGTGGTAAGTAGATCTTTTACTTCTCGTTTTTCTGTTCAAGTCATTGTGAGTCTGCTTACAGCATGCATACTGGTGGTGAATTTATTCAATAGGCACATCCTGATGCAAGACAATTTCGAGGGAAGCAGATAGAGATGTATGATGAATTGAAAATCGTCTGCGGAAATTATCAAGCTCCTAGCCGCTGGGCTAAGTTGAAAGACGGAAGCTTTCAAACAGAGACGAAGAATTGTGAAGATGACTCTGCGTCATTTGTTTCTCCGAGTTCAGAAGACCTAAGTGAAACAGATGGAACAGAGTCATATACTGGAACTGGACTGCCGGAGTATGGGCAGATGCCGGATGGTAGTCAAGAACCTCCTCTGGTCCACCCTCTAAGACAGCTTCCAAAACGCCCTCGTAGCTCGGAGGCTCTTCAGGATGCAATGTTGGCTGTGGCATCAAGCATTCGACGCTTGGCCGATGCTATGGAGCGAAGCAAATGCTCTTTTGATCCCTCCGAACTCTTGCGAGCAGTTATGGAGATTGATGGCCTTGAAGAGTCTAAGCAGATGTATGCATTTGAGTATTTGAACGCGGACCCAATTAAAGCGAGAGCATTCTTGACATACAATGCACGAATGAGAAAGACGTATTTGTTTCGACAATTCTGGTGGTGGAAGTGAAGTATCATCATAACCCAATTTTGGGATTCTTTTGGTATATAGTTTTTGATATTACGGGGCGCTTTCGTTTGGCGGGGGTGTTTTACACATGATTCAAATCATCCTTGGCATCATATATTCTAGAGGTATATGTACAGTTGAAATCACAAATGGGTGAAATACAAACATTAGAATGTTGAACTGTAGAGACATTTTCCAGCTTTTTATTTCAGCATCTTTTCCATTGAGCTTGTATTGGGTGCTTCAGAGAAGTTTTCTTGCTTTTTTACCTTTATTTAACTAGACTTTTTTCTTTTTAATTATTATTTACTAAACTGGGAAGTAGCTGGTGTAACTTCTTCATTTCAGCCTTGCCATGAATGAAAGTGTCAACTGTATCTCTAAATCGTGTCACCTATAATTTGTTGTTTTTTCTTTTTTGGTAATTATCACCTATAATTGTTACCATATTTGATGGTTTTCTCACATAGGTTGCATTAAAAGGACTAATAACCATACAAACAAAGTATTAGAGGTATTTATATTTATATTTATATTTGTATTTTTTCTATCAAAAAAAGTATTAGAGGTATTTATATTTATACTAGAGCTTAGGGGATATAAACCGTTTTATTCGTTTAATTATATTTTTTTTATTTGCAATTGTAAATATGAAACCCTAATCTTTTTTTTTTCCTTCCCCTCTTATTATACAAACGTACCAAATACTTAAAAAAAAGGCCAATTCTATGGTAGGGGATGTACTTTTTCCCCACCGGTAGAGTAAAATGCAACACCATTGAATTTAAATTGAACGGTAAAACATAGTAGAAGAGTATCAAACTAAAATAAGGCATCTACATATGATTCAATGTGATATTCACATTTAAAAAATCAGAATTACTCATAAAAAAAAAAACTAATTAAAAAAAAATAATTGATCCACATAATCTCTAAACTCTTTAAAGATGACGGTTTAGTACTTGTTTTTTTTTTTTTTTACCGATTGACTTAAATTTTTTTTCTTTTTTAACCGTTATAATTATTTCTGTACAAAACCATAATCTCTAAACTCTTTAAAGGTGACGGTTTAGTATTATTATTATTTTTTTTACCGAGATGACTTAAATTTTTTTTTCTTTTTTAATCGTTATGATTATTTCTGTTAAAAATCATTAAATTCTAATGGAATCTTGCATATATAATGCACATGATCAAATCCAAAAATGTATTTTAATAATTTAATAACGGGAGAATTTGTTGTAGAGACCCTTTCAGGGTCTCTATCGATACATCCATTTTTTAGTCCGTTCAGATTTAATCGAATGGTTGAAATATTATTGGAGTACCATGCTTATCATACACCTTACCTCACATAACCTTCCCACCCAAAGTCTTCTCCATCGCCAGTGACCTTTCTACGGCTGGCGACTCACCCCTGACACCGACGACCCACCTCCGGCCCCCACCACTGGCCGGCTGGTGACCCCCTTTCTCTCTCCCGCGGCCCTCCCCCGCCGGCCCCCAGCCCAGTGCGCCCCCCACCCCAGGCCCCCCTCCCCTGGCCTCCCCCCACCCCTCCGGCACTCCCTCCCTCGGCCTCCCCCTAACCCCCCGCCCCTCCGGCACCTCCCCCGATGACCCCCTCGGCCCCTCTCTTTCTCTCTCTTTTCCTCTCTTCTCTCTCTCTCTTCCCGACCCTCGTCCCCCCACCCCTGGCCGCCCGGCACCCTCGACCCCCACACCCACCCGCGACGCCCCCTCTCTCTCTTCCCACCTCTTTCTTCCCCACCCCGGCCCCCCAGCCCCTGCGGCCCTAACACCCTAGCCCAATCCCCCCTCCCCGTCGGCCTCCGGGGGCTGCCCGGTGCCCCCTCGGCGCACCTGCCGAGGGACCCTCCAACCCCTTATCTCTCTTCCCTTCTCTCCCACCCCCGGCGGCCGCGGCCCCCCCTCACAACCCCGACTCGATAAGAGAGAGGCAGAGGGGGCACCGGGGTTGTGAGGGGGGGGGTGTCACGGGCTATCGGGGGTGGGAGAGAGGGGAAGAGAGAGAGAGGGGAAGAGAAAGAAGGGAAGAGAGAAAGGGGGTGGGAGGGTCCATTGGCGGGCACGCTGGGGGGGGGGGGGCGGGCTGGCTGGGGCCGACGGGGAGCGGGGGGACTGGGCTGGGGTGTCGGGGCCGCTAGGGCTGGGGGGGGGGGAGCCGGGGTGGGGAAGAGAGAGAGGGGAAGAGAAAGAAGAGAAGAGAGAGAAAGGGGAAGAGAGAGAAAGGGGGTCGCCGGCGGCCGGAATAAGTGCCGGAGGTGGGTCCCCGGTATCGGGGTGAGTCGCCGGCATCTGGGTGGGTCACCGGCATCGGTCACCGGCTGCAGAAAAGTCACTGGCGACGGAGAAGACTTGGGGTGAGAAAGTTTATATGAGGTAAGATCCATGATAACAATGATATACCTATGATATATCAACCGTTTGATTAAATCTAACGGTTAAAAAAAGAGCTCTACCTTGGGAGAGACTCTACCATAGTCTCTCCCTTTTTTTTTTAACCCAAGGCATGTTTTTCTTTAGATCTGAGTCTCATTTTACCAACTACACCGGCTTGTAGTGGCTTCTTGATCACCTGCTGCTGCTGCTGCTGCTGCTGATTTTTTCATCAATATTGTCGGTATTTTTAGCTAACTCTCTCTAATATATTAAGGAAGAGGCCATAAAATGGGATCAAAACGAAAGCCCGCCAAAAAATGGGATCAAAACGAAAGCAAAAAAAAAAAAAAAAAAAAAAAAAAAAGAGAGAGAGAGAGAGAGAGAGAGAGAGAGAGAATAAACAATGACTTGTATTTATCAAAAAGAAATAAACAATGACTTGCGCCCAACTTTTGAGGAAATGCATTGGCATCTTCGTCGTATTTAGACTCCATCTGCTACCAAGGAGGACAAGTAGTCTTTTGTATAAAAAAAATGCTCTAGATCTGAATCTCATTAATTTTACAGCCTCTATCACTACGGCTTCTTGCTCACCTGCTGCTGCTGCTGCTTCTTCTACTTTTTCCATCAATATTACCGGTAATTTTATCTTACTTTTTCTACTATATTAGGCCTTTTATGTTTTGTTCTATTGATATTAAATAGCAATATGGTGATAATAAACTTGATACACTTGATTCAGTAGTCATCTAGCTATATTACCATGGAAGAACATGGAAATTCAATCGTTCGTGAACTTCTCGAGAAGAAGAACTACGAGGAGTGGAGCATTCAGATGAAAACTTACCTGTTGGCTCAAGGTCTCTGGGACGTTGTGAAGAAATGTGGCGTTCGAACTCCGAAAAGACACGAGAAAGCCAAGCTTAAGGTGTGGACTAGAAAGAATGCGGAAGCGCTTCATGTAATTCAGAGATCTTGCGGAGAGGACTCTTTTGGTGTGATTAAGCAGATTACTTCCGCCAAAATTGCTTGGGCCACTTTGGCATACGAGTACGGGCCAAAACCACTGGGACATAGTGAAGCAGAGAATATTGAGAAAGCAAAGGAATCAAATATTGGAGTTGTTCAAGAATCGAGTTTGGAGAAGAAAGAAAAGGAAAGCAACTCAGATAACTCTCCAGGTAATTCATTAATTGCTTGTTTGGAACTTAGGTTTGAATCTAAGTTTTACATCTCAGTAAAATATAGAATTTATTGTACTCATATTATTATTCCTTCTTATATGCCTAACCTTTTAAATTTCTTATATGTTTTATTTCTGATAGAAATTCCTTTAAGAGTTGTATTTAAAAAGGAAAAAGAGGTTTACAAGTGGACACATTTGAAAAAATAACTTTAATTAGGAGACTAAAGGAAAAAATAGTATTTATGAAGATCACATTTAATAACATAATATCTTACAAACTTGTACGAAAAACATCAAAATGAGGACATCATTGAAAGGAAAAATTATTCTAGTAATGACAAACGAAGAGAAGAAACATTTCAAATAAGACAAATAAAAAAAAAAAAAGAAACTTTCAAGGAAGGAAGAGGCCAAACAATGGGATCAAAACGAAAGAAAAAAAAAAGAGAAAAAAAAGAGAGAGAGAGAATAATCTAAAAACTAAAAAACTAAAAAAAAAAAAAAAAAAAAAGCCAACGAAAACGTGTGTTTTTGGTTGAAGGGTGGTTGCACAGTGTTCATTTTTGACACTTCTGTATAATTATAGACTAGCACATTGCAGGAAATATTGTAATAATCGTAGAAATTACTTGGTTTAAAATTGAACTTGCAGGGACTGATCACAATGGCGACTTTCAACATCATCGGCCACTCTTCGATGCCGTGAGACATGGTAATTGGGACACGGCTAAGACATATCTTGACCAACATCCTGATGCAGTGAGAGCGAGAATTGATTCCTCGGGCAGGACTCCACTTCATGTCGCAGTCAGTGCTGGACATTTGCATGTAGTGGAGGAGTTGGTTCAATTAATGACTGAAGAAGACCTGCTGATCCAGCAGAATGATGGTTTCACAGTTCTTGCTCTTTCCATTCAAATCGGAAACATTTCCATCGCTAAATGCTTGATTAGAAAGAACAAGGAACTAGTTAGCGTTGCTCATGAACTTCGAGGCATTCCAGTGTTACATGCTGCTTATTGTGACTTTCAAATGGCTCGTTATCTTTATTCCGTCACACCACTAGAACTTCTAACATTGCCAGATAATGGCAAGATGGGCGCTTCCCTTATTTGCGAGTGTGTATATAGGCATCATTTTGGTAAGGATTCAAGAAATAGTCGCATTGATCTAATGTGAGAGGACCATAGTCTATATCTTAATAGACTATGGTTTTCAAACCAAGTCTCTATATATTCTCATTAATATTATTCTTGTTGAAATACAATATAACTCTACAGATATCCCCTTGGATTTGCTCGAGCATTGCCCACTTCTGGCCATTACTGTGAATCGATATAACAAATCCCCCGTTTGGGCATTATCATGTTGTCCCAAATCCATCTTTCCTAGTGATCGATTCCTGTTAGGATTTTGGCAACGATGGTTATATGACTGTGAGTATATATCCAATTTTTTTTTCCCTTCTTTTTCTTTTAACATTCTTATATAAATTGGACATATACTACAATCTCAACTTTTGAATACCAAATAATGTGGTGATGAGTTATCATCTTTTTATTAGTAAATGCAGTCAATTAATCTAATAGTGTTTTAAACATTTGCTAATAATAGAAAACCAATTCATATGCCATATAGATAAGTACTCAAAAGTTTAAATTAAAGTTGACATCCCTATTATTTTTCAAATGGCTAATATGATTTTCTTTTCTTGTTAATAAACTTCCTCTCCCTAGCTATTCTATAATCCATGCTCTCGCCTCTGTGTCTGTGTTGACAGGTATAGACGTTGCCGGTTGTACGGCCAATCAAGTTATCATAGATGTACAAAATCAAGAATGTGGCCAACGTGGTAAAAATGACCTAACTGCAATTCGTTCAGGTAAAGGCCAATATTTCAAGAGTTTATGTAAATGATTAGTCTATGGCATATAAGAGTATAAATACATGTGTGGCTCTACTTTCCGTAAACTACAACATAGATTACGCAAAAATTGCAAATTTGTATCTGTTAACACAGGTGGCACGCAATGCTTGGTGGCCAAGATTTGTGGAATACCAAATCATTTTTCTTCGTTAGATACAGGGGTATCTTAGTCTTTTGCATGGTGGAGTTTCTTTTTTTTTTTTCCTAATCACATAATGGAATTTCAATTGTTCATTGAAACATAAAAATAGACTTTAGTTTTATGTTTTCTGCCATGTTCAGTTTTCTAGTTGTATTTCTTTGAAGAGTAACCTGAGTGATCTGGAAAGAGTGTCTGAGATACATGAGACTTGAGAGAGGAAGACTTGGATGTCTAGGGCCTGTTTAGCCATGCAACTTAAAAAGAGTTTTTATTTTATTTTTTTAATACATTATTTTTGTTCTCTAACATCAAAACAAAGTGTTTGGTTAATGTTTTTTGAGAATAGTTTTTAAAAAAACGAAGTAAAAAAAGTAGAAAATAAACAAACCACATGTTGTAGTTTTAGTGTTTTCCGAAAACAATTTTATAGTATGGTGCATTTTTATAAATAAACTCCACTTCATGCGATAGTCTAGGTTGAGATTCGAGATCGAGGATGGGTTAGTGATCCGGGATTAGGATTAGGATTGAGATCGGGATCGGGATCGGGTTTTAGGACCGGAGTTGTAGTCGGGATTCAGGTTCAGGGTCGGAGTGTGGTTTCGAGACGAGGGTCCGGATTCAGAACCTAGAGGGTAGGGTCAGGTATCGAGATGGTGGTTGAGGACAAATTCGAGATCAGAGTTGGGGTAGGGTTTTGAGATGGGGGTCAGTACTTGAAACTGGGATCGCAGTTAGAATTTTGTGCGGGGATCTGGATTCAGGAAGGGGATTGGGACGGGGTCAGAATTTAGGACCGTAGTTGGGATTTAGAACGGGGGGTGGGTTTCCGGATTAGGGTTGGGTTGTGTTTCAGGATGGGAACTAGATTCAGGATCTGAGTCGAGGTAGGATTTCGGGACATATCAGGGTCGAGAGTCAAGATCAGGGTTCAAGTCAGATTTCTGTACGGAACCCAGTCTCGAAACTTCTGATGTCCAGAAACTTGACTGCGATCCCAGTTCTGAGTCCCGACCCTGTCCTTGTTCCGAATCCCTATCTTGACCCTGACCACAGTTTCAAAACTTGACAACAACCCATGTCCCAATTCTCGACCTCGATTCCAATTCCACATTTTGATCCCAACCCGAGGCCCGAATCTCGATCCCTATTGATACGAACCACGTCAATAACATGATGAAACCCGATACTAAATCTGGAAATGCAATTTTAGATTCAAATTCAAGAATCGTTCCTGAATTTACAATAAATAGTTAATGGTTAAAATTATTCTTGAATTTTTGTTTTTTTTTTGTAACCGGCTGATGGGCTCTCTTCCGGGTCAACTTTGATGAGTAAAATAAGCCTTTGTTCACCTTCAGTGGTGAACACACTCTCTTCTTGTTGTAGAACTCTCCGGACTAAGTTATTTAGCTCTTTTTTGAATCTTTTAGCTCGAGCCCTTGTCATCGGACTAACTAAAATTTGAATTGGTTCGTGAGTATTCCTTGCAGCCTTGATGTCCTCATCACCAATCCCTATCATTTATAATGAAACCTTCACTTGACTCCTATCCTGAATTCGGACACCGACACTACACCTATCCCGAAACCTGACCCATACGTTTGTTTCGAAACTCGAATCTTGACCAACTCGTTCTGAAACCCAACTCTGATTAGTTTTGAAACTCCAGCCTCTCTCTTGAAACCCGGTCCCATCCCCTGTAACCGGTAGAAGTTAAATGTTAAAAAAATGTCTATCCCAACATGTATGTTTTATTTTCATTCTTATAAATCTATTTTTAGAAAACAATTACCAAACACTTATTTTCATTCTTATATCTATTTTTAGAAAGCAATTACCAAACACCATATGTTCTATGAGAGAAAGTGAGAATTGGTTTTGTTCTTATCTTGGAAAACACAATTCTGAAAACTAAAAACAATGAACATGGCTAAACAGGCCCATAATTTTCAAGAGATTGCTTTCTTCGTGTTTTGTTCAACTGGTTAACAAAAGCTCTTGAGATTTCTCTAGAAAGTTGGTTAAGTTTCTTTCTCTGTGTAATAGAATTGATCTCTGTTTGTGGTTTATTTTCTGTTGGGATTGAACTTGTGCTAACAGAAACAAATCACATTTAGAGATGCACGTCTCCATTAAAGTTTGAACAGATTTTCCGTTTCATTTGACTCTAGGGTAGTCTGAGAAATGCTTTAAATTTCTAAATAGATTTTCTTCTTCTGTATAATATTTGGTATAATAAATCAGAATTCATATGAGGAGAAATATTTAGAGGAAAATACGTATATTTTTAATTTAACCGCATAAAACAATAAGTGACTTTTTAACTCAGTACATTATAGTTTGTTGAAAATTATACACTGTATAATTTCGTTACTAATATATGTATATGTTTTTGCATCAACCCCTGAGTTTTTAGTGATCGGTAAATTAGTCTCAACTAAAAATCTTGACACATGACACCTCAAATTTCTAAAATCTGTTACAACACTAATCATTTTGATAATTTTTTAAAACAGAAATTGACATGTGCATGACACATAGAAAGTGACTGGGGAGCATAAACTATCCAAATCCATCCGAACCTCGTGTCAAAAACTATATTAAAAATATATGACCGAAAGCACTGTTGGTGTAATAGTTTTTGAAGTTTTATGAGGGTTTAATTGTCAAGATTTTTAGTTCAGATACTGATTTAACAAACTCCAAAAATTCAACGGGCATCCATAAAAAAAGGCCTGATTAATATTTAATATTCTGATCCGTGCAGCATTGGTGGGTGTATTGGCATGGATGCCTTCAATTCTTCTCCGACTTATAGGTATGTAGCTTGGGCCTCTTTCTGTCGAAACTCTTTTATCCTTAGTCTCCTTTTACATGCATTTTAGTTTGTTAATTATTTCAAAACTATTGGTTAAACAGACGTCGTTTTCCATTATTGTTGGTGATACAGATATCAGGGTTATGTATGAAACCAAATTGGTCCATGTTCAATCCGGTGAACTCTTGAGTCGCATGTGCAAAGTGATAGAAAGTAGTTTTGATAGGAAGAAATTACTGGAAGAGGGTAAAGTTTATGACGCTATAGCTGAAGCTGTCTACACTGGGAATATTGAGTTTATTAAGAGCGTAACAAAAGCGAATCCGGAACTCTTGTGGACAAATGATCTAGCGTTCGATATGTTTATGCTTGCCATTGAACTTCGTCATGCGGAAGTGTTTAGCCTTATATACGGTCTCCCTAATAAACAAGCAATAGCAGGCCTTACGGGTGCGAGAAGAAATAGCATGTTACACAAGGCAGCATCAATACCATCTTCTAAAACACTAAATCTCATCCCAGGAGCAGCTCTACAAATGCAGAGACAACTACAATGGTTTAAGGTACCATTATCTTTATCTCTCACTAATTGATCCTATGCTAATTATTTACTTACTTGATCTAACCCAATACTATATATTCCCTCGGAACCATAATATAATTAGGTTATAAATCTCCGAAATTTATTTTGTTATTCAATATATATATATATATATATGATATAGCATATTTGCTTTATTCTAAAAGGCTAATTGATAGGATTAAAAGGTAATATAGAATATCTACACATCAGTTGAAGAATACAGTGCTGCATCTGCAACAAGTATTTTCGAGATAGTGAATCACATATATATCCAGCTATTCGTATGCTAATTACTGTGAAAAGAGAAGATGGAGATAAATGGAAAAACAAGGAATGAGGAGAGAATCCGGTATGAAAGTCGTGATAGGTGATCAGAAGAGAAGAAAAGACAAACCATTACAAAACAGGATTAATAACAAAAATTTCCCCCAAATTTTAATCCTTGTAATATTTTGCCCCCTAATTTCAAAATGTAATATCGAGTCCCCCAACTATATTTGAGTAACAAATTTAGTCCCTTTGTTTGTTTGAATATTGAAAATGACATGTGTCAAGCATCCAAGAGGGTGCTGAGATATCAAATGTACAAGTACTATTTTACCCTTATTCTAATGCACATTTAAGTTTTTGGATAAAAAATATATCAAAAATAAAAGTACCATTAAAAATATAAATAAACCCATACATTAAAAGCAAACAAGAAACATCAGGTTTGGAAAAATAAGAAAACAAATTCAATAATACAAAAAATTTAAATGAGGATTTTTAATTCAAATTAACTTTTGTTAAAAAATATGAAAGGTATAAGTAAAAAAAGTGTTAAATGGGTTTGAGTAAAACTCATCTCTAAGAGCTAGCTTAACGGGAGAAAGAGTCCATTATAGATATAAACACTTCCTTCAAACTTAACATGTCATCAGGTTCTGAAATCTAATATCAAATTAAAAGAGATTAGGTAGAATTCATCCTTAAAATTTAGCTCAATGAAAGAGGGAGCCCTTTCACATTTAAACACTATAACATCCTAGTAAGTTAGCGATGTCAATCTAACAAAAAGAACATAGTTCATTTGGGAGTGTTTTTCACTAAGAAACGTATTGGCATACGTTGCTCTCGAACCTTTTCAGATTTACTGTTTTGGTGGGAAAGCTTAGTTGTACTTGTTCACACATCTTTCTCAAGTAGTTACGGTTAAAATAACAAGTTTGTTTGTTTTTTTGTTTTTTGTTTTTTTTTTTGTTTGTTTGTTTTTTCTTAACGACTTAAATATTTGTTAAAACTCTGAGCTTAGTCCTTAAACTGTTATGCTTTTAAATAAAGGAGGTGGAGACAGTCGTGACACCCGTGTCTAACAAATTTACAAACGAAGATTTTATGCGACCTCAAGTCCTATTTACACAAAACCACAAGGATTTGGTAATTGCTGGAGAAAACTGGATGAAGGACACGTCGACTTCTTGCACTGTTGTGGGTGCTCTAATTGTTACAATTACATTTGCTGCAGCATTCACAGTTCCTGGAGGGAACGATCAAAATGAAGGATTTCCGATATTCAGAAATAATAAGTTGTTCAAGGTTTTCATTCTATCAGATGCTATGTCACTGTCCTCGTCAACAGCATCGGTGTTGACGTTTCTTGGAATCCTCACATCACGTTATGCAGAAGAAGACTTCCTCAAATCGTTGCCTAAGAAGATGGTAATAGGCCTCTCTACCCTTTTCTTCTCCATAGCAACCATGATGATAGCCTTTTGTCTTTCAATCTCCATGATGCTCCAGGACAAATGGATTGCTCTTCTTGTCAGTTTACTTGCGAGTGTTCCAGTTACCTTATTTGTGATGATGCAATTTCCTCTGTTAGTGGACATTTTCAAGTCCACCTATGGGCGAAGTATCTTTAATCGGAACATTAAACCTTGGTTATAGGGTCAACGCTCAACACCGTTAAGATGAAAGAGATCTTCATGCAAGTATATGTATGCTTGATGTACTCGTGCTACTTGACATTATGGCTGACAACTAAATTGTCAAGTCCTTGTGTCCAACTAAGGCCAACAAAATTTGTCTTGTTTGAATTAAATAGGACTGGTTTTTAAGT
Source organism: Ficus hispida (assembly GCA_025413025.1). Classification (NCBI taxonomy): domain Eukaryota; kingdom Viridiplantae; phylum Streptophyta; class Magnoliopsida; order Rosales; family Moraceae; genus Ficus; species Ficus hispida. The sequence goes on along the minus strand of CM046364.1, from coordinate 2,083,983 downwards.
TACGGATGAGTTGAAATATTGTTCTTTATTTTTATTTTTATTTTATTTTTTAAAATTGTTTAACTAGCTTTTCCTTTTTTTTATTTTTTTATTTTTTTATTTTTATTTTACACTTTATTATTAACAATTGGGATTGGAGGATCAAATCTTGAGACCATGCTTGTAACCATGATTTTTTCTTTTTTATTTCAATTTAGCTGAACTTTAAAATTGTCACTAGTTTTTCTCGTTTTGTTGTTAATAATTACATAATGAAAAAAAAAAAAAAACCTGTATCGGCGCAAAGCTTGTTGAAAATAGACCTGCTTTTACGACTCATTTGGCTATGAATGTTTTATTTCTGTGAATGTCCTGTTTGACTCTGACAAAGGGAGTTTCACGGGCAGATTTACGGTTTATTTTTTTTGCAATGGCTTCGATAGCTAAATAAAATGCATACCAAGCATGCACAAATTGTGTAAGTGTATATGCAAAGTGTCCGATAGAATGATCGATAGGAACTTAATAAGAACAAAACCAGTCGAGACATTATCCAGCCTTTTATTTCAGCTTCTTCTCAAGGTGCTTGAGAGAAGTTTTCTTGGCCTTTTACCTTTAACTAGACTTTTTCTTTTTATTTTATTTTTTCTTATTATTTACAATGCTTGGAAATAGCTAGTGTAACCTTTTCTTTCCAGCCTTGCCTTGAACGAAAGTGTCACCTTCTGATTATAGTAAGTTTTGTCTAGTCGGATTTGTTCTGACAAGTTTGTTGTTATTGTTAGTTTGGGAAAGAAACCTAAATTTCGGGCTCAAAATTTTCTAATTGCAGATATAATCTAACAATAATTTCATATATAATATTATCATAAAGTACAGAGTATAAATCCCTTATAACCAAGTTAAAAATAAATTATTATATTTTCTATATGATTTTATTTCGGTACTAAAACTAATATAATTTTCCACATTTAAAGCTATCCTTTAAAAAAAAAAAGTTTAGTAATATTAAAAGTTACATATCCTTTATCAAAAAAAAAAAAAAAAGTTACATTTAAACAAGTCATGTCGGTAAAATTTTAGTATCCTTAATTGTTCAAATCACTTTAGTCTAATCCATATTCAACTAGAACAAATGAAGGAAAAATATACCAGTTAGGCATATTCAAAATGTATATATACATCTATAATATATACCACAGAGGCCCCTATATAAATACCCACACACAAGGTAGAAAAAATTGTTGTAAACGTCTTAAAAAAAAAAAAAAAAAAAAACCGGATAGCGACAACAATAACGTGTATTCTTGCTCTATACCTTGTTATAATTTACCACCAGGACGCAAAATATTTGTTTAACTTAATTGCAGATGCAAATCTTTTTGGTGTCTTCTTTTTACAAGAACAAAACAGAGTTAAAAACTCATGCCAAGAGAAATACATCACCAATAATCTCCACAAGAGCAGGCTCCATTTCTGAAATGGTGGAAGCGATGCATATCGCGCACAATAATTTCCCGTCCGCTAACAAGCGAAATATACTTGGTGGCATTATGGCAATCACCACAAACTCTTAGATTCTTCCTTACATGTATTGTTGTGCCAGGGCTGGTATTTAAGAGTCCAAATGCAATGGCCAGCTTCTCACTATGGCTATTGAGCAACTGCTGCTTGACATCGTCTTCCACATCGTGAATTGAATTCGTGTCTGGAACATACCCAGCAGACTTTATCTCTTCTCTAAGAGTCTCAAGATACGCATAGATTTGTTTGGACTGTGGATGGATTGTGCTTCCAGAATAGAACGTATGAAACTCATTTCCGAAATCTACTAAGCTGCAGCCAGGAGTTTTCTTAAGCCCTTGATTCTCCATCATGTTTCGCACTTTGGCAACTTTGTCCCACATTGAGGCTGTTGCATATAGATTTGAAAGCAGTACATGGTAGCCGCCATTATTTGGACTAAGCTCAAATATTTGCATAGCGACCTTTTCACCTAGTTCAATATTTTTGTGGATTCTACAAGCGCCTAGCATTGCACCGTATACTGTAATCCCCGGATCAATAGGCATCTTCTGAATAAAATCCCAAGCCTCATCGAGTAGGCCAGCTCGACCAAGAAGATCAGCCATAGCTCCATAGTGATCCATTGCAGGCTCCAAGCCGTATTCGTTCTTCATGCTTTCAAAGAACTTGAGCCCTTCTTCAACCAGACCTGAGTGGCTGCATGCGGAAATAACACAAAGAAATGTCACATCATTGGGCTTGATCTTTCCCTTTTGCATTTTGCAGAACAGATCCACAGCATCTATCCCAAGCCCATGTGATCCATAGCCGTCTATCATGGCATTCCATGTTGTCACATGTCGTTCGTTCATCATCTCAAAAAGTTTTCTAGCAACGTGGATGGATCCACTTTTTGCATATACATCTACAAGAGCAGTCATCACAAAAACATTGTTATCAAAACAAGATCTTATAACAAGTCCATGAATCCACTTAGCCTTGCGTATAATTGATAACTCAGCTAGAGCAGAAATCACGCTAACCATGGTAAATGTATCCATTTTTATGTTTTGGGATTGCATCTCACATAAGTGGCTCAAGGCTTCATTTACGTGCCCATTTTGGGCATAACCTAATATCAAGGCGTTCCAAGAAACAAGAGTTTTACCTTGCAAATTTTCAAATATCTTGGTGGCAATATCTATTCTCTTACACTTCGAATACATGGATATAAGAGAATTCATTACCGGAACATTCGAGGCAAGATTCAACTGATCTACTAACGTGTGGAGGAACTTTCCTCTCTCAATATCACCCAAGTCCCCACACGCATGTAAGGCCCCCATTATTGTAACATTGGTCGGTTCAAAACCCCCATCCAACATCTTCTGAAAGATTTCAAGAGCTTCCTCGGGATCTTCACTTTGAACATACCCATCAATCATTGAATTCCACGAAACCACAGTCTTTTCATCCATTCTATCAAAAATTAACCGAGCAGTCGCAACAGAACCGCATTTCGAGTACATATCCACCAGTGCAGTCCTAATATTTACCTGTGAATCAAATCCAGCTCTTATAACATAAGCATGCATCGACTTTCCAATCCTCAAGGACCCAAAATCAGCCGCAGCAGGTAGAATGGTAACCAACGTTATCGAATCAGGTCTCTGGCCTTTGACCTGCATCCGAATAATCAAGTCCAACGCTATCGTTGCCTGCCCATTTTGTGCATAACCTGCTATAATCGTGTTCCACGATACCAAGTCTTTTTCAGGCATTCTATCGAACATCTTATATGCTTCATCAATCTGTCTACACTTGGCATACATATTAACAACCGACGTCATTGCGAACAAATTCGACCCGAAGCCGGATGTAATTAGCTGCCCATGAACCTCCTTGCCCCTCCTTACGTCCGAATAATCTCCAAGAATTTTCAACAAATACGTGAAATTATACACAACCGGTTCAATACCAGCAAACTTCATACGACAATAAAACAACAAGGCATCTTCCAGGAAAGAATTTTTACAATACCCTTTAAGCATGGTGTGGTAAAGAGCATCAACCTTGACTTCAACAGACTCAAAAACGTGAGCAGCTTCGACAAGGCTGCCATATTTACAGAACAAACTAACGAGCTTGGTCTGGAACAAGAGTTCGCCGAAGAGGCCGTTCTTGATGACAAGAGGGAGGATTTGGCGGAGTTCTTGTAAGGAAGAAGAGAGCTCGAGAAGAATAGCAGAAGGGTGTTTGTAGACATGAGAAGGAATGTGGGTTCTCTCAGAAAGTGTGTGAGAAGTGGCGGTTGAGAGTGAAGACGAGAGGCGTGGTTTTGCTGGACAAGTTGATGGAGTTTTAACGTTTGTAAATGGGAGGATTGTCGTGGGTGTGATGGGCAAGACCTGTGAGCTTATCATTCTTTGTTCTGGTTGCTCCACATTTCTGGTCCCTGGAGAAATCTCGCTTCAACTATGTACAACGAAAAAAGAATGATCTTTTTTTTTTTTTTTTTTTAAATTAATTAATTAATTTAGTTTTTGCTTAACGTAAAAAATATCTACCATTCAGTGTATCTCGGTGTTCGCAGCACCACTTAAATGTGATCTGTAACATTGTAATGGTGCACAAGATTTGGACGAGTTATGACGAACTTTTCCCTTATTTTATTTTATTATTATTATTATTATTATTATTTTACTTTATTTTAGTTTTTTTTTAATAGAACCCCTTCTTTTTTTTTTTTTTTAAAGCTTTTTTCCCTTGGTATCAAATAATTCGAATATTCTAATAAAAATTTGAGTAAATAGGTAGGGTAATTTAAATAAATAGTGGAATTTTTTAATATAGCAAAAAAGGTGTCACGTGTGTTGTGGGGTTATCTTGGCGTGGTGGAGGAACATGGTGGGAATAACATCGCGCAGGGAGAGGGTTGTTGTATATATTTTGTTTGCATTTGGTTTAACAGTTGGAGATGAAATTTTTAAATTACAGTTGATTGATTTTTTAAAAACTAGTTATATATTTTATTAATTTTTCAAAAAAAAAAAAAACTGATATGAAAAAGTACAATTTAATTAAAGTTCAACTTCAATACTAAACAAAGTTCATATTCTTCTCCACCCACAAAATAAAATAAAATAAAATAAAATTTAAATTCCATACACTTGCATACTATACACGTTACCTTTTCACTTATTAAAAGCTCTAACTTTTAAAGTATTTACACAAAATAGTCAATTTTGAGCACCCCTTTTAAAATATAAACACTAATAAAAATATTTACAAATTTGAACAAAATTTAAAATTCATTATTTTTTCTTTCATATTTACCGTTCAATAGTTGTTGGCTTTTTTTTTTTTTTTTTTTTAAATTCATGCACGAGTGCTTTTTATGGGAAAAAAATTTTTTCCTTATTTCATGCTGTCAATTTTTTTATATTTTATTTTATATATATTTTATTTTTATGAATTGAATCAAATTTTCCATACAAGATTCCATTTTTAGATGTATCACAAATGCTTTACCGCTTTTAAGGGAGGAAGCTTTTTCCTTTCAAACTTCTTTAATTATCTGTAAACAAGTTTTTTTTAAAAAAAAAAAATTAAAAGAAAATTATCATTCAAATTAAAATTAGGTACAAATACCAATACAAAAAATGAAACAGCCATGTGATACAAGAGACATAACCCTCGACTAAGATCGATTCAATCAGTAAATTCTGATGAAGCTCAGTGAGGAGGACATAAGCTGAGATCCGGTGATAGGAAATATCTTCAAATTCCTCGACAATCCTATAATCGAGCATGTACAAATCTCTTTTTTTTTTTAATTTACAATCAATGGAATATTCTGATTGATCGAGAGACAGTCACTCGCAGTACAGAGACTGCAACAAACTCCGCATAGCCCTAATATAAGCGGAACCCATAAACATATACTGTTAGAAAATAACTCAACACACACACAAAAACAAACCAGAGGTGGGGGAACTGCCTCTTTATTATAAAATTAAATCTAAAACACAAAAACAAAACATGAATAAAACATAACATCACCCGCTAAATTATCGCCTAACGTGGAACAACAACTCCGCCACATGCCACAACTCAGAGGAAATCAATCGGCTCAATTGGAGTTAAGAGATCATCGCATTAACCATCGGATCACCAATGTCTCGTCGGATCCCAAACCGCCGGAAGATCGTCAGGTTAGATCTGGTCGTGAAACTCCTAATTAGGATCCTCTGACTATATCCCCATCGAGATCACTGAACCGCTGATTACCTTCGCTAGCCACGGTAGCGGTGGCTCCGGAAGTTCCACACAAAGGGAATATGAGAATTTTGAGAGAAAAAAGGGGAGAGAAAAAGGGCCCTTTGAAAAATATATATATTCATATTTTATTTTTTTAATTATTTTTTAAGGAGAGGAAACACGTATTTTTAAAGTAAAGGTTTTTATTATTATTATTTTTTCATTTGAATACTAAGCATGCTCTTTTGCTTTTTTAAAAAATGTTCTTCCTCCTTATATTTGTATTTTGTTTTCTATTGAACGTCTACAAATGATTATGTTCGCCATTAAGTTTTTTTTTTTCTTTAATTATGATAATGATTAAATTATTTTCGTAACGATTAATGTTTTCATGTGGTGGAAATATCAATATAATCATATGATAATGATTCGTTCACTTTAACTATTATAATCTTATAAGGATCTTATCATTTTATTGTATACTCTTCATCAGTAACATCTAATCATATAGTCTATATTATAATGACTGTATTACTTAATGGAAGAACTTCGCATACTATATATATATATATAATTTGTTTTGGGGATCAATATCATATTGATCGTGTCATTAAGCCAAAAAAAAATCTACCAAATATAATTTCATACCATATTGACCTCATCTATTCGATATTGAAAAAAATACAAAAAATCAACAACGTATTCATAAAGACGTTACAAAATATAAAAAGAAAATGTTTTTAGGGATTTTGAATTTCTAATTTTCAGATATACAAAATGGGTAACAAAATTAATGTAGCTATTTCCAGGGTGAAATATCTTTCTTTTTTTTTTTTTTTTTCCTTCTTAATTTAGATTTAAAGGTATTTTTGTCAACACATTATGATTAGTTTTAATTTTTGTTCAAATTGGCAAATAAATTAGGTTGTAGACATTTTTTTAAAATCATGCCTCTAATTTGACCATGTATGTAAATAATCCCTTAATATTCTTATTTCCTTTATGTCACGTGAGGTTTTTCATCATCCAACTAACAGACACACGAGCCTCATGCAGTTAAAAAAATAAGAGCTTAATACTAATATTGTCCACACCACATGTCATGCTTTTTTTTCTTTTTTGGCAAAGCAACACCTGTCATGCTTGGCTTATGCTTCATTTGGATAATACATTCAATCCAAATACAATAAAATACTCACTCAGTTCCTCCATATATTGTATTTGAACACAACTCCATTTAAACACTATACCCATTTATTTTAATCTATTTCCTATTTTTTATTTACTCTTGTATACTATATATACTAGAGGTGTTTACCAATCGATTTATATGGATTAGGCCTCAATCCATAGTCTAATCTATGACATTCGGATTAGGAAATTCTCAATCCATTACTAATCTGTAAAACTTTTAATTCAATCCAATCTGTAAACATCTGTTGGAATTCTTAAATATTTCCGGATTTAAAGATTTATTTCTATTGGTACGAGCTTCTATATCTATAGATTTGATTATTTATTAGTTTCCTGATTTTCTTGTATAATTACTTCCTAAAATAGTTTGGTTGTGTACCTATAAATTGTACCTTTCGTGGACGAATAATAAGAAAAAAAATATAACGTTATCTTCGTTTTCGTTAAGATGGTATCAGAGCCTGTTTTGAAACCTTGTAATCCCTTTGAAGCATCTATTTTTACCAAATCAAATACTCAAAACAATTTACAAAGCTTTGAAATTGCAATTGATGAAGCCAAAATCAAAGTCCTGAAAAAAAAAAAAAAAAAAGCTTTTTGAATCCATCCTTGAAAACACCAAATCCTTAAAACACAATTATTTTTTGAATCATTGCGACTACAGTGCCGTCAACAAACACAAACAAAAGCCGCTGAACCACCGCATGGAGAAAGCATCCAGACGTGCTGAAGCTGCTAGTCAAGGCAACGTTCACGACCTTCAATTGCATTGCTCCTCAGGTTTTAATATGTTGAAACTTTAATTCAATATATAGCACGTTGGAAGAGAAGGAAAAAAGAGAAACAAAAGAAAAAAATGAGGGTTAAAAAAACAAAAAAAAAAACAAAAAAAGATTGAGTCTGAAAAAAATAAAAATCATCTTTGATCCCTTGAACCCTTACTCCCATAATTTTTTGATCCTTGAGCCTTTTATATTTGATCCTTGATACTATTGATGCTGCTGATCTCATTTAAATCCATGAAAAGTGTCATTGAAGAGCGCAATTGAAACTTAAAACCTGTACTGTAAAGCTCATGTGGATTTGAGACTGGCATATGAAGCTTTTGAAATTGAAACATGTGTTGTTGTGAAGCTCATGTGAGTGTTAGTCTGATACGTGAAGCTTCTGGAAATCATTCTGGATGTTCTTAAAGTTTTGAAGGCAAGTTGGTATGTACAAATTGGAGGGGGTGTGTTGGAATTTAGGATCATTTCAAGATTTAAAAAAATTATTTCTATTGAAACGGGATTGCATATCTATAGATTTGATTGTTAATTAGCTTCCTAATATCCTGGTTATTAGTTTCCTGCATATTTACTTTCCTAAAGTAGCTTGGTTGTGTACCTATAAATTTTTCCATTCATTGATGAATAATAAGAAGAAAAGATGTAGTGGATCAGGTTCACGGATTCAATCCGTAAACTCTAGGAACTAAAAAATAATACTTAAATTTGATATAGTTCAATAAAATTATATACAATTAACTTCAAGTCTTCAATTGTAAACTAATTGTAAAATTACAATTTACAATACATAACAACAATCAAACATAGATTAAACTTAAAATAAATATTCATACTCATGAAATTAATCAATACTATATCATAGTAATTCAATGTCTGGGTCCGTTTGGTTTAGTTAGTTTAAACTAACCATTTCAAACTTTTTTTTGTCTTTTTCCTCAAAAGTTTTTGTCTTTTTCCCAAAAAGTTTTTTGTTTTTTCTGAAAAGTCAACATAATTTACTATTTAAACTTAAAAATCTTAACTCAAACTTACACACCAAACACCCAAAGTAATGCTCAACTTCTCTGCAAAAAGTCAGAAACAGCAAATTACTGAACTAGGATTTGGGTACAATCCAATAACATATGCATACTTATCAAAATTTTTTTAGAGAAAATAAATACGTATTTATAAAATATACATATGGTTCAGATTGACAGATTATACGGATTGAAAAGTCCTCAATCCATAGTCCAATCCGTTAGTCTCTCAACCCAATTTAATCCGGCGGATTGGACTGGATTGAGCAGATCGAACAGATTAGCCCTAATACACACACACTCTCTATCTCTTCTTCTCTCCCCATTAAAAATTTAGAATGATGGTTCAAATGTAAACAATTCAAACACATATTAATACATTTGAATACAACGGTGAAAGGGACATGAATGTATCTTGGAATATATCCATTACATTGGAATATAATACCAAGTTGAATAGATGATCCAAATGTACTATTAACTTATCACCTTATCTCGAGAAGGTTCTAATTTCCAAACTGATAGATTTTATTAAAGTTTCGTGAATTACGGCCTTGGTTGCAAATATCTACAATATTTTCAGAAGTATCAGTAGGAATAAATTTGTTTTTATCAAAATATTATGAAATATCGGTAAAAGTATCGTTATCGAAAAAACTCAATTCAATTTGTACAAAATATCAGAAAATATTAGTGGAAATTTCAGTTAAAAATATTAGGATTTTGTCAGCTATTAAGTGATAGATATCAATTTTCAACTATTATCATCCACGCATATAACCATCATCTAAGGCAAGTAATTGAGAGAGTACACAATTTCTTATTCATGGAAATACAGTGAGAATATTGCAACAAATCTATCTGTAACATGTTCACAACTATATTCAGCATTATTAAAATAATATATCATTGCATCAATATTACTTAAATCAGAATGACATTTTAATCATAGTTGAACCTCATAGAACTTGTTTTTAGTATTAAAATAAGTTAGATATATGGATATTTTATGTAAAACTTATTTATTATATATCTTTTTAATATTTGTGTTATACTTAAATGCTATAAATATCTTTTAGACTAAATTTCCGTTATTATTATTATTATTTTAATATTTCCACCGATATCCATAATATTAGTAAAATTACGTAAAACTGAACTACAGATTTTTACACCCAATAGTGATATTTTCACCCTTGATTTCGTCAGCAGATTTTGCTTTTGATTTCACCTATTATTTTAAATTTCAAAACCAAGTTTATATCTCTTGACATCACTTTACAACTAAATTAAACTACAATTTAGCATCAAACATAGCACTCTATTGAAGAACACTCTTTTTTTTTTTTTTTTTTTTTCCATCTAAATGCCAAAATTTACAGTTGACATAATAATTTTGCATTGTATTAGTGCCTCAAGCATATACCGTACCATTAATACTATTGATTGTTTTATGACCCGTTTGGGGTACGTCTTGAGATGGTGTTTTGGAGTTTAAGTTGTAAATGTGTATTTGGGGGAAGGGGGCAAGACTTTTGGAAAAGTTATGTGATAAAAAAAATAGTGTAAAACTTTGAAATGCACTCGAAAAAAAATAAGTAAATGGATCTTGTCTTGTTCGTTTCGTCGTTGTAAGCACTTTGACATAAGCATTATCTCGTTTTACTTTGAAATGAGAAGTTATGTAATTTTAAAGTTAGAGTTTTTTAAAAACAAACGAAAGATAAAGATTTATGTAACATTATGAATTTTGGATCTAAATAATATTTTACCTTCTGGAAATGTTGCCCCAAACAGACTTGATTGTATCAATTATATGTGTATGACACAAAAGGGCACACTAACCTAAGCTTAGCCCTACAAGCGGGCCTGTCCTATAACTAGATTTGCACTCTCCGATTGTTTATATAATTATTTGTTTGGTATTATCGTTACTTTTTTTTTTTTTTTTTTTTTGGAAAAGGAAGTTTTCATTCGACCAAAACTAGGAAGTTTTTTGATAAAATGCAGACCAGAAGTGTCCCTATTGAACATGAAACGAGAAATACTGACTGAACCACATTTCAATTGCATGTACGCACCATTTTTTTTTTTTTTTGGATAAACCACAATAATAACCTATCACTTAAACAGAGCTCCAACAACATAACCGTTCATCAAATTTCTAATTTCTAATTCCTAAAGACCTAATATTCGTTTTAGGCTACTCGCTTTCAAAAGATGCATCAAATTAATGCTATATTTTTTCTGTGACTTTACACAAACCCTGCAACAGTCGTTTTCAAAGATTCAAAGGTCGAACACCTCACACATACATTTACACAATTTGTATAATCTTGGTATGCATTTTATTTAGTTATCGAAGCCATTGCAATGAATAAAACCGCAAAGCTGCCCATGAAATTCCTAACCTATCTAAGGTTAGAGTCTAACAAGAAAGACCGACAAACAAAACATTCATAGCCTAACGAGTCACAAAACCAGGTTTATTTTTCAACTGACTTTGCATCAATATAGTTATTTATATATTTATTTTTTCGATTAAGCAATTACTAACTGCAAAGCGAGACAAACTTGTAGCATTTTCAAAGTTAAAGATAAATTGAAATAATAAACAAAACCATGGTACAAGCACAGCCTAAAGTTCATTCTCCATCATTAGTTATAGATTTTAAATCCCCCATTTCCAATTTTAAAACAAAAAATAATTATAATCATGACAAGCTAGGGTTTAACATTTCTATTAAGTATACTTGGTCCAAAAGTAGATTTGTAAATGTCAACTAGCAGCGGAAACTGAATCCATACAAACAAGATAACTGGAACACTCGCAAATAAACTGACAAGAAGAGCAATCCATTTGTCCTGGAGCATCATGGAGACTGAAACACAAAAGGCTATCATCATGGTTGCTATGGGGAAGAAAAGGGTAGAGAGGCCTATTACCATCGTTTTTGGCTAGGATTTGTGGAAATCTTCTTTTGCATAGCGTGATGTGAAGATTCCAAGAATCATTAACGATGAGTTGCTGATGAAAACACTTACATAGCATCCGATATAATGAAAAACTTGTACAACTTTTTGTTCCTGAATATCGGAAATCATGTATCTTGATTATTCCGTCCAGGAACTGTGAATTCTGCAGCGAATGCTATTGTAACAATTAGAGCACCCACGACACTGCAAGAACTCGATGTCTCCTTCATCCATTTTTCTCCATCAAATACCAAATCCTTGTGGTTTCGTGTAAATAGGACTTGTGGTTTCAGATAATCATTATTTGAAAATTGGTTGTACAAAGGTGTTATATAGTTGTCTCCACCTCCTGCAATGAAAAGCATAACAGTTACAGGATATAATTGACAGCTTTTAAGTTAATTTTCTACACATATAGAGTGTATATGGGTAATAAATATTAATTCGACGTTTGAAGGGATTTTTTTAGGTCCCAAATAGTTGGGATTTATACATGATTCACTCTCTTGAGTATATATTGCATCAGGGAAAACACCCATATATCTAACGCGCAGCAGAAAAATAAACTAAACAGAAAGAAAAGAGAAGACAAAAAAATTTACGTAGTTCAACAAAATTACCTATGTCTATAGGAGAGGGAGAATAAATTTACTGATATTTTCATAATTACACACTCATCAAACTCTCCCAATCTTTCTCTACCCAAAACTCCTTACACCCTTTACCTATTTTCTCTTCTCACTTTCTCTCAAAAGAAGAGTTGATTCTGTTTTCATAATTCAAAAATTTGAATTTCAAGTTGTTACAAGAGTTTTTATAATAGTATCCAATGTGTCGGGAAGTGTTGCAACAAAAATCTGTAATAATTTGAAATTTAAATTGAAAATTGAAACAATACGAGAGTTGACTTGGGAACTCGTGCTGCACTATATGAAAGTCTCCAGAACAATTTGTGGGGTGTAGAGCATATAGTTCTAAATGTGGATCTTGAGACTTTGAAGTTTTTGTGTTCTATCATTCTTTAGGACAAGAATTTGGAGTCTTCGGGTGGATATGTTGTCATTCTTCGGATGAGAATATGAAGCTTCTGAGTGAAGACATTTTCAATTGAAGAGAGTTTACAACAAGATGAGTAGTGTTCACTGAATAGATCTAGTTGATATGTTTAAGATAACCGGTGAAAAAAGAAAGATGGAGTCATTGAGTTATATAAGTTTGAGAGTACTTATAATAATTTTACATTTGAGGATTATTTGATAGCTAGGTATAGTCCTGAGTAGTAGGTGTGGTCGAATATCGTAAAATTGTCTATGTTCTTTACTTATTTACTCTTTTGGTAATTTAATTAAATTCGGTAATTTGATAAAAATGGATTTAATAAGACAAACTTGTGAAATTTTCAAAGTTAAAGATAAAATTAAATAATAAACAAAATCATCGTACAAGCATAGTCTAAAGTTAATTCTCCATCGTTAGTTATAGACTGTAAAATCCCCATTTCCAATTTCAAAACAAAAAATTGAGACAAAATCGTTACAAAGTTTTCTTGATAACAATTATAATCATGGTACGTAGCTGGTTAATTGATATATAATATATACTTCAAGAGAACAATATTTCAACACATTCAGAAATAAAGACTAACTGTATTTGCCTCAAACATATCCAGATATTTTATTGGCATTATTTGAATATAAGGAATTTACAATTCAGCCGTCAACTAGTATGCTAAGCACCACGAATACATCAAATATAGATGTACTTACATGAAGATCTTCTTCACCTTATATGGTGCCATATAACCAGGGTTTAACGTTCCTATTAAAGATACTCAGTCCATAAGTAGACCTGAAAATGTCAACTAGCAGCGGAAACTGAATCCATACAAATAAGATAACTGGAACGCTTGCAAGTAAGCTGATAATAAGAGCAATCCTGAAGCATCATGGAGATCGAAACACAAAAGTCTGTCATCATGGTTGCTATGGAGAAGAAAAGGGTAGAGAGCCCTATTATCATCTTCTTGCTATTATCATCTTCTTGGGCAAGGATTTGAGGAAGTTTTCTTCTGCATAACGTGATGTGGGATTCCTAGAAACATTAACAATGATGTTGTTGACGAAACAGTGACATTGCATCTGATATGATGAAATACTTGAACAACTTTTTGTTTCTGAATATCGGAAATCCTGTATCTTGATTGTTCCCTCCAGGAACTGTGAATGCCGTAGCAAATGTTATCGTAACAATTAGAGCACCCACAACAGTTCAAGAACTCGATGTCGCCTTCATCCATTTTTCTCCGTTTAGATAAGATAATAATCAATAAGAATCAAAAGTGAAATTTGACATTAACTATATCTTGTGATCAATTTGTCATAAAATTTAACATATGATAAATTTGGCATGAAAGATGTACTACATTGGAGAATACGTTTTTCAACCAAATACTAAAATTTATCATTAGCACACTAATTTAGTATTGTATTAAAAATACTCTTAGCCTATAAGAATTTAAATCTGTGTTCAAAATTTTGAGTTTACCAAGAAAGGTCAAGGGGGAAAAAAAGGTCAATTATAAGTATTTATAATCAAATGATCTTTCATAGGATATATATATATATATATGTGTGTGTATATACATATACGGAAGAGTTACTATTCATGACAAAATTATAAAAAAGTAGTGCAGATCTTAATTATATATGTTGGATGACATGGCATTTTTTTATGACTTATAATACCAGGTTAAATAAAGGTTTACCCTAAACATTAATTAAAAAAAATTAAAATAAACATTAGGTAAAAACAAAAAAGTGGACAAATGAATTCTGCATGATATTAATTCCGTCGGTTTTATTATATAATGGGTCTGTTAAATTTAATGTTTGCTTTCGATCATTTACAATCTGCATTCGTTTAGAATAGTTTTTTTTTTTTGTCCCCCTTAACAAAACTTACGGCCTCATCTGTTGAAACAATTTTTATACATTTATAACTTTAAACACACATGTACATTAAAAAAATGCATGTGTATACACTCAACGCAAACAATTACCAGAAGCAAAATTGAAAATCAAGAAGTTATTGTTTCATTTTTGTTAGACGAAGTTGAAAATAAAAAAACGTTCATTTTTGTTGGAATGAAACAGTTAGGACTGAGGTCATCGGGGGGCGGGGGGGTGGGGGGAGGTCGGGGAAGGGGGCCTGGGCTGGGGGAGCACCGGGCAAGCTGGGGGGCCGGGGGTGGGGGTTGCGGGAGAGAGGAGTAGAGAGAGAAAGGGGAAGATAGAGAGGGGAAGAGAGAGAGAAGAGAAGAGAAAGAAAGGGGAAAAGAGAGAGGAGGGTTGCCGGCGGCCGGCCGGCTAGAGCTGGGGTCGGTGGTGGGGGGGCCAGAGGTGGGTCACCACGGGAGAGAGGAGAAGAGAGAGAAAGAGGAAGAGTGAGAGAAAAGAAGAGAGAGAAAAGGGGTCGCTGGTGACTGGGGGTGGGGGGCCCGCGGGAGAAAGGAGAAGAGGAAGAAAGGGGAAGAGAAAGAGGGGAAGAGAGAGAGAAGAGAGGAGAGAGAAAGGGGGGTCGCCGGCTACCGGCCGACCGGGGCTGGGGCCTATGGTGGGGGGGCCGAGGGGCTGGATGGGGGCCGGGGGTGGGGGACCGTGGGAGAGAGGAGAAGAGAGAGAAAGGGGAAGAGAGAGAAAGAGGAAGAGATAGAGGGGAAGAGAGAGAAAGGGGAAGAGAGAGAAGAGAAGAGAGAGAAAGGGGAAGAAAGAGAAAGTGAGGTCGCCGGCGGCCGGCCGGGGCTGGGGCCGGATGTGGGTCACCGCAGGAGAGAGGAGAAGAGAGAGAAAGGGGAAGAGAGAGAGAAAGGGGGGTCGCCGGCTACCGGTCGGCCGGGGATGGGGCCTGTGGTGGGGGGGCCGGGGGGCGGGTTGGGGGCCGGGGGTGGGGGGCCGTGGGAGAGAGGAGAAGAGAGAGAAAGGGGAAGAGATAGAGGGGAAGAGAGAGAAGAGAAGAGAGAGAAAGGGGAATAGAGAGAAAGGGGGTCGCCGGGGCTGGGGCCGGATGTGGGTCACCGCAGGAGAGAGGAGAAGAGAGAGAAAGGGGAGAGAGAAGGGAAGAGAGAGAAGAGAAGAGAGAGAAAGGGAAGAGAGAAGGGAAGAGAGAGAAGCGAAGAGAGAGAAAGGGGGTCGCCGACGGCTGGCCGGTCGGTGGTGAGGGGTCGGAGGTGGGTCGCCGGCGTCGGAGGTGGGTCGGCGACATCTGTCGTCGGCGGCGGGAAGATCGCCGACGACAAAGAAGACTTTGGGTTGGAAGGGTAATGTGAGGTAAGGTGTATGATAAGTATAATACACTAACAATGTTTCAACCATTTGATTAAATCTCAACGGCCTAAAAAATGACTTTTCCGGTAGAGGTCTCTACCACAGATTCACCTTATTTTGTAATAATATTAATTGTATGGAATTTTGCTAATATAAAATATATTGTTTTTTTTACTAATATTTATTGCTTTACGTTATGTATCAAATTCAATAAAATTAAGGATTTATGTATAATTATTATGTTTACTTAGTAAATATGTGAACTTACTAGTAAATATTAAGTATGTAGATCTACTAAAATTTTAAATTTAAATGAAAACTAATTTACTTATTTAATGAAAATAAACATATTTACATAATTGCAAAATTCAATATAAATAAAAGATTTACATGCAATTATCATATTTACTTACTAAATCCGTGGATTTATTAGTAAATATCATATTGTAAACAAGTAGATGCACAAAAATAATAATAATGAATATTAGTATGAAAAACAATAAATCCGGTTATTTACCAATAAGTCCAGTAAATAATCATGTATTTACTAGTACGAACATTTATTTATTAGTAAGTTCTTGTATTTACTAATAAATCTGTTGTTTATTTTATGTTCATTTTTTTTAAATTTATATGATAAATATTTATCATGTAAATCTAAATATTTATACTATTTTAATTTTAGTTAAAATAATACATACGACTATTTACCCATAAATCTAGTAAATAATCATGTCTTTACTGGTAAATCTATGTATTTATTAGTAAATCCTTATATTTACTAATAAATCCGATGTTTATTTTATGTTAATTTTTTTACTTATATGATAAATATGATATTTATCATGTAAATCCAAATATTTACACTATTTTAATTTTAATTAAAATAATTTATATTGTTCTTTTTTTTTTTTTCATTCATAAGTACAGTATTTAAATATGGCATTTGTTAATAAAACCATTTAGTAAATACCAGTATTTATTTAAAAATAATTGTGTTTACTAAATCATCTAGTATTTGTTAATAAATTCATATTAGTAAATACCGGTATTTACTTGTAAATAATCAGATTTGCTCATTTGGTAAATACTAGATCTATTAGTCAATACCCGGATTTACTAGTAAATCCAATACTTACTAGTGAATTTGATAGTAAATCCAATATTAATAAATATAAAATCCAGTAGTATGACTAAATCTAATATTTACTAGTTAATCCACCAATATACGATATTAGTTAATAAATGTGACAATATACTAGATTTACTAGGAAATCCAGCAATATTAATATTGTATTTACTAGTAAATCCGAATATTTTCTGTTTCTACATAATATTTATAAGTTTTAAGTATATCTCATAAATTTAGTATTTACTAAGTAATCTAAATATTTACAGAAAAATTTCATTTTTTTTTATATTTTTTATTTCCTAAATCTAAAATCTAATAATATCCAATTTTTTGTATTTACTTGGTAAAAATATGATTTACTAGTAAAGATACATTATTAATTATAATTTTCTAAAATACCTAAAATTTATAGAAATTTTAAAACCACCAAAAACTAGATCTGATTTTTAGATCTACAGCAACCGTCGCCTCTAGTGGAGGAGTCACCGAAGAAGAAGACAGAGACACAACCTCGAGATGATGTCGATGAGTTCGAGCGAGCAGGCAGTGGCGAGGATCTGTCGGAGAAGACCACATTTGCCTTTGGCAGTGAGAAGATATGTGGAGAAGATTTGGTCGCGACTCCTTGCTTTGCGATTCTCTCAACTACAACAACGGGGCTTTGTGAACAATGACGGTCTCCGACCGGTGAGGGGCACGGGTGGTGAAATTGCGAGGATCTGTTCGCATGGGCGAGAATTTGTTCCCGAAATAAAATTTGAAAAATTCCACTGCACAGCTTTAATTTTCAAATACATTACATCCATAGAAAATTCCAAAATAAGATGTAGAACTAGGATATCGTCTTGGTAAAAAAATTTACATATTAAACAAATATGATGTATGGTCCTGTATACTGTAGTTTAATTTAAGAATTTATCCTGGATTTGGGATATATACATGGTGTCGGATAATGATTTTTTTTTTTTTTTTTTTCAGTTACTGTTTCAATTAAAAAAAGAGGTACTTTTTCTGTCTTTGGATACTATCCATGTCTTCCCGTCCTTTTCTTCGTCTCGTTTCTCTTTCAGCCCACAGAGAGGAAAACACCCCTTGCCCTGCAGAGAAATCAAGGAAAGTAAACCCTCTAAATTTAAATAAGCTCACCCAAAAGGTTTTTTTCACTGGATTTAAAAGAAAAGAAAGAGAGAAGAGGGAAGAAGAAAGAAGAATAGGGACTTAATATTCAGTTAAAGGAACCAAAGAGATGATTTTCAAACCCTAAGATTTGAAGTTTTTACGTGATTTTTGTGGGTATCCTATGGAATCTTTGTCGGAATATTTTTTTCTTGGATTAGTGATCAGTTTCGATATCTTTTTATTTGAATATGAATATAATATGAATAGAGGACATGCTCATTACATTAAAAACATTAAAAAAAAATATGGGAATTATCATTTAAGTAATTGAGCGTGAGAGCCAAATGAATTGAAAGATTCATGTTTGGTTCGGGAAGGGATCGTGGAAGTTTTGAAATGAATGGAAAGATAATCTACTTTCATTAAGTGATTTATTAGATAATCGAAAACAGAGGATCTTGAAGACTATTCAAAATTCAGAAGAACTACGCGGGGGGGCCCTAGAACAGCTGGAAAACGCCCGGGCCCGCTTACGAAAAGTAGAAAAGGAAGCGGATCAGTTTCGAGTGAATGGATATTCTGAGATAGAACGAGAAAAATTGAATTTGATTAATTCAACTTCTAAGACTTTGGAACAATTAGAAAATTACAAAAATGAAACCATTCATTTTGAACAACAAAGAGCGATTAACGAAGTTCGACAACGGGTTTTCCAACAAGCCTTGCAAGGAGCTCTAGGAACTCTGAATAGTTGTTTGAACAACGAGTTACATTTACGTACCATCAATACTAATATTGGCATGTTTGGAACCATGAAAGAAATAACGGATTAGTCCTTCTACTGCAGGCATTATTTTTTTTCTTTAAAAAAAAGAATTAAGAAATATATATTTGTTTGTAATTAGGTTATGTAAATATTTTACGTAATATGAAATATATATACTATTGACTTTGTAGCAGCTTGTGCTTCTCTTGAGGCCTCAAGAAGCCTCACGAGAGCAGATAATTTTGATGATTCGTGAGGCAAATAGATATCACAGACTTTCAAAGGTTCACGACAGTTGGGACAAATTTGTAGCCTCGTGACAACCTTCTCTATGCAATCAATGCAAAAATGGTGATCACATTTAGTAATTACATTCACTGCTGGATGAGAAAGACAAACAAAACACTCCTCCAGACGCTGTCGAAGTTCAGCAGCCTTTTCCAGCAAACCAGCAGCTTCTAATGCACTTGGAAAGAATTCAACTGTTGGCCGAAATCTATCACCTGTATATTGTAGATAATAGGGAGCAAGTCCACCGCAGATCATACTTACAAGAGAAACGTTAATATAGACTCGGAACACGTCGGTAATATCACCTTTATTTATAGCTTTTCTAAAATTCACTCTTCCCAAATTTGCTTATATCTCATACTTTACCCGTTCGTTTGGAGTTAGTTCATGAGCGTAAGGCACCAACACATCGGTTGTGAACTCTCTAACCACTTGTCCTTTCTTTCGTTGTAAGCATACAGCTTTCATAAAGTCTTGAAACCAAAAGAACAAAAAAAATTAAGCAAAAAAATTTGTATCATGGCCTGTTAAAATAAACTATTACTACTGCCCAATATAATGCCAAAATTGAAGTTTTAATGCAACCTCCCCTTTTCTATTAAATTTAAACAAAGCCTTTAACTTTAAAATTTCAATAATTATCCTTGGAATTGTCCCAAATAAATTGACCTCCATCACCAACTATTTGAACTTCCTCACCAAACAGAACTATAGCCATACCTAAAACTGACAATGAACAAGTTATTCAAAGTCCCATTATTGTTTTCACGAAGAACACAACAACCAGGAGAAAGAGATACACAAGAGGATAAATTATGGTTTAAACTGGAATTCTCAATGATTAAAATATGGTTCAATAGCACCAAAGTTTTCAACAACGTTCTAATTCAATCTATAAACATAGAATCCAATTCCTTAGCCTCAAATCACAAGATTAGAATTCATACAAAAATGTTCAAATTTACAAAAATCCCATATTAACCAAAAACACCAAACACAGAAAAGGGAGCTGTAACTGGAGCTCAATCCAATTTCTCTACCGATTCAAACTCAAGAATTTCAAAAGAACCATTAAGATTAACTTGGTAGGCAAAATGAGAAATAAATCGACTTACAATTCTATCTCAAACTCAAAGATTTTCACAGATTCCAACAAGGTTTGAAACTAAACCTAACTATTGCATTTCAAGTGTCTTTGCTTTAACAAAACCGCAGATTACAAGAAAGATTCCATAGGATATAACTTGAACCCACAAAAATTAGGTAAAAACCTCAAATCTTAAGTTTGAAAATCATCTCTTTTGTTCCTTTAACTGAATATTGAATCCCTATTCTTCTTTCTTCCCTCTTCCCTCTCTCTTTTCTTTTAAATCCAATGAAAAAGAAAGAGAGGGGTGCCTTCGGGAACGCAGACACAGGTAGTGCATGGCTGTCATCAGCTCGTGCCGTAAGGTGTTGGGTTAAGTCTTGCAACGAGTGCAACTCTCGTGTTTAGTTGCCACTGTTGAGTTTGAAACCCTGAGCAAACTGCCGATGATAAGCCGGAGGAAGGTGAAGATGACGTCAAGTCATCATGCCCCTTATGCCCTGGGCGACACACGTGCTACAATGGCTGGGACAAAGGGTCGCGATCCTACAAGGGTGAGCTAACTCCAAAAACCCGTCTTCAATTCAGATTGTAGGCTGCGACTCGCCTACATGAAGTCCTAATTAAATTGGGAATTGAATTCCATATAGGACTTATTCTTTTAGAATATGTCATGCCGCTACTCGGACTCGAACCGAGATGCTCTAGCACTGCTTCCTAAGAGCAGCGCGTCTACCGATTTCACCGTAGCGGCTTGTTCTAAATTATAATAACCTATTTTTATTCAATCGTCGAGATTGAAGTAGTCAATTCTCTACAGGGGCAAGGGAAAGTGGTGTTTTCCTCTGTTGGGCTGAAAGGGAAACGAGACGAAGAAAAGGAGGGGAAGACACAGATAGTATCCAAAGACCGAGAAAAAGTACCTCTTTTTTTAATTGAAACAGTAACTGAAAAAAAAAAAATTTTATCCGACACCATGTATATACCCCAAATCCAGGATAAATTCTTATATTAAACTACAGTATACAGGACCATACAAAGTAACAAAATATGTCATACAGACAACAAATCATCTATTCCTATAACCAAAAAAAAAAAAGTAACGAGTACAAGATATTACCTGCTTAAGTCGAAGCGCTTTCTCATCATAGTCAGATATTGAAAAGAAGAAGCTTTCTGTGGGGTTGTCAAGCGCAAGTAGATATACCATAAAGGCATACACATGGGAAACAAAAATCGGCTTTCTTGCAACCACCCACTTTCGTTTCGCCACCAAGAGTAACATTTATGGGAATTCCGCCAATGCATCGTGGCATTCCGGCCACTTATCGCATCTTACATCATCCAAGATGAGTCTCCACCAGTGAACTTTTTCAAGAAAGGATTCAGGGCAATTTGCAGAAGCGTAGTCATGAACATTTACATCATTGTCATGCGCATCCAAGTGTTCATGAAAAGATAGCTTGCTGTGTTCAAAGAGTAGTTTTGCCCACGCCTTGCAAGAATCATACGTCATAACAACCAAAGTTGTCTTTTTCTTCCTTTTCCCCTTTGTTTTTCCTTGACCTCTCTTTGCCTTCCTATAAGCATACCGTAGCAAGATTTCGCGAAAAAGCATCTTTTTGTGCTTACGACCACCAGAAGCAGAAGAAGAAGTAGAACTAGAGCCAACGGAAACAGATACTGAACCAGAACTAGAGCCAACGGAAGCAGATACTGAACCAGAACTAGAGCCAACAGAAGCAGATGTTGAATCAGAACTAGAACCAACAGAAGCAGATACAAAACCAGAATCAGATACAGAACCACAAGCAGAACCGGAAGGCAATTCATCAACATTCACTACTACAAAAGTTGGATTACACGACAGAGATTACACGACGGTTTTGTGAAACCGTCATGTAAATGGAGGATTACACGACTTTTGAACCAAAACCGTCATATAATCTTAAGATTGTATGACGGTCTCAGTCACCGTCGTGCAATCATCAGATTACACGACGGTTTTCAAAGAACCGTCGTGTAATCTCTAGCATTACATGACGATTCCTTGGAACCGTCCTGTAATCTCATGATTACACGACAAGGAACCGTCGTGTAATCTTCCGAAATTTGAAAATTTTCAAATTTTGAAAAAAAAAAGGATTACACGACGGTTCTTTGAGAACGGTCGTGTAATCATGAGATTACATGACGGTTCTTTGAAGAACCGTCGTGCAATCTCTAGGATTACATGACGGTTCTTTGAGAACCATCATGTAATCTCATGATTACATGACGGTTCTTTGAAGAACCATCATGTAATCATGAGATACCGTCGTGCAATCTTCCGAAATTTGAAAATTTAAAAATTTTGAAAAAAAAAAAGAATTACATGAAAAAAAAGGATACGGTTCTTTGAAGAACCGTTGTGTAATCTCTAGGATTACACGACGGTTCTTTGAGAACCGTCGTGTAATCTCATGATTACTCGACGGTTCTCAAACAATCATCATGTAATCTCTAGGATTACATGACGGTTCCTTGGAGCCGTCGTGTAATCTCATGATTACACGATGGTTCCAAGGAACCGTCATGTAATCTCTAGGACTACATGACGGTTCTTTGAGAACCGACGTGTAATCTCATGATTACACAACAGTTCCAAGGAACCGTCGTGTAATCCTCCGAAATTTGAAAATCTTCAAATTTAAAAAAAAAAAAAAAAGAATTACATGAAAAAAAAGGATACGGTTCTTTGAATAACCGTCATGTAATCTCTAGGATTACACGACGGTTCTTTGAGAACCGTCGTGTAATCTGTAGGATTACATGACGGTTCTTTGAGAACCGACGTGTAATCATTCGAAATTTGAAAATTTTCAAATTTAAAAAAAAAAAAAAAGGATTACATGACGGTTCTTTGAGAACCATCATGTAATCCTCCGAAATTTGAAAATTTTCAAATTTTGAAAAAAAAAAAGGATTACATGATGGTTCTCTAAGAACCGTCGTGTAATCTCATGATTACACGACGGTTTCAAGGAACCGTCATGTAATCTTCTGAAATTTGAAAATTTTCAAATTAAAAAGAAAAAGATTACACGACGATTCTTTGAGAACCATCGTATAATCATGAGATTACACGATGGAGAACTGTCGTGTAATCTCTAGGATTACATGACGGTTCCAAGGAATCGTCGTGTAATCTTCCGAAATTTGAAAATTTTCAAATTTTGAAAAAAAAAAGGATTACACGATGGTTCTTTGAGAACGGTCGTGTAATCATGAGATTACACGACGGTTCTTTGAAGAACCGTTGTGCAATCTCTAGGATTACATGACGGTTCTTTGAGAACCATCATGTAATCTCATGATTACACGACGGTACTTTGAAGAACCATCGTGTAATCATGAGATACCGTCGTGCAATCCTCCGAAATTTGAAAACTTAAAAATTTTGAAAAAAAAAAGAATTACATGAAAAAAAAGGGATATGGTTCTTTGAAGAACCGTTGTGTAATCTCTAGGATTACAGGACGGTTCTTTGAGAACCGTCGTGTAATCTCATGATTACTCGACGGTTCTCAAACAGTCGTCATGTAATCTCTAGGATTACACGACAGTTCCTTGGAACCGTCGTATAATCTCATGATTACACGATGGTTCCAAAGAAATCCTAGAGATTACACGATGGTTCTCAAAGAACCGTCGTGTAATCCTAGAGATTACACGACGGTTCTTCAAAGAACCGTCGTGTAAGATTACACGACGGTTCTTTGAAGAACCGTCGTGTAATCTCTAGGACTACATGACGGTTCTTTGAGAACCGACGTGTAATCCTCCGAAATTTGAAAATCTTCAAATTTTGAAAAAAAAAAAAAAGAATTACATGAAAAAAAAAGGATACGGTTCTTTGAAGAACCTTCGTGTAATCTCTAGGATTACACGACGGTTCTTTGAGAACCGTCGTGTAATCTCTAGGATTACATGATGGTTCTTTGAGAACCGACGTGTAATCTCATGATTACATGACGGTTCCAAGGAACCATCTTGTAATCCTCCGAAATTTGAAAATTTCAAATTTTGAAAAAAAAAAGGATTATACGACAGTTCTTTGAGGAAACGTCGTGCAATCTCTAGGATTACGCGACGGTTCTTTGAGAACCGTCGTGTAATCTGATGATTACACGACGGTTCTTTGAAGAACCATCGTGTAATCATGAGATACCATCGTGTAATCATCTGAAATTTGAAAATTTTCAAATTAAAAAAAAAAAAAAAGAATTACATGAAAAAAAAGAAAACGGTTCTTTGAAGAACCGTCGTGTAATCTCTAGGATTACACGACGGTTCTTTGAGAACCGTCGTTGTTTGAAGAACCGCCGTGTAATCTCTAGGATTACATGACGGTTCCAAGAAACCGTCGTGTAATCCTCCAAAATTTGAAAATTTTCAAATTTTGAAAAAAAAAAAAAAAAGGATTACACGACGGTTCTTTAAGAACCATCGTGTAATCCTCCAAAATTTGAAAAGTTTCAAATTTTGAAAAAAAAAAAGGATTACAGGACGGTTCTTTGAGAACCGCTGTGTAATCTCATGATTACACAACGGTTCCAAGGAATCTTCCGAAATTTGAAAATTTTAAAATTAAAAAAAAAAAAGATTACGCGACGGTTCTTTGAAGAATCGTCGTGTAATCATAAGAACCGTCGTGTAATCCTCTGAAATTTTCAAAATTTGAAAATTTTCCAATTTTGAAAAAAAAAAAAGGATTACATGACGGTTCTTCAAAGAACCGTCGAAGAACCGTTGTGTAATCTCTTGGATTACACGACGATTTTTGAAAAAAAAAAAAGGATTACACGACGGTTCTCAAAGAACCGTCGTGTAATCATGAGATTACACAACGGTTCTTTGAAGAACCGTTGTGTAATCTCTAGGATTACATGACGTTTACAAGGAACCGTTGTGTAATCCTCTGAAATTTTCAAAATTTGAAAATTTTCAAATTTAAAAAAAAAAAAAAAAGGATTATATGACGGTTTTGAGCAAAACCGTTTACTTTCTACTGCACTTGTCATGCACTTGTTTATGAATACATCCATGCGTTATTGCACTTGTTTAATATCATGTTGTCTTTCCGGAAAAAAAAAATAATAAAATAAAAAATAAAAATTCAAATACTATTTGAAAATCCAAATCCTGTGGAAAGTAATATCTATACACACATATGAATCGAAAAATATAAATAAAAAATTTGGAATGGAAATATATACATCTCAAATTGAGCCTTGTATTGGAAGCAAACAAAACACTCAGATTTAAAAAAAAAAAAAAAAAAACCCAGATGAAATACTTTGATTTTAAGTCCTTTATGTGTGTAGGATTTATCCCTTTTTTTTAATATATATATATATATATATATATATATATATGCATACCTCTTCATGAATTAAAGGAACGTGGCACTCGAAAAGGGGAGAAAAAGGTTAAATAGTAAATTTTTGGGAAAAAGTTTGAGTTGGGATTTTTAAGTTTAAATAGTAAATTTTTTTGAATTTTCAGAAAAGACAAAAAATTTTTGAGAAAAAGACAAAAAATTTTTGAAAAAAAGACAAAAAAAAGTTTGAGTTGAGGAGTTTGGATGGTTATGCCAAACTCCCCCTAAAGAATGCGGAATAAAAAAGAAAAGTAGTTAAAAAAGAGTGTGTGTTTTGATTTATGGTGGGTAAAAGAAGCAGAAAAATATATGATTCAACATAACGGTTTTTTTTTTTTTTTAAAGGTAATTACAGCTGTGTTAAAATTAATAAGTAAATTTTTAAATTTAATTAATTGATGATTTAATGTGTGTGAGAAAAGTATACAAGTGAGGATCAATAGACCACTAGATTTTAAGTCTCAGAAAAGTACAAAAATATCTCCAAATTGTGCACCACAAGCCCAAAAAAAAAAAAGTGTTACAAGGTGATAATTCCGGGAAGTTGTGGTAATTAATCCTAAAAAAAATGTTCTAATTTAGTTCTATAACAAGTAATTGCACTAGGGAGCTACGAGAGTCGGTCCTAATTCTACTCAGTTATTGACATAAAAATAAGATGCTACCAATCATGGGACTCCGGTAAGAAAAGAGGACTGAATTGAGTCTAAAAAAAAAAAAAAAAAAATTCATTCCAAGCATTTGCACAAAATAAACAAATAGCAACTCCCGCATTAAAACAATAATAATAATGAATATTAACCCAAAAAAAAAGAAAGAAAAAGAGAAAATTGCCCAAACAATCACATTTTTTTTATCTATTGACCAACATAACATAAATTCTCTCATCTTAACCAATATGACACAAACTTTAGTTTAATTTTACATCATATTGGTCTAATATTACTTTTTGTATCATGTTAGTATAATAGTCTTTAAATTTGTGTCATTCATGTTTTTTCACCTATTAACAAATTTCTTTACTAATTCAAATAAATTTTGAACTGTCTTCTCTTTTATACATTTTTTTTGAGTAATTAGGATGGGTGGCCTTTGTTTATTACCTAATCTAATAGATAGTCTAATTTCTTTTATTTAGTTAAATGACCTGATATATGTTTTGCTTAGTTAATTTTCATTTTTCCCAAACACCTCCCCTCCTTTTCTCTTTCTCCCCTCCTTGCAACTGAGATCCACCACCTAAGGTGGCACAGCTCACTGACCATATCTGCCGCTCGGTCGCGTTTGGGAGGAGATTGCAGCAGTGGGAGGCGATCGTGTTGCCAGGCGATCGTCAGAGAAACCATTACTACTCTACGAGTAGGTTGCAGATCTGGTGCTGACAGAAATTAGATCATACAGTTGTGATTTTACAGCGATTTTTGTCCTGATTGTGGTGACGGTTTTCCTCTCGATTATGGCTACAACGAATAGATGGACGACGACAAGGACTTGCGCTGCCCTTATGTTCACGACGCCAGCAGTAAACGGATTCAGGATTGCTAGATTTCGTCAAGATCTCCTCTGGATTACAATCCAAGGAGTTGGGATCACGAGCTTTTGGCACAACCTCCTCCAGGTTGTGATCACCAGAGTTGGGATCACGAGCTTTTGTTGTGTCCTCCTTCGGAATTTGAGCTTGCTCGACTGTGGCTTGGACAAGTCTGGGCATTCCGGCGAGGGTGTCGCTGGACTCTGGTGTCTGGTAGGGCATCGTAGGTGAGGGAAAGGGAGAGAGGGGAAAAGAGAGAAAGTTGTATTTTTTTTATTCTTTTTAAATGGTCAATCATTTACCAATGATTGATTAAAAAATTTGTGAGTAATATTAGTCAATCATTGATTGACCAATTTTTCATGGTTTCACTTCCGCTTGTTCAGCGCTTCCTTCCAAGGATATGTTTTAGTGTATAGTAATAATGGCACTTCGTGCTAAAAGCAAGCTTGGTTTTGTTGATGGGTCACTCTCAATTCCAAAGGAGAGAAATGATATTTCCAACTAAGAAAGATGTAATGATTTGGATGGAAGTTGTATTCTTAATTCAGTCTTACCTGAGATCCGTCCAAGTATCCTGTATGCTGAAACTGCAGCATCAATCTGGACATATTTGAGGGGTCATTTTTCTCAATCAAATGCTCCTAAGATCTATCAATTGAAACAATCAATATCTATCCTCAAGCAGGAAGGTATGTCGGTTACAATATATTTCACACAACTCAAATATTTATGGGACGAACTCAGTTCCATTATTTTTATCACTCCATGTATCTGTGGTAATGCTAAAAGTATTATTGATCAGCAAAATCAAGATCGTGCCATGGAGTTTCTTCAAGGACTCCATAATCATTTTTCATCTATTCGCAGTCAAATCCTCTTGATGGAGCCGTTTCCTTCAATTCAGCGTGTGTACAATTTGGTAGGTCAAGAAGAAAAACAACAAGAGATTAATTTTCGAACATCTCCTACCGTTGATTCGGCAGCACAACAGACATCTAAACCATCATCTTGGCCTTCGAGAAAGCACCAATGTCCTTTTTGTGAACATTGTAACAAGCATGGTCATACTCTTACTATATGATATCAGATTCATGGCTTCCTAGATAAGTAGGTGAAGAAATCAGGACCACCATTATCCACTTCCGCTACTTTTGCTAGTCAATTAACATCTGAACAATACAACAAGCTTCTTGCACTTCTAGCCAAAGAAGAATTTGGTAGAGCATCAGTCCATTTGGCAGGTATAGCTCTCACTTGTTTATCCTCTTGTTGGATTATTGATTTAGGTGCTTCTAATCATATATGTACATCTCTTTCAATTTTTTTTTTTGTCATATTCTACTGTTCATAAAAGTATATCAGTTCAATTGCCTGATGCTTCTCAGGTGCCTGGGACACACATAGGCATAATTCATTGTTCATCATCACTTACTTTCACGAATGTTTTTCACATTCCATCTTTTAAATTCAATTTATTATCTATTTGCAATTAACAAACTCAACAAATTGTGATGTAATTTTTTTCATCTTTTGAATGTATATTTCAGGACTGAGCAATGAAGAAGAAGATTGGTCGAGGTAGTGCTCGAAATGGTCTTTTTAATCTAAATGCAGATTTAGATTTTAATTCTGCTTTTTCTTCCACGTATTGTAATAAATTTGACCTATGGCATTCTCACCTTGGTCATTCATCTAGGTCTCGGTTTGATTTCATTGCTAAGAACTCTCCAAGTTTTATTGCAAACAAAAATTTTGTTTGTGATCTATGTCCGCATGCTAAACAGTCACGTCTTTCTTTTTCTCAAAGTACATATTTTTCTTCTCATTGTTTTAAATTAATTCATGTTGACATTTAGGGTGCTTTCTCTATACCTTCCAAAAATGGATCATTCTTTTTTTTAACTATTGTTGATGATTATTCAAGGTGTACTTGGATTTATTTAATGAAATATAAATCTGAAACTTTCAACATGTTAATTCATTTTTTGATCAAATCAACCATCAATTCAACATAAAAATTTCTCGTATCAACTCTGGTAATGGGGATTATTTTCTTCCTCAACTTCAAACCATTTGTTCAGACAATGGTTCTGAATTTCTTTCTAAACAAATTTAAACATGGTTTCATGACAATGGAATTATTCACCAACATAGTTGCATTGCGATCTCCCAACAAAATGGCATTGTAAAACGTAAGTATCGGCATCTACTTGATGTTGCTAGAGCTCTACGATTTCAAGTGAACTTGCCTCTTTCCTTTTGGGATGAATGTATTCTCACTGCTGCCTTTCTTATTAACAAACTTCCAACTCTGATCCTTAAACATAAATCACCGTATCAAGTTTTACTTGGAACTATTCCATCATATTCAACTATTCGAGTTTTCAGATGTTTATGTTTTGCTAAAAATATAAATATCCAACATAAATTTGACGAGCAAGCCAAACCCGGTATTTTTCTTGGTTATCTTATATAGTCAAATGGGATATCACATATATGATTTCAAAACTCATCAAATCTATGTTTCTCATGATGTCATTTTTCATGAGTCAATATTTCCATATCATGATCTTCCATCTCCATCATTAAAAATTCAATTACTATTACTCCAATTAATGATGATGGAACATTTGGCTACACTACACCACCTATTGTTCCAACTGATTTTTCTTCTAATGATTTTATTTCTCATAAACTAGTTGATTATTCCAATGATTCTCCAGTGTCTATTCCCACGTCTTCTCAGCTTGATAGCTCAACCAATTCTCCATCTATTTATGAGGACACTCTCTCCAATAATTCTCCTTCAATAGCACCTGCTCCTATTATTAACAATCATCCTCAACGAATTTATCACCCACCAAGTCATTTCAAGGATTATATTTGTAATCATATTTCACTCTCAATTGATTTTCTGCTAGCAAATTATTTTTCTTTGTCCTACCTAAGCCATTCTCATCGTGCCTTTCTAACAAATATCATTGAAAATCAAGAATCAATATCTTATTCTCAAGCAATGAAATCTGCCCAATCGCGTGATGCCATGGCCAAAGAAATTCAAGCCCTTGAATCAAACAACACTTGGTCTTTATATTCACTTCCCAAAGAAAAATCACCCATTGGTTGTAAATGGTCTACAAAATTAAATATCAGTCTGATGGTTCTGTTAAGAGATATAAGGCTTACTTAGTTGCCAAAGGTTATCCCTAAGTTGAAGGAATCGATTATCATGATACCTTCACACATATGGCCAAACTAGTTACTGTTCGTCTCTTTCTTTCCATTGCTGCCATTAAAAATTGATCACTACACCAACTTGATGTCAACAATGTATTTCTCCAAGGAGATATCAATGAAGAAGTTTCTATCTGTGCAAATTAAATGAATCTATCTATGGTCTTAAACAGGCTTCTCGATCGTCAATGGTTTTCTAAATTCTCAAGCAATCTTATTCGCCGAGGTTTTTGTCAATCTATTTCAAACTATAGTCTTTTTACATATATTCATTATCGGACTTCTATTTTTGTTCTCGTTTATATCGATGATATTATAATCACTGGAAACAATGATGATACCATCTTTGACATCAAACAATTTCTTGCTCAATCTTTCTCCGTAACAAATCCTGGCAATCTTCGGTATTTTTTAGGTATTGAAGTATATCACTCTAAACAAGGAAATATTCTATGTCAACGAAAATATTATCTTGACATTTTATCTGATTCTGGTTTGACTGGTTCTCGACCATCTGACTTTCCTATGGAACACATCTTCGTTACTACCAAAAGATGGTACTCCCCTTCCTGATCCGACAATCTATCGTCGACTAGTGGGACATCTTTTATGCCTCACTGTAACAAGACCTAATATTCAATATGTTGAAAACACACTTAGTCAATTCATGCAATTTCCTCATTCTACTTATCTTGATGCTACCAATTGGGTTCTTTGTTATCTTAAAGGTAATGTTGGTAAAGGTTTATTCCTTTCTGCATCCAGTTATCTTACTTTAGTCGGATATGCTGACTCTGACTAGGCCAGTTATCCTACTATTCGTTGATCCACCACTGATTATTTCACCATGTAAGGTTCTAGTCCTATTTCTTGGAAAACCAAGAAACAACCAACAGTTTCTTGTTCTTTTACATAAGTTGAATATCGTTCTCTCGCTGCACTTACTTCTGAGTTGTAATGGTTAAAATATCTTCTTTCGGATCTTGGTTTCAACCATCCATAACCAATTTCCGTTCATTGTGATAGCCAAGCTACTATTCATATTGCCGAAAACCCTGTCTTTCACAAATGCACCAAACACATTGAGATTGATTGTCATTTTGTTCAAGAAAAAATTCAAGCAAGTATCATTGCTCCTTCCTACCGACATTCTAGCGACCAATTGGCTGACCTTTTTACCAAACCACTTGGAGGTGAAGCTTATTGCCGACTACTTCCCAAGTTGGATATTCTTGACATTTCAATCCCAACTCCAAATTGAGGGGCTGTGTTTATGATACCCTAGAAATTCGTAAATTTGATTCATAAATTATTATTATAAATTTCCTTCATAAATTTTAAGACCATGAATGATTGTGTATGTATCATCAGTATGATGATGTCGATGATCTAACAATGTTGAGTTTCTTTATTTAGATGAGAATATATATATATATATATATATATATATAAGATGAGTTGAACGACATATAAATTTATATGAAAATTTATTATGTCATATTAGAGGGATAAATGTTTATTAGTAGGTCAATTTGACGACCTTAATATTTATTTTGGTCATATCAATATTTAAGTTTTGATAGTATGATTGGGAACATTATTGTGTCACATAGGTAGAAGATGAATAATTAGGATTTATTCTTAGAAAATCCAAAGGGAAAAGATTGATAAAAAAAATTATGCTTAGCTTTGAAATCAATGGTGTAGATTTTATGTTAAAGGATCCAAGGCAAATCAATGGTCAAGCTTTGGATGATAAGTGACCAATGAGAGCTTAAGATAAGGATTGGTATGATGGAAGATCTAATGGATAAAAATAAGGATGACAACTTTTGATTAATGGCGGAAAAATTGGAAGAAAGAAAAACAAAATAAAAATGAGAAAACCAAAGGGGAGATCCGGATATTGTGGTCTAAAGCAAGAAGAAATTTGAACAAATGAGAAAAACAAGAAAGTGCTGTATGCATGCAACATCATGTAAGAGATGACATTGCTTATTTTGGCAATATGTCACACAGAAGAGACAAGTGAAAGTAACCTCTTGTCTCAATTTCGTTGAACAAAATTTTCAACGCAACTCCTTCCTTTAAGTGGCGGCAATGCAAAGGGAAAATCAATAAAAAATTTTTCATTTTTACCCCTCAAAATACAGCTCTTTTAAAGTAAATGTTGGCTAAAAATAAGTCCCCCAACATTTCATTTTATTCTCACACAAGTTAAGCTCAAAAAAAAAAAAAAAAAAACCCTAGCTTCTCTAGCTACCACCAACACTATTCTCCATCTACTAACACCCCTCTAGCACCCTCATCCCTCCATTTTTAAGCTCCAAGCAATCCCATTACCAAGTTAAAAGAAGTGTGATGCGGAGTTAGAGGACGTGTTACTAGAGGTAACATAGTGGTATTCTTTGTGTTTTAGTCATTTTTGGAGAACTAAAGCATGATGTTTAGTTAAAATCTTAATGTTAGAATTCTTCTTACCTAGGAAAAGATTTTGAGAATAACTTTAGAGGTCTAAGATCTTAACGGATCTACAGAGCATTTTGGTAAGATCTACGAACTTTATTAGAGCTTGTGAATGTTGTGGTAATATGACATTTATTATAAACTTTGGTATGAAAAATAAATTATATGATAAGATTCTACAGATGATAAGCTTTATTTTAGACTTGAAATTACTTGATTTGTTTTTGTATGTCTACAGTTATATTATATGTATTTGAAGTTGTGACACAAGATGGTAGATCTAATGGGTGGCAGATCAGAGAGAGACAGGATGGTAGCATGTTCACATAGGAAAGGGAAGAGAGAGAAAGAAATTCTAAAATAATTTTAAATAAATTTAGGACATCAACATTGTGGCATTTTTTATAAAACCTTTTAAGTTGTGGCAAAAATCAAACCAGACATCCACCCTAATTTGAAAAAAAAGTATACATTTATATATACTTCAAAACAAATATAAAACTTGATTAGAAACAGACTTTTAATTAGGGACTACAATAACGCACACGCCAATGTAAAAGTCCCCCACGCGCATGCTGTAGTTTTACTGCTAGTTAACTTCCTACCAGTCATCGTCCCTTTTCCTTCCCCTTTAAGCAAAAATAATAATAATAATAATAATAAATAATAATAATAAAATAAAAAGACCAAACTCTCTAACATAAAAAAAAAAAAAAAAAAAAAAAAAAAGAAAACGCGAAAACACTCTCCAGACTCTCTCCTTCTCTCTCTCTCTCTCTCTCTCTCTCTAGACTATTTTCCCCGTCTTTTTCTCTCGCCCCAAACACCACCCTCCCAGATGGTACAGCCAGCGAGCCCATCTCCGCCAACCCTCAACTGACCCAGCAATTCCTGAGCTCCGTCCTCTCCCAGCGTGGCCCCGCCGCCCTCCCCTACTCCGAGGACACCAAATGGCTTATCCGCCAGCACCTCGTCTCCCTCTCCGCCGCCTTCCCCTCGCTCGAGCCCAAGACCGCCTCCTTCACCCACAACGACGGCCGCTCCGTCAACCTCCTGCAGGCCGACGGCACCGTCCCCATCTCCTTCCACGGCGTCACCTACAACATCCCCGTTGTCATCTGGCTCATGGAGTCCTATCCCCGCCACCCTCCCTGCGTCTACGTCAACCCCACGCGCGACATGATCATCAAACGCCCCCACCCTCACGTCAATCCCTCCGGCCTCGTCTCGATCCCTTATCTCCAGAATTGGGTCTATCCGAGCTCCAATCTCGTCGATTTGGCCAAGAATTTGAGCGCCCTCTTCGGCCGCGATCCTCCGCTTTACTCGCAGCGGAGGCCGAATTCGAACCCTAACCCTAACCCCAACCCCAACCCGAATCCTAGTCCGAGTCCGAATCCGAGCTATGCGCGTCCTGCGATTCCGCCTAGGGCTTATCCGCCTTCTCCGTACGGCGGAGGATCATCGGCATCGTCGGTTTCGCGGCCGCATAGCGATGATCCGACGGAGGTTTATCGGAAGAACTCGATCAACAAGCTTGTGGAGGTTGTTCATGGAGATATATCGGCGATGAGGAAGGCGAGGGAAGCGGAAATGGAGGGGATGTTCAGCGCTCAGGCGGTTCTGAGGCAGAGGGAGGAGCAATTGGGAAAGGGATTGAAGGAGATGCAGGACGAGAAGGAGGGTTTGGAGCAGCAATTGCAAATGGTGTTGATGAATAGCGACGTTATGGAGAATTGGCTGAGGGAGAACGAAGGGAAGAAGGCGAATTCCGAGAGCATCGAGGTTGACCAGGTGTTCGAGTGCTTGGATTCGCTGTCGAAGCAGATGTTGGATTGCACGGCGAGCGATTTGGCCTTGGAGGATGTTGTTTATGCATTGGATAAAGCTGTTCAGGAGGGAGCGATCCCCTTTGATCAGTACTTGAGGAATGTGAGGCTGTTGTCCAGAGAGCAGTTCTTCCACCGTGCCACGGCTGCCAAGGTTCGAGCCGTGCAGATGCAGTCTCAGGTTGCCAACATGGCTTCAAGGATTTCACAGTTCGTGTCGGGATAATGGAGATGAATGCAATGGATTGCCTTTGCTTCTGCTGAATTATCACGGGGTTCCGATGATGGAGATGTTATGAAAAGGAATGGTATCGAGGTCAGATTCTTGTGAAAAAAATTTGTATTTGATAGGAAAAAATAGGTACATTTTGCTGTAAGAATATGTTCTTGAAATAATTGTTGTGGCAGGAATCAATTTTTGGTTTGATTTTATATTCCATATATCAATGTCATATAAGTTCATTTTACTTCGAAGTTTTGGTGATTTGGTTGTACATTATATTTTTTCTTTCATAGATTTCTCCTTCTGTTGCTGCATCATGTAAACGACGTCATGCTTAATAATGAAAGGTGTACTAACTAAGAATTGCTGTCGGTTTTTCGTTGAATCTGCAAGCTTCTAGTGAATGCCAATGCGCACGTTTTACTTTTGTCTGAAATGAATGTTGAGGACTGGTTTTGCAGAGACTCTCGGTGAAAATTTATAGACATCTCTGTGATTTTACACAAACTTGCTTTTAACAGCGGAATGGAGCGGAGCCCAAGTATATCGGATAAGTCTTACAGCTAAATTCTATTGTTATTCACGATTCTTTGGAGGAGTACGATAGATTCTGCATGATTTGACTGCTATAAAATCTTAATCTTGAACTGTGAACTTAGTCTTTTAGCTAAATTCTATTGTCGTCCATGACATTCTTTGGAGTAGCAAAAGATAGATTCTAGATGATCCGAATGTTGAATGCTAACGTGTTCAATGCTGAACTGTGAACTTTGAGAAATTTTCATATCTGATTTTAATGATAAAGGACTCCTTTTTTCTTGGTTCTTTATGGCTTTATGTCCTATGGTGCTGATTTTTATCGCTTTTCTTGATAGTGAAAGCCGATATTTTCATTTGAATTCTTCAACGTGCTGAACTCGGTCTTTGCCTCTTGATTTTAAGACTTTTTATGTAGGACGGGATTTGTGGGAAAGAAAAATCACTGATAGATGTTTAGAATGCCTCTGATAATTGTATTCGAGTCTTGTTTTTTTCTTATCTATCCTTTTGTCCTGAAGATGTTTAGAATGCCTGGTTTTCAGCCATAGGTTGTATGGACAGCCTTTTTGGTTAATGATGATTCAAACTTTCGGCATATTGGTACCTGTCTTAATTTCACAGCTTTCTCTAGCACAAAACCACGATTGCAGGTTATTGCTTGTGTTAAGCTGTTTCATTGTTAACTAGGTTTTGGTCAAAGTTTTGTTTTGTTTTTTGTTTTTTTGTTTTTTTGTTTTTCTTCTTACTAATGTTTATTTTTGTTGCTGGAAATGTACTGAATGATGCTGGCTATTTAGCCAAATACATATTGTTTGTTGTCGTATATAAAAGTTGTTATATGTACAATAATTTATCAACACATATATCATTCAATATTTATGACTTCATTTCATCAGAAATAAGAAAATTTCAAATCGGACCAAACACACGGCGACCATCACTTATGGTCCCCTTGAATATTATAAATGTATATATATATATATATATATACTATATCATACCATGTTATATTTGATCGAAATGCCTCCAATCAACTAGACTGTCATCCGACAACTTCAAATTTCTTGGTACACCATGTTATCGTCTATGGTCCATGGATGAGAAAAACGAGGAACAATGGCGGTGAAAAACAATATTGTATACATAACACTTGTCAGATCTTAATTGGTAACAGTTCAAGAAATTCTAAATAAGAAGCATCGCCAAATAAGAATTTAGAATATAGTAGTCTTCTTGGACCATATGCGGAGGGACTACTGTCAAAATTATCCGGCTCGATCAGCTAGCTGAGCCTTACAGGTATCCTCAATTAGGTTTCATCTCCAACTAATTGTCCATAAACCAACCTACAATTTCTCAATGTGCCATTGGTAGCGCGAAATTTCCGACTTACCAGATATTGGAGTTTGCCTCGTTCACTACCCTAGGGAAGTCCTTGGTACTGAAAATCGAACTTCTATAGTCGGTTTGCATCTAGGATTTAAGTATGAGACTCGTACGCCAATAGACTTCCCAGCAACTTGTTCGCCGCACAATCCTCAAGAACTTCGTTGTTCTGATTATAATACAATCCTAGCTGAAAGTTGTAGAAGTAACATATGACCTACAAAGAACGAAAATAGCATCTTCGAAGTAACGAGAAGAGAAAAGGCGAGAGACAAACAAACAAAAGAAAATCCGGACTACATTAGTAGTAAATTAAACAAGGAAACCAAAATTTGTTCAAAGATAATGAATGGACTGCCCCTGACAATATTCTGATCCATTTGTGAAATGAAAGTCAAACTAGCTCGCTCCAAACTTGATGAATGGTTAAAAAAGAGTTTTCTGGGACGATCTTTCCTATGTATGACCACAACTACTACTCAAAAAGGTTGAGAAAAGGTTGTTTAAGAGAAATCTAAAATGGTTGTAAATGGGAGCAATAGTTACAGTGGAAAAGGACTAGTGGCTGCGAGAATGTTGCGTCTTTTTTTCCCCCCTTTTATAGTAGCTACCGACAACTCTTAATCTCACAAACTGAGGACTTTGGAGTTGCACCAATAAATTTAACGACCCTCAACTTCATTCAGCATTAAGGCAGTGAAGGATCAATTTCCTACCTGATTGACGAGTCTATTAGAGCTAAGCTCGTGAGAAAAGCGCGTGGCAATTTTCATTAAACATCTGATGATGGTCCACAAGAGAGTGTGCTACACCTGGTTTAACAGGTTTCCCTGTAGCATATTTTCCTGCACGTGCTAAAACTAGTTAGAGGTCATCATGTTAACCAAAAACAAATGAATTATTGTAGTTGTTGGAAAATATATAGTGAAAAATATTGTCGACGTCAGACCTAAGAAATTATATCTTTTGGGACGAAAATAAGAAAATAAATAAACCACAGTTAGAACGCAAGGAATTGCGAGGGAATTTAGATCTGAAACTGAGTGATGCGGAACAAACATTGTTACAGGGTCGAATGACTGATTGTTAGCTATCTAATTATCCTAAGAGGTTGCAATATTTAATTCAGAACAACAGCCAATTCGGTTGCCAGCATGTTTTACCGTACAACAGAATTACCATTTTAATTTTTTCCACTCAATTATTTAATTTTTCAGAATACTAATCTGCGATAAAGGGTGGAAAGAAACTATGAAAAAACAGTTAACAAGAATCCTAACCCTGCTACAGCTTCCTTGCCCTGCAAAGCTGCAAAATTTGCAAGTTTACTAATGGCCACGAAATTCTTTTCGGCCATAGCCTCATTATCAAAAATGGCATCTGATAAAACAACCGAAGATGCTCCCTTGGCTATGTAATCCCCAATCGAATCTGATCAGAAAAAGGTGGAAAAAAATCAATAACTTGGGTATCGATCCTAAGCATTGTCAAATTGATCTCTTTCTTATAGCAGAATTTGTTCTGCACCATGAGAGAAAAAGTCATCTATTTCGTATTTTTTTTCACTTGATAATGCAATGTTAAATACAAGTTAAGAACTCAGGTTGTTTGACAGCAATATGTGAAATGCACTCAAATATGTATCACACACACACACGCATGCACGCACGCACGCACATGCACACACACACACACATAAAGTTAAGGACCAAAAACTTTCTGATACAATAAGACGCAAGCTTTCCTCCGAGTTAAACATTGCAAAAAAGAAAATCTACCCTTTTTTTGTATATTTTATCTGCTTCGTACACACGAACTGTTAACTTTAAATAGGAATGATATGTGATAGAACGCACCTATAGTGATTCCTTGAGAAGCAAGCATTGAGATGTGTGAAAAAGCCTTCTTGATTGCTGATATATAATTTACACCTCCTAATGCTGAAACAGGATAAACCTAATTCTCCAAATAATGTGAAAATTACAACTTTGGAACAATATTGATTACATCTGAATCTTAATATCAACGAATTTTAACAGGATAAACTTACGAAACTTACCTTCACCATTTTAGCACCAGCATCATGTGCATACAATATCTGCAAACAGTGATAGATGCTTATTCTCATGTTTAATGGTAAAGGAATCGACAATCATAATGTCTAACACAGTGGTGCGACACATAAAACTTCAGATAAAACATACATAGATTTTTCAGTTGCAATGACTAGAGTAGAGAATCACAAGATAAACATCACAACAAGACATGCTAAATTGAAAGTCCGGTGATTTCTTAGAATATCTAACCTCTGTTGGAGTCATTGCACCAGGTATGTACAACACTTCACCACGCTGGAAACCATCCATAACATCCTGACGCGTGGTTAAACATATTAAAGAAATGGAAATAAACATCCTAAAACTTCTTTTATTGGACTTTAACATGGAAAGTCGTGATAGCTGACAAGGAGATGGAGAGAAATTGGCAAGACATTGAAGCTTACCTTCACCATAGCAGGGCTCATAAGGAATTTGGCTCCAGCGCCTACTGCCTTTTTAGCATCCTCGACACTAAGAACGGTCCCAACCTGAAGAATACTTGGTCAATTGAGAAAATGTGAGGAAAACAATTCTAAGAAACATATCATTGGACCCAATGTCCAGAAATCTAAAAGGAAAAGAAAATGATTACTCCTAAGACTGTTGTAGGATAGTCATGAACCAGCTGCTGCAGAACCTGAAAAAAGAAAAAAAAAATTGTATAAACTATTGTACCGCGTTTTGAGAAAGATATCAGCAAATATGAGGACAGAAAAATAAGAGAGAAAAAAATAGCAAAACAAGAAGAGAGAGGACCGTATTTTTAACAACCTCAAACACACCTGGGGTGGACACTACAATCTCCAGCTACACAAAAAAGGAAAAAGAGAAATAGAAACAAAATATTAGAAACCATCAGTAGGAAATAGAGCATGAACATATACTTTTACATGTGTCTCCAAAACCAATGCAAAGACTCAGTAACCATTTCGATACACCAATAGAGGTATGTTTCAACTTTACAAATTACAGGACGAGCAATGCAATGGAAAAGCCAATCAACAAGAACATGAATTTAAATGCAATTTTTTTTTTTTGGGAGACATGTCATGTGGGGAACAAATTTGTCCGTCAAGTGCTCCAGTTATCCAATGCCATAGCAGTGTTCACATTTCAAAAGATGCAGCAAATTATTGAGCCAGTGATGCTTGATGTGTAAAATAACTTGCATTATTATCTTTCTGCACGGACCAATAACTAAAAATTGACACGAATGATTAATCTATGAAGATAACTCATAAGAAAAGACTCACAACTGATATTCCGCCAGAGAGAGCAGCACGTGCAGCTTCCATTGCCAACTCTGCGCTACAAAAAAAGAACCATACAATAAGCCAGTTTACAGCAACATCGTCAACTTATGTTATAATTGCACACTAATTTTTTATTTTTTTCCAAAAGTAAATCTGCTAATTGATGAGAAATGCTT
This sequence comes from Ficus hispida, assembly GCA_025413025.1. Taxonomy (NCBI): domain Eukaryota; kingdom Viridiplantae; phylum Streptophyta; class Magnoliopsida; order Rosales; family Moraceae; genus Ficus; species Ficus hispida. Next base: position 2,043,382 of record CM046364.1, on the reverse strand, counting down.
GAACATTAAGTTGGTTTTTTTTCCCCCCAAAATCCAGGATAAGCCAGGGCAAGCTTTCGTGAACTCAGAAGAACATCCGTTTTCCCAATATGAAAGGAGTCTGAAGTTTGCAACTGATTCTATCTGTACAGTTTTTTGGGATTTTATATGGGAAAGGGATAACGAAAAGAACAAGTCGGAAATATAGTCAGCTTCCCCTGCTCAAGATAGCAGCATTTTTTTCTCAAGTTGCTTCTGTTACTACAAAATTTTAAATTTGACACGAACTTTATTTTCTTCCTTACGAATTGTCTTATACTCAGAAAATCATTTTGGCCAAATTTCTATGCCAATGCCAAAATTTGGCATTTGGATAAGAAAAAAATTCTCCAATGCATTGGCATATCACATCCCAAATTTTGACATTGTGGTTGCTTATGTTGACAACATCCAAAAGACTGAAACTTTTTTTTTTTTCCCTGAATTTTCAAACTACTATCGCGGACTCCGATTTGCCGCCTCTACTTAAACAATAACCTTGTAGATTAACATGCCAACCTCGTTAAGACGGCCTAAACTTTCCCGACCTCATTACTCCAAATGTATAGCTATAGAAAAAAAATCTCCAAAATTACCCAAAAAAAAAAAAAAAAAAGCAAAATTGTGAATAGAAATGGTTTTGACTGTGTCGTTATGCAATAACGAATAATAAACTCTCACCGGAACGAAACAAATACAAACAAATATGGAGAAGAGCGAGAAGGATAAAGTAAACCTATTGGAGCGAAGGCAAGCGATGACACCTGAGCTCTGAATTTGAGCCACGGTTTCGTCGAGTGACGAACAAGGGCGGCGAGCGACGCGACAGAGGCATGGGGCTCGACGAGGCGGCGGCGGCAATGGTGGTGGCGGTGGCGGCGAGCTTCGAGGGAGGACCAGACACGGTGGAGGTGGAGGTGGAGGGCCTTTGTGGAGGCTCAAACTGAGAGTAGGAGTCACCATAGCCACGGTTTCGTCTCCAATTGCCAGAGGAGAGTAGGAGACTGTCCAAAGCTAGTTCAGTGTCTGAAAATGATATATATATATATATATATATATATATATATATATTGGGAACAATGAAGTCTGAAAATGGAGGTTTACGTGTTAATTTTAGCGGGATTTTGTGTTCTGTCTGATGGGAAATAGATATGGTTGTGTTTGTATACTTGATGAGTTTGAAAAGAAAAGAGACGAGGTAAATTGCTCCCCGCTCTTTTTACGAAATTACGATTTAATTTCTAACCTTTATTTATAATTAAAAAGGTTCTTAATTTTTTTTAAATATTGTAATTTGATCCTTGTTATAGTTGCAAAATAAATAAATAAATATGTTTTTAAGGGCGTGAGTTAAGTAAAAAAAAAAATTTGAACTAAAACTATATCGGTAAAGTTTTTTTTGTCATTGTTCATCAATTTGCATTTTTAGATTTTTTTAATGAACTAATAAAATTTAATTTAATTTCAAAGTTTCAAATTAAAAAAAAAAAGTGAATTTATATAGTGATATAAGTGATTTTAAATCATTTGAGATACTAAATTTTAAATGTGAGACTTAAAAATTAAAAAAAAATTAGGTGAAATCTAAGTTATTCAAGGGTAAATAAGTAATAAAATTGTAAATATTTTATCATAGAAGAAAAAATTGTAAGGACTCTTTGATTTTAGAAGCTAAAATAGCATTTTTAAAAATCACAGGGCGTCCCCAACTCCCTGCTTTTTATTAATAAATAGTAAAAAATAGATAATAGATAACATGTATATTGCATATAAGTTGAATTATATAAAAAAAAAATTTAATTATCTTTAAGTTGAATAATATTTTTATTTCTATAGTCGGTGAACATTGGCCTTGTTCAAGTGCTTATAATGCGGGGGAGCGACTTCAAAATATCTGTACTCAAAAGTCACATTACCCAATTCTCCTTTCCGAACAAAGCCAATAAAGATAGGTGGACCCCCTTAGTTCCAACAACACAAAAGTGCATTATTAAATTCCAACAATTCTATATCAAAGAAAAAAGAATCATAAAAATACTAAAAATGCAGTTTTACATTATCCCAAAAAAATAAAAAAAAAAAAAAAAAAAGCCAAATTTATATTTTAGGGAAGAGATAAGAAAAGAGTAGCAAAGCAGACTAGCAGCGTATAAAGATAGGCTATTGCCATGGCTTTGAATCCACTTTTCTTACCGAATCCCATTTCTTTTCCCAAAACTAAATCCATAATAATTTCCAATCACACATTTTTTCCCTCTTATTCAAACTCCACATTTCACTCCAAAATCAACGAGTCCAAGAAGGAATTACTAGTTCCAAGAGTGGCCTCAATCCCATACCAACCCCTCAACGTGGACTACTTGGAGGAAGAGTTCAGCGGCCACGGCGTCACCTTCCAAGGCATCGGCGACAGCTGCGTCGCTAAGATGCGGTTGGCGAACCGGAGCACGGCCATCCTGATGCTGCCAAGTGGCTTGATCACCTCCTACAAGACTGCCATGTGGCATGGAGGCACCGACGAGGTGCTGCACTCGTCGGTCAGCGAGGAGGACAATGGCGATGGACGTGGTGGTGCTGTTGTTCGTGGCGGGGTTTCTTTGGCGTTGGAGTTTTCGAGTGGTGATGGCGTTTCTTGGTCGCCAAGTAACTGGACTCTTCGGAGCATCGAGGGAAATTCTCAGGATAAGATTCAGGTGTGCTTTTGTTCTCTCTTTAAACAAGGAAACTATGTTAATCTACAGTTTCTACTGGTTTCAACTATTTAGTTTTCAGATAAGTGCATTGGATTAGCATATTCCTACACTAGTTTAGTTTATTGGTTTTAGGCGCTTTTGCCTCCTAAACTTTTAATTCGGCGAATTACTTCCTAAGTTTAACAATACGTTTGTAGAATGCCCCCAAATTGATGAATAGTGTTGAATTTGGAAGGTCACGTTCTCCCGCAAGTGACATGACATCCTCCGATTGGTACATACTCCGATTGTTATATAAAGTTTCAGTCTTTTTCTTTAAACGAGTACACATGACGTGCATGAAAGTGTTTCCATCCAAATTTTAAAGTTGCAATCGATTTCGGGGTAAACTCTGCAATCTTTGTTACATTCTAGTGGCAATTTGACAAAATTAAAGTGGCAATTTATTTAAATTGGCCAAAACTTTCCATTTCCTTTTCTATTAAATTTCTTTGTTACTAGTTTTTTTCTTTTAAAAAAAAAATCACTTTCTTGATTTTGTGGCTATTTTTATGGTTATTTTCTGTGATCCTGCTTATTAAGTTAAGCCAATCTCTTTGAGAGGAAATAATTAATCTGTCGAGTGCAGGTAGAACTTATCAGCACTGATTCGGGAGAGAAAGTGGAAATAAAATACATTGTGACTCTCAAAGAAGCCGAGTTAAGCTCAGATTTTGAGATCTCAAACTCTAGATCTGCCCCAATCCAACTTACTGGATGTGTTTTAAGCCATTTGAGAGTGAGCACGCCAGATGCAACCTACGCAATAGGATTAGAACGATCGAACTTCTTTAACCGACCTCCATATTTGTCGAGTTTCAGTCTTCTTCCTCCAGACTTTGGACAGAAAAAGGAATCCGAACTTAGCCAGATGTTGGATAAGATGCTATTCTGGCAACCAAAAAAACGAAACAACAGTGAGGAAACAAAGAGCGGTAAAAAAGAGTCGGAAGAAGAAATGGAGGGTGAGGAAACCGACAACTACAAGCATTTAAGGGAGGAAATGAGTCGAATATACACCTTTGCACCCCGGAACGTGACAGTGATCGACAGGGTACTTATCTTATCCTATAGAAACTATACTCTAAATCCCGTTTTCAATTGCACACGACGCTCATACTGGAAGTAATTGTGTTTAACAAATCTGCCCCTCTCTGTTTTGTATCTGATCTTCACTCAGATTCTTTTATTCTGGTTCACATTATCAGTCGACATTACATTATGGCTGCTGACTGCGATTGTTCCTAATCTTTCATATGCCAAAACGAAAGGGAAAAATGGAGTTTGATTCACCAAAAAATCTTTTCTTTTGTACATCGCGACTCCTTTGCATAACTTGTATGTTTCGTAACGAAAAACTTTCGTTACAAACTTCGTACGGCAATTGGTTGAACTGCTTTTTTTTTTTTTTTTTTTTGAGACTGGTCATTGACAGTTCTTTACTTTTTCTATTTTCATTGTAACAGGGTAGAAGAAATTCAATTATAGTGGGAAGAAAAGGATTCGATGAGTTATACATGTTGAGTCCCGGCTCGGATCATGAATATTATGGCAAGTATTCTTATATATCTGTTGGCCAATCAGCCATGCTTAAACCATTGGTTGTGGGTGCTGAAGAAGTGTTACGCATTGGACAGGACTTGTACAATCCAAATCTCTAAGTTATGCTCACAGTTGAACTTTATGTCAAGTACGTTTTATGCGCACAAGTTTTGTCTACAGGAGAGTAGAAAGACTAATATTTCTCATAACTTGTAAGCAAGAAAAGTTGTGTTCTTTTTTTTTTTTTTTTTTTTTTTTTATAAATTTTAACCTAAACAGAATAAATTATTTGTCTAACTTCGATATTGATTAAAGAATGTAGCATACAATTCCACCAGCAATGAAAACAGCAACCCTTTACATTTTTTCAGTTCGTTAAACATCTCTGATCTGATGCTTTGCAGTTCAGTTACATTGGTAAAGGCAAACTTACTTCCTCTGACTCCAAAATTTAGAAATATACTATCACATTGAAATCCTGATTTACAATATCGAAAGAATTTGACACACTAGAAACAAGAAGTTTAGGTTGGAACAAGATAACAACCTTCATCCTGATTACTCAACAAAAAGACGGGAGTAAATGCAGCGAGTAGCGCAAACGATAGTCCACAGACGAACTTTAGAACAGCCTTTGGACGATCAGATTTAATCTCAGGAATCATCTGACGAGGAACTTGTAAGTGAGGATCTATAGGAATGTCTTCGGTTGATGACACGGATTCAATGTCATCTTGGAACTGCTCAACATCAGCATATAAGCTTTCTTTCTCTCCGTCTCCGCATTCGTATTCATCGGGTAAAATACACTTTGGGTCATATCCGGAAACTGGGCTCCACTCAAAATCACTGAGGGAGTGATATCTGGACCTCACTTGTTTCTCAGGATATTTGGGGTTGATATTATTCAGATCCTGAAGAGAGTGAACAAGCTTCCTTGGAGTTCTGTAGATATCGTTGTCCGTATTAATTGGATTGCGTGACCTCTAATGCACAAGAGTAGAGAGTACAATATTAGTCGTAAAAAGAAGGATGAAAGTAGTGCCCCAAAAAAATAAAGCAAGATCTTACTAAGAAGTTCAATTCGTAGGGTCGCCTAGTTTACAAGTACAGATAAATTGCCGAAAAGAAAAGCAATAACAAAACAATCAGGTATCTTAGGGATCATAGTTTATGTTCTATAAATGGAATCCCCAGCAAGCAATATTTTCATGTCAATGGTTCGAATTATTGCTTTTCAATTTAAGTTTTGAATTACGTCAGATAACCGATGTAGCGACAGGTTCTGAAGCAATTTGTTTTTAGTTCAGAAAAAGTAAGTTGTAAAGATATATGCTTCTGCAACTTACCAGGGGACTCGATGCAGCGCTTCTAGAGATTCCATTTCTAGGAGTGTTCCGTGAGAATGCCAAGACTTCTTCTTCACTGTTCCCTTTGGTTTTAAAAAATCTTTTGTTGTTAGATTGCTCGAAGAACGAGTCCGAGACACCCCTTGGACTAGCAATCTCTGAGAAGAAACCTTCCTTGAGAGACACACCAACTCCACCATTCTCAAAACTCCATAGCTTTTGCTCAACACTCCTGCAGTCACTATCCAAGTATTGAATGTCCTGCCTCGTTAAAATCGGTGAATCGATCAATGAGTCATATTCATCAAAGGAGTAAAGGAAATGTGAACCAGGTGATGCAGATGCAGGAGATTGATAGCCAGCGCCCGATAAAGTCCTTGGGCCGTTATCCCTCCTACTAAAATTAGATCCAGTCACCGAGCCTTGACCTTTATGGGATTTGGACCCACTTTCTGAAGCTATTCTCTTTGCAATTTGTAATGCTTCAAGAGCAGCCCCTTTAATATATGGCAGCTGATCACATTGACACTTTTCCATCTCCTGGATTATTGACTGAAGCTCGGAGCGTATGCTCCATGGGTCCAAACACTTCATTAAAAATTTAACCATTTGAACAGCAGACAGTCGTTTCTGAGAATTACCTTGTTCTATCCCAGTATTTAGGATCCTTAATCCAGATTGTACCAGTAACCTACCATACGGTTCAACAGCCACAGCATTGCGTTTTGCTAGATCCATAACAAGACCCATGTGTGCATTCGTCTGTGCAAAATTTTCCTCTAGAGCCCCGGCCACGTTCTGACAAACCTTGTTAACCATCTCATATGACGCGAATCGCCAATTGTCATTTTCCACAAGAGCCTTTAAGCAAAGGGCAGCTCCTGAAGTGATACTCTCTTGAGAACCCAAGAGAGAATCCGCAAGAGGATTGCAGAGTGAATGAACTATATGTCTCTTTCTCTCTTCGGAAGTGCTTGCGTCAATACCATAACTGGCAATCGCGGGAACCACCCTTGAGCATGCATTCTGTAGGGGAAAAGACCCTCTGCTTGAAGCCAAGGTCTTGATTATAGAGTCCATGATGTCATCTATCAGAGGCACTATTTTGGGGCCGTGAACACGGGCAAGAACTTCATAAAGAGAAATTGTGCATTCCCCCGACAAAGAACCAGCTTCTTTATTTCGAGAAACTTCAGCTAGAAAGAGAGGGATTGCTTTTGAGTCCATATCTTTCACAAAGGAATGGAGTGCCTTCATTGCTGCTCTGCGACTATCAGCATCTTTGTCAAAATTTTTTAGCTCTTGCTGTAGTATTGGGTTTAGATTCTTGCCCATAGGTGATCTTAAAACACCAAAGAAAAACGAATTATTCACTGCGAAGTTGATAAAGTTGCAACAAAAACTGATCTACTTACACAACTATATATTCCGAATACCACATAAACTCAACTCTGAAAAACGAACTCAATTCGTCAAACTTCAGAAAATAAAACGAACCGCCAACAACATGAATATGGAGAATCATAAACCTTCCTTCGCCAACAAAAAAAATAAAAATAAAAAATAAAAATCATAAAACCAGAAAATCAGTCACAAGTCACCATTGACCCGGGACGGAAACTAAAATCACAAGGAAACTTTTCCCGATAAAATAAATTACAAAGCACCAAATTGCAAATTATGAAATCCATTTCAAAAGAATCAAAGTAGCACCTCATTTTTTGCAACCACTACGAGATTTTAGTGAAAAATCTCAGATTTTGAATTGGGTTTCCTGCTTGTACAACAAACGAAAATATAAACCTAACCTAAAAGTTTCAATTTTTTCCCCAAAATCTGATTTACAAAAACCGAAAATACCATATGATTTTCGATTCCCAAATCAGGAGAATTTAAACTCAAATTAGCAAATGGGTATCTCGGATCTTGCAATAAATGACGCAAATTGAACAGAAAATTTATGGAAAAAAAAAAAAAAAAACAAAACAAAACAAAGAACTTGTTTCGTTTGATTCAAGAACTCAGAAATACCTGAAAGCTCTCTTGTTTTCTTTGTCTTGTTGTTGTTGCAGAGGGAGTGTTCTGGGACGAAAGAGAAAGAGAGTAAAGTAACGTTCAGTTGAGTTGGGATTTTTGATTTGAGGATGAATTCCCGCGGAGATTTCGGGGGTGATTGTCTGCCTGGAAAATGGATGGAGATTTTCCTTTCCTGTGTGTTCAGTGGAGCCTGTTCCTTTTCATTTCAAAATCTTTTCTTCAAATTCCACCGCCATCCTTTCCATGCGGGTCCCTCTATGCCTTTGATCTTCTTGGACGATAGTACCCCTCTTTTTTAAGGATTTGACTCATATGTCCTTTTGTGTCTCTTTTCATATATCCTTGGAATGCTGTCCTGACTCATATTTAACTAACATGACTTTTCTAATAATATAATTAAAAAAACTATTTTTTTTAGAACAAAAAACTAATTTTATGGACGTGTTATAATATTATTGGAGAGATGTAAATAAAGTTAGAAATGAGTCTATCCTTAAAGTAAAGAATAGTATTAGGGACACTAACTTTAATCTTAATTTTTTAAATACCAACTCACATGTCATATTTTCATTAATAGATATAATCAATTAATGTATAATACTTTAAACACATACCAATTAAAAAATAACAACTTATATGTCACATACGTTGATGATTCAAAGTTAAGAATATAGTTGGTGTCTTAGTATTTTTCTTAAGTAAATTGTTTGGAATTTTCACATACTTTTGAGCTCCTTCTAATCTATTTTAACTATAATTTCTCCATCTCTAAAGCTATGTTTGGTAGAGCCTAAAAGTGGGAGAAAAAAGAAGAGTGGAAGGGTTTTTAAAGAGAAAATAGGATTTTATGTTGTTTGGTAGAAGAGAAAAGTCAAGAGAAAAAATGAGTTCCATCATTTTAATCTCTCAAAATATGGAGAGATTAATTGGGGAAAAACTTATTTAACATGTATAAATAGTTAAAAATTATCATTTTATCATTATTTTTTTAAACTAAATTAACATTAAATAATTAATAAAATGTCATTTAGTTTATCAATATTTTCTTTCCCCTATCATACTAAATAAGAACGAAAACAATGATTTTGTTTTCTCCTTTCTATATAATTTATAGATGTGTAATTGTTGTCTAGTTTTCTTATGATAAAATATAGAAGATTATGTGGTTACCGGTTAGTAATCACTTAGTATCTTGCTGGAGGAGGTGATTATCAATTAGTAACCAATTGCTATATGACCGGAGGTGGTAGTTATCAGTTGGTAAATGTTTGGTAACCAATCAGAAACTTTCTGGTATCCCACCGTAGGTAGTGGTTAACGATTGATAACCATTCGATAACCATTTGGTATCCCGTCAAAGGTGACGGTGGGATCGTTTTCACTTTATCCCCTGAACTTTAAAAACTCTCACATTGTCTTTAAACTTCGAGTACCTTTTATATCATAATTTCAATTAAAAATAGATGACAAAATAAAAGGGAATTATAATAAAAACAAATTAAAAAAAAAACCACATGATTACATTTAACTCATGTTTTCCATATGTTTTTAACTAAAATTTTAATAAAAAGGATAAATTGATTAAATTCAAGGTTGAATGAGTAAAGTGGGATTTTTTTTTTTTTTTTGAAATTCAAGTGATAAACTGAGAAGGGCCCAAAGTTTAGGGGTATAAATAAGAATAACCCAAAGGTAAATCAATTCATTTTCTCCCATCACATTTTCTCTTCGTTGTACATTTTATCTCCTTCCTCTTTTCTTTCCCTCTTAGCAAACGAAGCTAAAAGGAGAGGAAGCCTATGGATGCCAAAGAAGATCTTCTTACCGGATTATACACTATCGTAAAGCTACTTTGAATAAGGGAATTTTGTTCAAAAAGGGAACTAATTTAAGTCTTAAGAGTCATACCAATTTTGATTACGCTGAATCAATCATGGATAAGAGATCAACGTCAACCACTTGTATTAATATAGGAGGGAATTTGGTGCCATAGAGGAGTAAGAACCAGAGTTGTGAGATCTAATGGAGAGGCCGAATTTAGAGCAATGACACATGGTCAACTTGCAATGACAAGTGGGCATGTTACATCTTGAAGATCTTAAGATAAGTGAGCATAGACAATAAGGCGTTACTGCAAAAATAAATCAGCAATAATATTGTTCATAATCCAATTCAACACGACAGGATTAAGCATGAGAGAAATTGGAAAATTGTTTGATTTGTACTCTATATGTTTCTTCAAATGGTCAACTGATGGCCTAAAAAAGGATTGGGTACTTTTAACATTCTAGGGAATCATAAGGAAGTCGGAGATGGATTTTCACTGGCAAGAGGGAATATTTATTATTTTACACTTTCTTTGGTTGTTTATAATTGTTAAAATAAGCTCCTGATACATTATGTTGGAATACGTTTTCAATTAGGCTGTGAATAGATGGTCAGTCAATGAGGGTATCAAGAAGTTATGTTGATAGTCGATGGGGTATCAAGAGGTTATCTATAGACTCGTATGAATAGGTTTTCTATGGGTACCTATTATAAGCTTAAATGATCCTACATAATGTTTCCATGGCTCCTATTGTACTGTATACAAATAGTTATACAACATTATAATCTTCAAAGCTTGTTACATTCATAGCTTACCCCTAAACTTCAAATTTTATTAATGTACCCTGTTAAAGCTTTATAAATTATTACAGTGTACTTATTTGACTTAACTTTTCATTAAATTAACCACAAAAAGCCTAAATTCATCTTATATGAACAAGAAAAACCTCATTTCCAACTAAAAATTTCCAAATATAGTACAAGTCAAATATTTAATTAATTAAAGTCAACAAAAGGAGAATTGTTGCAACGATTTAGAAACTAAAGGGAGCAAATTGCCAAAATTAACAATTCAAACGGTAAATTGTCAAATGATAAAAGTGAAAGGGGCAACAATATCATATGCACTATAAAAACCAATGTCTTCTTTTTGTTAATTAATGTAATTTTTCATAATACCACATTTACTGTCGAGAGATATCCAATTAAAACAATGATGATTACGAGATCTTCAATTAAAGCAAGGCCCTTTTCCAACCACAACCCCCCCCCCACCCAATATTTACTTTCTACCATCAATATCCTTGATTCATTGTTATACAAATAACTGCAACGTACAAAGTTATGGACATTTTTTGGATTATTTGATGAAATAAACAATTAAAATGTTGCATGTACAAGCCGGCAAAAGAATATATATCCTTTTGGATTGTTTATTCAGTCTTCCTTCTCTCTCCCATGTTCTCCATTTGCCCAAAAAAAAAAAAAAGATGAAGAAGAAGAAAAATCTAAAAAAGGAAAAGGAAAACAGTCATCAAGTTCTGAATTTTGAAGATAGAAGATTCCTAATAAAATCTAAAATCCAGGCAAAACTGAGAGGTCCGCTACGCCTCTCGGAAGGTCAGCAATCTTCTTCAGCAGCGCAAGCCTGTTGTTCCGAATTCTTTCTTCTTCCTAAACATAGGCAAAGACAATTATTTGCAGTCTATAATTTTCACTTTAGAGCCTCTGGTAAGTGAACTTTATAGAGACCCAATTTTGTTCAAATAGATTGTCTAAATTTACTCTTTTTAATGCTTGTTATGTCAATCCAGTATAAGTAGTAACCGGATAGATGACTTTTCTAACTCTAATATAGTTAAGTTTATGAACAATCATATCTTTTAATTATATTTTTTAAAATCCATAAATACAAACACAATATGCAAGTATCGAAGCTTTGAAAATTCAGGAGGTTTTAAAAAGGGGTGTAAATTTCACCATCCCTTTCTCCAGATAATATTTTTATTATTCTTATTTTTTAAACGAACAAGAGAGAGCAATGAACATCAGAGCACTCTAGTACATCCGAACTAAGTTGACACATACTCAGGGACACAGATTTTCATTAAACTTCAATTTGTTTTTATTTCATAAAGGAATTACGTGACATTCTAGATTAATTCCTTACAGAAAGTTTATCTTTAGTGTCCCTGTGCCAACAGTGTGGTTTGGATGGGGGGTGATGAAACGTCTACAGTGCCTAGGAGCAAATTCTCAATCCTTTTGGGCCTGAGTCGGAGCCGCACATGGGTGGCCTCTAGATGGTGCGTCACTAGCCCCAACAATTTGGCCAATATTAATTTTCCAATGACTGTTAATAAATTATCGGATTAGGGTCATTCTTAATCTCATTATATCTCTTTAATTCAATCTGAGAGATTTTTTTCTTAATGCTATTTTAAATGAACCATTTATAGCGGGCAGCAAGCACGGGAGACATACCACCATTACAAAGACGGAATCAAAGAAATCCTCAAGTGGTTGTAGCAGTTCCGCCGATGCATCAAAAAACTCATCAACCTCAATACCTGTTGTAAAAGCAATATCAAGCAAAATTTCCAGACTTCTTATATTGCTTAATTGTTTTTGGGTGATGTGCAAAAAAAAAAAATGTTCGTAAAGCATACTTTTAGTAAATGACCCTAAAGAAAATCCCTTTCCTAAAAAACAGGTAAATCCCTAATCAACTTTGGTGGTAAATCATAGATTGACATCGGAGAATTAGGGATTAATCCATGTCAATTGGATGAGAGTTGGGAATACTATCATATAAACGCAAAGCTGAACTTACCTAAATACATTTTGCTACTCACTGACAAGAAAGAACTCCACAAAGCTTTCTCTTCTTTTGTCTCAAACAGAGCCTCATCGACCTGATCAGATTATTTGCAATCAATGTGAGGAGACACTTTCAATTATAGAATTTTGAAAGAACTTTTTGGTTATTGTACTTGTAGTGTTTGTATGATGAGTTAGAGTGGCGGCACAGTTCATTTAAAAAAAACAGTTATTCCAATAGTCATTGGTTGATTAATCATAGGGATACAAAATCAGCGGGGATGTTCAACTTTAAATTGCAGACTACATATCAGTCCTTTCAATCACATGCACTAAATGACATATAATTGTAGTAGACTGCTTGCGTTTATACAGTTGACATATTTGTACAAAACGTACGATATCTCTTGAGAATAAAACAGTTAAATTTCTTCATTCAGAAGAAACTTTGAAGCAATTGAAGGAGAAGCTAAAGAACGTGCAACGACATCTAATGAAAAAGGTACCTCGATATCAGGTTTTACATCCTTTCCACGAACAATTCTGGTTGGACGAGAATATGCTTCCATTACCTTAGGGAAAAGCATGCCTTTTGACAAAGTATCCATCTACAATAAAAAATTGTGAACCGTATAAAAATCACTTATCCAAGAGCATAAGAAAATAGATAAATTTTTCTTATAAGAAGCAGAGTAAACAAATGTTCCAAAAAAACAGAAAAGAGAACTAGTAACAGGCAACCTTCAAACTTCAAAAAGTAAATCAAATGAAGTATCTTTAATTTAATGCTCCAGTGAAGTAGATAAAGTATTAGTTATTCAATCATCGGGTAAGGGTGCAAGGGGTCATGGAAAAAGTCAAAAAGAAGTATACATCTGCCTGTAGACGTTATTATATCATTCTGCAATAATGCAGTTACGAATATCATCTAAGATTCTCAACTGAGATTCTATCATTATGTGTGATCAGTTGTCTGGTGAAGTTATACATTATGGGCAACTCTAATCTATATCAATATCATTACAGGCAAACCTGCACCTCCATGCGGAACTTGCATGGGAGAGTAAAGATAATAAACTCTGGGGAGATTTTACAGTGCTCACTTGAGTACTTTCCAACATAATATTGTTGCAGAAAATGAGTGCATAAATTACTGGCTGATAACAGAAAACTTATTTGCTAGAAAATTCTCTAGAGATAACGAGACAGGTTATTTCAACAAATGCTTGTGTACGCAAAAAAGTTTAGGGGGGGGGGGGGGGGGGATAGCAGTACTTAGCAAATAACCTACCTTATGTGCAGACTTCGCTGCTAGAGACGGCATGTTGGCACGCTCCTTGAGAACTGAACGAACTACTTCAGAATTTATTCCCTTATCAACCTGTATCCAGAAGGTAACAAACTCATGTGAAAGCATTTCATCTCGAGTACTATATGCCATACCTACATAGCATCCATTAACATGGAAACTTGAAGAACATATAGATGCCCACTTTTCAGTCAAGAAAATTATAATGTGATGATTACTTTAGGCTTTGTATCACTGCTATTACAAATTTCTGGAAAAGAAAAATCAGATGAAGGTTAAAGGAATATGATGATTCCACTCTTTAATAGCATGCTGAAAAAAAAAAAAAAAGGGTTAACGAATATGATGATTCTACTCTTTAATAGCATGCTTTAAAAAAAAAAAATTGAAGACACTGTAGTATAGAACTTTTTTGATGTATGAAGTATCTGCATTGGAGAAACATGGATTATTCTTCGCAGCTCACTTCATTGATTGACCCGACCTTCACAGCAAATGACTACGGCTGCTTTTTCTCTTTATAGACTTGTAGAAAACCTACAAACTAGATCCATGCTTTCGTCGCAACTCAAAAATTACAGCTGCCTAATGCTTCCAAAAGTACACTCAGTCGGCTTATTCTTAACTATTTGAACCTTAAATCTTTCCCTCCACAATAAAAAAAAAAAAAAAAGAAAAAAGAAATGCTATTTCTAATACAAAAAACAGAAAATAAGCAGTATCAGGCAGCTCTTGAGAGCTTTATGATGGAAAACAAGCCATATCAGAAAGAAATATTCAAGACACATTCTTTAAATAAAGGAGGAACTGTGAGTGAAAGTTATGCATACCAAAAATTGCTCTAACCTCCGAGTGACAAATTGATGTACCTAAGAAGAAAACCAGGAAAAAAATAAACAACCATGATAAATCAAACATATGTAACAACAGTTAAAAATAAAAAATAAAATTGAAAACCAGAGCAGAGCTTGACAAATGGAAGGGCTGAAGTTCATGGGATTGATCTTCTCCAAATGAATTTCCAGTTCCTTGATAAGGGAAACTATCTCCGACTCCTACTTATGGAATTAATTCCTTATCCTTAAAAATGGGCACTAACTAACATCTTATCAAATGCACCTTTTAATTTAATTATTCACTTCACATAAGGATATAATAATACGTACTTTATTCCAGGTCCTTCTAATTCTTTAGCAAAGTAAATGGTAGAATAGGAATTTAATTCCAATGATAACTTACTTAACAGATTAATGAACCCATTAATGGAATTTTGGAATTTAATTATATGGAACCTCATTGCTTTTTTCCTTAAACGTATTTCCTAATCTTTTTTTATTATTTTTTTTAAGAAACAGTAACTTTATTGATGATTAAAAAATTTCAAAAACGTTCGGAAAAAAAAAAAAGTTTCAAAAATGGAGAGGACGAGGGATCCTCTACAAAAGAAACAATGCATAAATGATGTAACAACAACAAAGTTTACCTATAAAACTACAAAAAACATACCCCGACTTCTAACTACATGGTGCGCCTCATAAACTGCTCCAATCATGTCCTAATCTTAGTAAACGCACCCTGAGATAAAAAGAAGGTCTATGTGGCAAATGACCTCTCTGCTACTCTCTCCCTTCCACTGTACTCCCCTACTCCTAAACTAGGTCTTAATGTCGAAAGAAGAATTATAACTGTCTTAATGTTTTTGAATAAATATGAAAGGATTGTGATTTACATTATCTATGTACTGTCTTCTACTTTTATGGGCTGGACATCGGCGGTAAGCTGCAAAGCTTGTTTCAAGTCCAGATCTTTATTTCTTTCCACCAACACTTGGACCTAGAGCAAACAAAATAAGGATTATCAGGCTTCATAAGACGATTACTAAAACATAAGAAGATTATAGTACTTACAAGACCATATGAGATTCTTCGCAGGCCAAACGGGTCATTGGTAGAACTAGGCTGACAACCAGCAGCAAATAAGCCAACAAGGCTATCTAACCTGTAGAAATTTTATTACATGAACATTAGCAAGCATCACCGTGGGTTCAAAAAGTAACCCATAGACAGTTGACAAGAGAAAAAAGGGAGAAGGGAATTTATTGAAAAAAAAAAAAAAAAAAAAGCCCATGCATGAAAAATTAAGTATTCCATACATAAAATAGGCAGAGGGAATAAGCCCCATTCTCCGTCTTTGATCCTTCATGTGAATAAGGTATCTAAAGTTGATAGGAGGTTTAGTGCCTTAACTTTTAACATTCAACCAATGGCAATAATGATAAAACAAGTTAAAATTTAACCTCATTTTATAAGCAAATTGTACCACTTCACTGTGTTCAATTACAGTCTTCTTTAGACTAAACAATGAGCCCATTGAAACAGATTTATCTTATAGGCAATATGGCAATTCACTAAGACAAACTATAAGAAAGGAGAACAGGCAAGCACAAATAGAACAATTACATAAAGAATTAATAATGACATCAGTAATAAATTAACGATACGAGATATATTTGGCAAACAAGAAACATTAAGGATTGAGTAAGGAACTGAGCTGACTTAATCATCACCTGTCAGCAATAGACAAAACTATTCCTGCATCAGTTTTCGGTAGTATATCTCCTGAGTATCTAGGAAGAGTGATCTCAAATATGGCCTCTGCTATCTGCAATGTACGAAATGCAAAAGAAAAGATAAATCCTAAATACACCAGAAACAGAATAATACAAATGTCCGTTGACAAACAATTAACGGATTTACAATGTGTTTATCCTTGCAAGGGATTTTAATTTTACATGTTTAGAGAAGCAAGAACAAATAACAGGATACACAACCTGCACCGAATAGCCATCTCTAAGAGCATAATGACGAGCCATAATTCCAGAAAGGGATGTGAATTCTGTAACAACTGCAGTAGCAAGATCTGACATGGCAAGTGATGCTGCATCTTGGACGATTTGATGTGTATTCTCATCAACTCTTAGGGCTGAGCTTAGTTTGCTAACCATACTTTCCACACGTATCATTTTGTCCAGCATTGTTCCCAGCTTCTCCTATTTTATGTCGGACAAATAACAATAGAATATGAGAGATTGGACCAATTTATCCATATATCTACACTTCTTTAAAATATATATCAAATGGCAGGAGTTCATTGTCTATGTTTCATTAGCACCGTTTGATATTATGTTACTTATTCAACCATGAAACTGAAAAAAAAAAATACATATTTCGTCTAGAAAGATAAAATAAGCTACATGAAAAAGGATCCCATTGAGTTGGCTTCGGAATTCTGAAAACCTTTTCCCTGTATCCAGCTCGTAGAAAAATTTTGCATCCTCATAACGTGCTCTGCACATAATGAAAAGATTTGGTTCATCAGTGAAACTTTAAAGAAGAAAAAAAATAAGAGGAGCATTTGCAGGCTCTGAGTCCTTAGAGCACCCACATAAAGCAAGAATGTTGCAGCTCAGGACTACAGCTAATTGTCCAAAAAAAAAAAGAAATAAAAGCCAGGCAGAGAGATCTTAAGATGCATCTTCACCTTAGAACAGCTTCATTTCCTTTCTTTACCACCATCTCATCAATTACTCCATTTGCCACCTGAGGATAAATTAGTAAGCTTTTGCCACTACTAAGGGAACATTATGGTCAGGACTACTACATAACTGCGTCTTACAGCAATAAAGTATGGCAACAGCACTCCATTTTCATCAGTCAACGCAAAATACTTTTGATGTTTCTGCATAACCTGCATGCATAGTTTAAAAGTCAAATTATTTGTAAAACTCGCAGAGTTTTGTTACAAGTCCTTGCCGCATAGAAACTAGTAAACTGTAAGTCTGTAACTAGAATGTAATGTAGCACAAAGAACCATCGTATGTTCGCCAGGATTCAAGGGAAAAACATAGGCTCATGGCTTGAAATAAGTAAGTAATATTGATTAACACCTATCTATCGAATAACAACAACAACAAAAACCCTTAAACTTGCATCTTTAAAGACATCAAACTAAAGCACAGGTCATTATGCATCATCTAGACAAGTATAAATCTTTTGGAAGAGCTTGGTGAATTGGGACAGAGTGATCAAAGCAACAAGAAAGGAGGTTTGGGACCTGGCAATTAGAGATCAAAAAATGTGGCGTTGTCAGGAAAATGGATATGGAGATTTCCTTCGGAACAACATTCCTTGTGGGCAAGGGTTATCACGAGTAAGTATGGGTTTTGTTCCAATGGTTGGGATCTGAACTCTGTGACTAGGGGCTCATTTAGGAGCCCATGGAATTTCATGTCTCAAGGGATAAATGTTTTTCTTCAAAAAACAAGATTGAAAATGGGATAGGTAAATAGATTATCTTTATGGAAGGATGTGTAGGGTGGGGAATAATCTTTCTCAAAACCAATCAGCGCCCATAGCTGGCATTTCTCTCTTTCACAAAACAGTAAGCTTAGGAGAAATCTCAATGTTAGACAAGTAGAGGATTTGAATTCTCTAACCATTTGTCCCCGACTCCAGGGTTTGGTCTTCTAATTCCTTGGGCTTGTTTTGTAAATCATTCTTTCATTCACTTTTAAAGAAGAGTAGATTTCTATTTTTGACCTTTTTAACTTTATTTGGAAATCTAGTGTTGCCCAGAGGATAAAGGTTTTCCACTTGGCCAGTTTTGCTTGGAAAATTGACCTTTTACCTTAATTCCACTTAACACCTATGAAGTCAAACTACAAGTAGCTTTATATATCCTAAACAATAAAACTCAGTTTGAACAATGTCATTTTGAAATTGCGCCCAAACAAACCCATAATTTCTTCTTTATATGACTGTCACAACAATGTGCGAAAATTTTAATTTTTATAGCCAAAATTGATGGAATCTTCCACGTACTTTCTCAAACAAACATTTTCATCACTGTACTAACATGTGCAGCAACATATAGAGATACAGATAACAACTTACCAATAGAACAAGCAAAGTTTGATCCAGCCTTCACAAATTAATTCAAGAAGGTTAAACACCTTACCATCGTCAGAAGATCATTTGGAAGTTCTAAGAAGGATTCATTGAATTCTCCAAGAACAGGAACAGGGGCCTCAACCAGATTTGCAACCTAAATGTAAATATATACTTTCGTTAATTTAATAGTACTTATTATTTACAAACAAATTTCTAAGACCAAACAAATTCCACCATAATAATAATAATAATAATAATAATAAATAATAATAATAATAATAACTACACCTACCTCATTAAGTAATCCCTCCTGAATAACAACATTTGCCTTTACTCTTTTCGCTACTGCATTGGACTGCTCCAAAATTCTTCTCTTCCGTTCCTGTTTGAAAATGTCTTGTCAAAAATAGTTATGGGAAAATGGTTATAAAAAAATAAGGATAAGAGTCCCACATTTCTTTATGATACCTCAATGTCGATATTAATCCTGGCATTCCTCATCTGATCAGCATAAGACTCTGCAGTCTCTACCTGTAATAAATGCAAATCAGAAGAAAAAACAGAAACTTTATTGATAATCAAAATGTTATAAGACAAAAAGACGAAGGCAGACTGTGAAACACATGAGAAATATACATTCACTAAATGGGAAATGAACTACTTGGTACATATATATTTTGTGGAGCTATCGACAAGTACTGTACTGAAAACTAAATGTACAAACATAAGTACTATTTACAGTTTCCAACAGGTAGAATTACTATTGGATTTGTGGGAAAACACGATTATTCTAAATCTTTTACAATACTTTTTTTTTTTTTGGGGTCTCAACAAAAGATTAATTGTTTCTTGAAAAAAAAAAAAAAAAAAACTCTACTACATGATAATAGTAAGGGAAGTTGAATTTGGTATTTGACAATAACAATGGTTCTGTCACGTACCATAAATGTAGCTGAATGAGTGTTACGAAGGCCATAGGACTTGTTCCCACTACCAAAGGAAAGAAGGTTTTTAATTTAGTCATTACACTTAAAACTGAGAAAGAAAAATTGCAGACATGAACGTTTTAACAGTAATTCATACGCCGATGTAAATACCTTAAAAAGAACACATAAGCAGTTTTATCTGTTCTGAGCCGAAAACTTGTCAATTTACAAGAAATAAAAGACACTGTGGCACACTTTGATTAGGTATATGTGTGCCTTCATCATAAATTGAGTAGAAAAGAGACAACAACAAAGACTTGGTGGATAAGAAGAAAACAGCAGCTCAGACATAATTTCACGTGGCTACATTAAAAATAATCTTTAAACATCTTGTTACTTTATTACCTTAAAATTCCAGCAAACGTAAATGGCACAACTACATCTCCATGGAGGGCCAATATCCAACGAATGGGTCTGCTAAACATAACCTACATCAGAACAACAGGTCAAACAATATATGCATTTTGTTTCTAAAAGCTAATACAAGGAGAGAGTCGAGAATGCACTGCAAAGGGAAAAAATGTATTCCTCGTTAATTCTAATTACAATCAGTCACTTTTGTTTTATAGTGACTAGAACTACATCACGTGTGTTTAGGGTTAGTTACATCATTTGAATTTTAAAACTATAGAGGACTAATTCTCATATCAGATACATTCCTAGAAATTAGGAAAAAATCTAAACCAAACTCTTCGACACTCCCCCTCAAGCTAGGCTGTACAGATTGTACATTCCCAGCTTGTCAACTAGTTTCTCAAACATCAGTCTGAAAAGTCCCTTGGTGAGAATATCGGCTATTTGCTCAGATGTTGGCACATACACCACACAGATCGTCCCCTCTTCTATTTTCTCTTTGATAAAATGTTGGTCCACTTCAACGTGTTTGGTCCGATCATGATGCAGGGGATTGTGAGATATGTTGATGGCTGCTTTGTTGTCACAGTAAATCTTGATAGGTGTCTCTGTCATGGTCTTAAATTCCTATAGTAACATTTTTAAACCACAGAACTTCACAAACACATTGGCTATTGATCTAAGCTCGGCCTCTGCACTACTTCGGCCATTACCACTGTTTCTTGCTCTTCTATGTCACTAGATTGCCCCAAACAAAGGTGCAATATCCTAATGTTGATCTCCTGTCACTGATAGATCCTACCCAGTCTGCATCCGTGAAAACCTCAATCTCTCTTGCTTCACCTTTCTTAAAAAAGAGACCATTCCCTGAAGTACCCTTCAAATATCTCAAAATCCAAACCACTGCCTCCATATGTTCGTCTGATGGTGCATGCATAAACTGGCTAACACAGTTTACTGGGAAAGCTATATCAGGTCTTGTATGTGAGAGGTAGATCAATTTTCCCACTAAGCGTTGATATCTTCCCTTGTCAACTGGTTTACTGCTAGTAGACAACCCCAGCTTTGAGCCTGGATCCATTGGTGTATCAATCAGTTTGCAGCCTAGCATCCCTGTTTCGTTCAACAGATCCAGTATATACTTCTGTTGTATAACTGAGATCCCAATTTTGTCTCTAGCTACCTCCATTCCAAGGAAATATCTCAAATTTACAAATCCTTCATTTCAAACTCCAAAGCAAGCCTCTTCTTCAGTCTTTGCATCTCCTCTATGTCATCTATGGTAAGAATGATGTCATCGACATAGACAATCAGAATCGTGATCTTCCCACTCCTATGCCTATAAAACATCGTATGGTCAGCATGTGCTTGGACATAATCTTGTCGTCGAATAGCTTTGGTAAATCTGTCGAACCAAGCACTAGGTGATTGCTTTAATCCATACAAGGATATGTTCAATTTGCAGAATTTTCCGTTTTTCCCTTCCTTGTCAAATCCTAGCGGTAACTCCATGAATACTTGCTCCTTAAGGTTTCCATTTAAGAAAGCATTTTTCACATCTAGTTGTTGGATAGGCCAATCTTGATTGGTTGCCAAAGAGAAAAGAACCCGAACTGTATTCATCTTTGCAACCGGAGCAAATGTCTCCAGATAATCCATTCCATAAGTTTGTACATATCCTTTTGCTACCAACCTTACTTTATACCTTTCAACTGAACCATCTGCTTTATACTTAAACTTAACTGTAAATACCCATTTACACCCAACGGGCACCATGTCTCTCAGTTTCTGAACAATCTCCCCTGTTTCATTCTTCTCAAAAGCCTACATCTCTTCCTATCGCCTTCTTCCACCTCAGATCTTCCCAAGCTTCTTGTATGGAATTTGGAATTTCTTCAGTTGACAGATTGGTAACAAGAGCTTGTAGTGGCTTTAAAAAATGTTCATAAGTAACAAAATTCGAGATTGGATGCTGCGTACAACCTCTAGTTCCTTTCCGTTTGGCAATGGGAATGTCGGCATCAAGTTGGTCTATTGCTTTTCTTGACACATAGTCCGAGTCAAAGTTTTGGCAATTAAGGTTGTGAATGGATTCTTTTTTTCCTATGGGATTCTTCTTCCGTATGTAAGTCAGTAGTGGCAACGGTTGTAGTCCTTCTCCCTTGCCGTTGATTTTTCCTTATCTGTAGGCATATGTGGAGGCAAGATTTTTTTAGGGAGAGAGCAGATAGATTAAAGAGTGGTTGTTACAGAAGGAGAATCCGCAGGGAAGGATTGTCGGAGAATTTCGGTTGGTGGAGATGAGGAAGGATCCGGATCAGAGAGATGAAGAGATTCTAGATTTGAATGTGGTGGAATGTGAGGATTTTGTGGAGAACCTGTGGAGGTGGGAATCGGATTGGAGACTGGTAGAAGGAGAGAATTTTGTGGAATTGTTGGGACACATAATCCAAATTAGAAGGGAAAGCCAGAATGGGGTTCGAATTTAGTGGAGGAAAGATATCAGAATTATGTGTGAAAGATTTTGAAGGATTACATTCCCAAAAATTTTCTCACAAATTCAAATTGGAAGATCTATTTTCAGTTTTAAAAAATTCGAATTTTGAAGAAAACAATCGGTAAAATTCGAATTTCCTTGAAGGGGAGGATCTGAACGCCGACTCTTTTATGGAAAATGGGATTGGGTTTCAACAAACGTTACATCTCTGGAAATAAAATATTTTTTCTTTTCGGGAGAATAACATCGAAAATCCTTTTGAGTGGAGGAATAACCTAAGAAAATACACTTATGAGACCTAGGATCAAGTTTAGACCTATTGTGATCAGGAATGTGGACAAATGCGGAACAATCGAAAATCCTAAAATCTAGAGAAGAGAACGTTCTATTTTAAGGATAAAATTGAGAAATACGATGGAGTTCTATACTCTAGAACACGAGACGGCAACCTATTTATGAGATAACATGCTGTAAGAATGGCATCCCCCCAAAAACACTTTGGAACATTGGATGTAAACAATAATGATTGAGCTACTTCTAAGAAATGGCAATTTTTTTCTTTCGGAAATCCCATTCTATTGAGGAGTACTTATAGAAGAACTTTGATGAACAAGGCCATTTGATGATAAAAATTGTTCAAGAATTGAATTAAAATACTCCGTTCCATTATCAGTTCACAATATTTGAACATTTTCATTAAATTGCGTTTGATCATGGAATATAAATTTTTAAACGTCTGTGTGCCTCAGATTTGCCCCGTAAAAGATAAACCCAACAAATTCTTGTATGATCATCCACGAAAGAAATAAACCACCGTTTGTTAACAATGTACAAACACGAGAAGGACCCCAAATGTCACTATGAATTAACGTGAAACGTTTTGAAGTTCGATAGGGTTGTGAAGGAAAAAAAAGCACAAGTATGCTTGGCTAATTGACAAATATCACAATGAAAGAGTTTTTATTACGAAATAGGGATGGAAACAAATGTTTCAAGTACAGAAAACTTGGATGTCCTAGCCTACAATGCAAAAGCATAATTTTTTCTTTTTGGAAAAGGAAGAGTCACCGACAACCGTTCGAACATGACTATTCATGGAAGAATCCTCTCCAAAGTAGTAAAGACCCGATATGTCCTTAGCATTGCCAATCCTCCTCCCCGAAATGCGGTCCTGAAAAACACATAAACGGTTTAAATCTTTTGTAAGCTTACTGATAGACAAAAGATTGCAAGAGAGATTTGGGACATGAAGGACACCCTAGAGGGTAATAGCTGGGCTGATCCGGATATCACCAATCCCGACTACATTAGTGAAAGCGCCATCCGCTATTTGGACTTTCCGATTACCAGGACTAGGAACATAGGATGAAAAACATTTTTCACAACCTATTATATGATCCGAGGCCTCGGAATCAATGATCCATGGCTCACCTTGAGTTGTAAGGCCACTAAATGTAGTCACCGAGCTACTTGTGGTCGCCATGTTTACTAGATGGCTGTGAGGTGGAGAGTAGTTTGCAGAGATGCTCCATCTGAGTTTTGGAGAAGGCAACTTATGGGTCTGGAGTGGTGGAATCGGAAGAAGTAGTTTGGAACGTGTATATTTAGTTAAATATTATTTTTTTTTTTTTAATAGTTTTATTTTTAGATTATTTGGATTTGATAGTAGTTACGTTATATATGGTCCCTTGTACATTTTGAGTATGGATAGAAGTTTTCCAATTTGTCAGTAGTCACTTGGAGCCCTTTACCATTCGGATTGCAAAGATAGTTTGGAACCCAATTAGCAGGTTTACCATGAAGCTTCCAGCACATATCCTTGGTCTCTTGCAGTGATCACACCAAGCTTGGTTCCTCGTCTAGGGTCGGCCATCATTCTGAGTGTCAGAGCCTCTAGCAATCAAAGCAGAGGTGTCATTCAGAGAGATGGAGATAGAGATGAGAATCGGTAAGCATCACCTTCCTCCGAGTCTCTACAGGCGAACAGCATCAAAGACCTCATCAATTACAGGCAATGGTTTTAGACCAAGAATATGGCCAAAAACCTATCAAGCTCTTCGTGCAATCCGGCCAAGAAGTCATACACCGTTTTTTTGCAATGAACCGACGATATAAAACACCATCCTCCGGATGTTTCCATGCACAAACAGTGAAAAGATCCAACTCTTGGCAGAGTTTCTTCAAGGTGTTGAAGTATTGAGTGACAGATTGCTCCCCTTGACGAAGATTGCGAGCACAGTTACAAGACTCGAAGACTTGGGAGGAATCCTCAAGTTTGGAATATGCCAAGGACACAGCATCCCAAATATCCTTAGCTGTGGTGTGAAACAGATAAGTTTCATCAATACTCTCGTCCATGGAGTGAATAAGCCATGCCATGACCTTAGAGTTCTGAACATCCTAACACGGGTACGAGGAATCAGTTGGGCTTGGTTTCAGAATGGAATCATCAATATACCCAAACTTCCCTTTACCATGAATGACAAGTTCAGAACGAGACCATTGCAGGTAATTCTTTTCGGTAAGTTTGTAGTTAGTAATTTGGAGTGAAGTAGGTTCAAAAGATGCAATGGGAGTAATTTTAGAAATTGGTTGGATCGTTTCCGAAGAAAGCTCTGATCCATCTCAGGTTACTCCAAAATCAGTCATGATGACTTTCGTCTCTCTCAACCAATATTAGCCTTTCCCACTCTGATACCATAAAAGCAAATACAAGGAGAGAGTCAATAATGCACTACAAAGGGAAAAAATGTACTCTTCGTTAATTCTAATTACAATCAGTCACTTTTGTTTTATAGTGACTAGTACATCACGTGTGTTTAGGGTTAGTTACATCATTTGAATTTTAAAACTATAGAGGGCTGATTCCCATATCAGATACATTCCTAAAATTAGGAAAAAAATATAAATCAAACTCTTCGACAGTTTCCAATTAAAGGGGGAAAAATTAGCCAATGTCCTCAACCCTAGACAAACCCAATAAAAAGTGGAAAAACAAAATCACTGGGTAGGACATAAGAAGAGTTTAGTAAATTGATCTACATGTTTACATCTAGATTACAACTCCTCATGTCATTCTTAACAAACTAGGAAAGATTATTGAAATGATTTAGTGGAATTAGATATATGATAGGCAACTCTAACAGCAACATTAACTAGTTCCTTGCAATTGCAATAGAAAGTCCCTTTTTTTAAAAAAAAAAAAAAAGAACCTATACAACCGCATCCAAGTTTCAACACAAATTAAATTGAAATTTTCAAATTGTACACACCTGAGAGTTCCACCGCATTGACTTTGGGAATGATATTTTAGCAAGGGTATTGGGCAAATCCTCAGACAAAACCTATAATCAGAGGAGAGACATGGATGAACGGGGGAGAGAAGAAGGGAGAAATGAAACCTTCATGAACAGACTAACATAAAGCCATGTCATATGAAATTCCTTTGGTAAAAACTTTGTAAATTTTTAGGTTCCAAGATAACATGTTTACCATGACAAAGACCAAGCAAAAGAGTATTAACAAGGAATTGAACCAACTTTAGCTCATAAGAAAAATAGAGGACGCATGCATAACATTATTTAGAAATACTGTGAATAGTCTTTGGAAATGGCGGATATTTTGTCCTATTTATAGCCTGCAAATATGTTTTCTTTGCAACTATGTACTTTCAAAATTAACAATAAAAGCTAGGAACCTAACTATTTTCTTCATCAGCTTTCAACTCTTTCTTTACATGTTTACTGTTTGTTATCATAAGCACTAGTGCTTAAGCAGAAATCGAACTTTAACATAGAACTTTCAAAGAGAAAAGCATCAAGACCTCCAAGGCTAGTCGCGAAGACTCCTTTATCTGAGCATAAATATATTCCGTTTTTCCTGCAGTAGAAAAAAACCTCCTGAAATCTCGTTATCAAGCTTTGACATATGGCAATTTAAGAAATGTAAATCATGACTGATAAAAAAGCAAGATTGCAACAGTTTAATGGAAACTTTCATGCTAATAACGATAATAATAATTTTGATATAACAAAGACCCTGATTTTGTTTACTACAAGACACATTGGCATAGCATTCCATTCAATCTTTGGAGGAATTTTTCTTCTGGCTGCCAACTTTAAAGGATGAATATATACTATCTGGCAAAGTCATGGAGCTAAGGTGGAAAAGTACAATAACTTTGAACACAAAACCATGTAGGAATACTCACCATCAATCTTTTTACATAGCGAGTTCAGTGGTACAGAATACCTTCGACAAAAACCCTCCCCAGCCTGATATTAAACATTAGGTTAAATTTAGCGGCTATTCAGTAAAACTAGCATAAAAAGATAACTATTATATCACACTGTATGTGAAAAACAATATAAAATAATCTAGTTAGTAGTGAAGCATTTATTAGCTGTAAAGAAATAGACGTGTGTGTGGGTCAGAATATTGACACATATTCGTTGCATTTTTTGATGGAACCAATCACTTCTTACAAAAGCAGTGAACCAACTGCAGTAGTCAAATTGTTGTACGAATAAAAAATCCTATTGAGCACAAATCCCAAGAAGAAAGAAAAAAATCTGAAGGCGAAAACCTTTGTAAGATTTCCTTGATAATCAAATGCTTTTGAAGCAGGAGGTCCTCGAACCTCAACCTCATTCTCCTCTTGTTTAGTGCATAGGTTCTCAATGAAGACCTGGAAAATTGGTAATAGTTGTCATAGTAATACAACACTTGACAGATGAAGTATCCCAACAAATTAAAACACCGAATGACATTATGCAGGACATGGACAACTACAACCACATTTCAAGAGAAGTATAATATTGAAAGAGTGTCATCACAAAAAGCTAAACCTAACACAGGACTTGAAGCTAATGCATATTAACCCAGAAGTGTGATTGCAACGCGATATAACCATACCACCAGTCTACGAGGTGTGCCAAAAGCTTGTACTTCTCCATGGCTCAATCTTTGCTTATCCAATAGCTGCAACATCAAGTCTTTCAGCTGCAATGAGCAACTCAGCACAGTTAGAGAACATCTACAAAAGAAAAGACACATAAAACCAATAACGCTCAACATATCATCGTCATTATATTACTTGTTTTTTCCATGAAAATAATACATCTCCTTCAATTTCTTGTCATAAAAAGAGGGTAAATAGAACACACACCTGATATATAATTTAAAAAGTGAGGAGAGAGAAAGGAAGAGAAGGAAAAAGAATACAAGTTATTTATTAAAAAAAAAAAGTAATAATAAGTACTTTTGGGCTGTAATGAGCAGTTGCTGATCACAATTTCCCATAATTTAAAAGATGGCAAACTTCACACCCTGTAAGTGAAAGTGCTTTGACAACTAAGCTATGCATCAATCTAAATACAATATAAATAAAGGAGGAAAAATCTGTCCTAGGGAAAATTAAGGCACCTAAAATCAGCTTCTACTTTTGATTCCGAGCAATTTTTTCAATGACCCACGTGTCAGTCCTGACCTACAGCTCCACCACATGAGTAAAGAGCCCATGACCTAGGACTTCTCAATCTTTTTACACTCGTTTAATATAAAGAAACAATACAGGATAAGAATATGAGATTTCTTAATAAGAGAATGAGTTGTACTTGCTGGCTTGCATCAACAACATCTTGAGGAGGTATCTCTTCTGTCCCAATTTCAAGAACAAATAATCTTGAGTCATCACGGACCTGGGACACAAGTCAACCATAAAACAGAAACTGAACAACAAGCAAAAATAAAGCACAGTGAAATCTCAACTATCAAAAAAGTATTGAGCACAATTTTGACATGACTAACCAGGAAATCTTAGTTGACAATTAGCATCAACACGTTAAGAACACACCGCAATACTATTCATATTTTACAATGAAAGGTCCAACCAAAATGCAAAAAGTACTTATGTGAGAGACTGCACAAGCATGGACAGACACACAATTGTAGTACATGGACACATATAACCACAATGTCAATCCATATATTTGTTTGGCCTGTAAAAACATTCATCCAAAGGTGTTCCTTTTTTAGCTAAACATTCTACAATAATAAGTTTAAATATCAGAGATCTAAATTAGGGTTCTAGCAGAGACCGCTGAAACTCATGTTTTAATGCATGCCGTACTGGACTGCTGCATGTAGGAAGGACTTTGCCGGGTGTAATGGAATGCATTACCTATTTTGTGATAGGAATTGATAGTTGGTTAAGTTAATGGATGCTTGCACTATGCCTTTGAATGCTTAACAGAGAAAACCTCAGAAAATAAGGATGAGCCTTATCGGCCTAAGATAGTTGTTGTAGGATACAACAGAAAACTGAAAGTTGAGTAATCGATGTAAGAAAACTGACCCTTTTGGCGGCTGCCTCCACAAGCTCTTTGGGACACACAAGATTACCGGGTTCAGAAACAATGCCTAGTGGATGCCCAAGGGACTCTCTTGTTTTTAACCAAAGCTGCGCACATTGACGAGCTAAACTGATAGCAACAAGAAGATTAAGCATGAGCATAAAGACGGAGAGCATTAATCTTATTGCAACCACTTGCCCTACCGTCGTCCATGAGTTGTAGAAAATAAACATATAGATCACTGAAACTTAAAAATTAAAAAATAAAATAAAATTTATTGTCGGTTATTGTGTCATGTAATGAGCACAGAAATTGCTTCATTTTTCTAGATTAAACACCCTTATATCGTGTCATATCAAAACAAAGATAAGTCCCAGACTCCTTACAAAATATTATATTAAGCTCAGCAAATAGAGCATATAATATCTGTTGGAAAAGAGGAGATTTCGGTTTTACCGAAATCTGGGATTCTTATTAGCTGTCATTAGATGTAAATATGCAATTAGTCAATCATGTAAATTAGGAAACTTCCTAGGACAGATTGTAGTTGTAAATTAGTTTCCTATTCTTTGTTCTTTCCTTTTTTATTATTCTTGTGTTCTCTTCTATAAGAGAAAGCCGTGTATAGCTTGTAATATGCAGTTGAGGAAATACAGAAAATATTTTCACCATTCTCTGTCTTTTATGGTATCAGAGCCGACCCTAAAACACTCCTAAAAAAACCCTAAACATGTCTGAAGTTTCCTCTGCAACCCCGCCCACAGCAACTCAGCCAATTAACCCTACACACCCTTCCACCCAGCCCGACTCTCACTCTGTTCAGATCACTAATATTCGCCTCAATGGTGATAATTTTTTGCGGTGGTCTCAATCTGTCCGGATGTATATCAGAGGACGTGGTAAGATTGGGTATTTGACAGGAGATAAATCGGCGCCAACACAGGAGGACCCAGCGTACATGACCTGGGATGCAGAAAATTCAATGGTGATGACTTGGTTGGTAAACTCCATGGAGGAGGATATCAGCTCCAACTATCTGTGTTATTCCACGGCCAAAGAACTCTGGGACAACGTGACTCAAATGTACTCTGATTTGGGTAATCAGTCTCAAGTTTATGAATTGACTTTAAAACTTGGTGATATTCGGCAGGGAGAAGATTCGGTCACCAAGTACTTCAATTCCTTGAAGCGTCTGTGGCAAGACTTGGACCTATTCAGCGATTATGAATGGAAATCTGTTGAAGATGCCAGTCTTTATAAACGGATTGTGGAGGATCATAGGATCTATAAATTTCTTGCAGGACTTAATGTGGAATTTGATGAAGTCCGGGGGAGGATAATTGGCAGGACTCCACTTCCATCGATGGCTGAAGTGTTTGCTGAAGTTAGAAGGGAGGAGAGCCGGAGACATGTGATGTTGGGGAAGAAACCACACGGTGGAGCTGTGGAAACTTCTGCGTTTTTTATCCAGGAAGCTGCTGCCAACAAAGCAACCGGTTTTCAGCCCAAAACAGGGGACAAGCCGCGGGTTTGGTGTGATTACTGTAACAAACCGCGCCACACAAGGGAGAATTGCTGGAAACTCCACGGTAAACCAGCACACTTGAAGAATGGTAAACCAGGTGACAGGAGCAGCCAGGTTACCGCCACTGCCAATGAAGCTAAGGCAAGTCCCTTTAGCAAGGAGCAGATGGATCATCTTCTAAAACTGCTAAAATCCAATTCCTCATCGGGTATTCCTAGTGTTTCTCTTGCACAAACAGGTAGTGCACTTCACACCCTTTCTTTTTGTCAAGATTCCGTTCCATGGATCATAGATTCTGGGGCATCTGATCATATGACCAACCTATCCAATATCTTTAGCACTTATTCTCCTTGTTCTGGTTTTGAGAAAATTAGAATAGCAGATGGTAGTTTTTCATCCATTGCAGGAAAAGGGCTAATAAAAATCTCGGAAACTATCGACCTTAAGTCAGTTCTCCATGTTCCTAAATTAGCCTGTAACCTTTTGTCTGTGAGTAAATTAACCCGAGAATCTAATTGTTGTGTTGTTTTCCATGATTCTTATTGTGAATTTCAGGACCGGAACTCGAGGAAGAAGATTGGCAGTGCTAAGTTGATAGATGGACTTTACTACTTTGATGGTGATTTCTCCAAGAATAAAAAGGCTCAGGGTCTCAGTAGTGTTAGTTCTAATTCTGTTTATGAACAAATAATGCTTTGGCACTTAAGACTTGGCCATCCTAGTTTTCAATATCTTAAACATTTGTTCCCTCATTTATTTAAAAAATTGGAGTGTTCATCTTTCTATTGTGAAAGTTGTGTTTTGTCTAAGAGTCATCGTACTACTTATTTGCCAAAACTTTATAAACCTTCAAAACCGTTTTACTTAATACATAGTGACGTTTGGGGACCTTCCCGAATCACTACTCTTTCTAAGAAAAAATGGTTTGTTACCTTTATTGATGATCACACTCGGCTATGTTGGGTTTATCTGATGAATGAAAAATCTGAGGTTGAAAAATTTTTTAAGAACTTTTATACTATGGTTGAAACTCAGTTTCAAGAAAAAATTAGTATTTTACATACTGATAATGGAACTGTTGGAAAAGAGGAGATTTCGGTTTTACCGAAATCTGGGATTCTTATTAGCTGTCATTAGATGTAAATATGCAATTAGTCAATCATGTAAATTAGGAAACTTCCTAGGACAGATTGTAGTTGTAAATTAGTTTCCTATTCTTTGTTCTTTCCTTTTTTATTATTCTTGTGTTCTCTTCTATAAGAGAAAGCCGTGTATAGCTTGTAATATGCAGTTGAGGAAATACAGAAAATATTTTCACCATTCTCTGTCTTTTATGGTATCAGAGCCGACCCTAAAACACTCCTAAAAAAACCCTAAACATGTCTGAAGTTTCCTCTGCAACCCCGCCCACAGCAACTCAGCCAATTAACCCTACACACCCTTCCACCCAGCCCGACTCTCACTCTGTTCAGATCACTAATATTCGCCTCAATGGTGATAATTTTTTGCGGTGGTCTCAATCTGTCCGGATGTATATCAGAGG
Source organism: Ficus hispida (assembly GCA_025413025.1). NCBI lineage: Eukaryota > Viridiplantae > Streptophyta > Magnoliopsida > Rosales > Moraceae > Ficus > Ficus hispida. The sequence continues at coordinate 2,011,541 of CM046364.1, read as the reverse complement.
ACGTGGTAAGATTGGGTATTTGACAGGAGATAAATCGGCGCCAACACAGGAGGACCCAGCGTACATGACCTGGGATGCAGAAAATTCAATGGTGATGACTTGGTTGGTAAACTCCATGGAGGAGGATATCAGCTCCAACTATCTGTGTTATTCCACGGCCAAAGAACTCTGGGACAACGTGACTCAAATGTACTCTGATTTGGGTAATCAGTCTCAAGTTTATGAATTGACTTTAAAACTTGGTGATATTCGGCAGGGAGAAGATTCGGTCACCAAGTACTTCAATTCCTTGAAGCGTCTGTGGCCAGACTTGGACCTATTCAGCGATTATGAATGGAAATCTGTTGAAGATGCCAGTCTTTATAAACGGATTGTGGAGGATCATAGGATCTATAAATTTCTTGCAGGACTTAATGTGGAATTTGATGAAGTCCGGGGGAGGATAATTGGCAGGACTCCACTTCCATCGATGGCTGAAGTGTTTGCTGAAGTTAGAAGGGAGGAGAGCCGGAGACATGTGATGTTGGGGAAGAAACCACACGGTGGAGCTGTGGAAACTTCTGCGTTTTTTATCCAAGAAGCTGCTGCCAACAAAGCAACCGGTTTTCAGCCCAAAACAGGGGACAAGCCGCGGGTTTGGTGTGATTACTGTAACAAACCGCGCCACACAAGGGAGAATTGCTGGAAACTCCACGGTAAACCAGCACACTTGAAGAATGGTAAACCAGGTGACAGGAGCAGCCAGGTTACCGCCACTGCCAATGAAGCTAAGGCAAGTCCCTTTAGCAAGGAGCAGATGGATCATCTTCTAAAACTGCTAAAATCCAATTCCTCATCGGGTATTCCTAGTGTTTCTCTTGCACAAACAGGTAGTGCACTTCACACCCTTTCTTTTTGTCAAGATTCCGTTCCATGGATCATAGATTCTGGGGCATCTGATCATATGACCAACCTATCCAATATCTTTAGCACTTATTCTCCTTGTTCTGGTTTTGAGAAAATTAGAATAGCAGATGGTAGTTTTTCATCCATTGCAGGAAAAGGGCTAATAAAAATCTCGGAAACTATCGACCTTAAGTCAGTTCTCCATGTTCCTAAATTAGCCTGTAACCTTTTGTCTGTGAGTAAATTAACCCGAGAATCTAATTGTTGTGTTGTTTTCCATGATTCTTATTGTGAATTTCAGGACCGGAACTCGAGGAAGAAGATTGGCAGTGCTAAGTTGATAGATGGACTTTACTACTTTGATGGTGATTTCTCCAAGAATAAAAAGGCTCAGGGTCTCAGTAGTGTTAGTTCTAATTCTGTTTATGAACAAATAATGCTTTGGCACTTAAGACTTGGCCATCCTAGTTTTCAATATCTTAAACATTTGTTCCCTCATTTATTTAAAAAATTGGAGTGTTCATCTTTCTATTGTGAAAGTTGTGTTTTGTCTAAGAGTCATCGTACTACTTATTTGCCAAAACTTTATAAACCTTCAAAACCGTTTTACTTAATACATAGTGACGTTTGGGGACCTTCCCGAACCACTACTCTTTCTAAGAAAAAATGGTTTGTTACCTTTATTGATGATCACACTCGGCTATGTTGGGTTTATCTGATGAATGAAAAATCTGAGGTTGAAAAATTTTTTAAGAACTTTTATACTATGGTTGAAACTCAGTTTCAAGAAAAAATTAGTATTTTACATACTGATAATGGAACCGAGTACTTTAATGAAGTTCTAGGAGATTTTTTAAGAAATAAGGGTATTCACCATCAGTCTACTTGTGTGGATACACCTCAACAAAACGGAATTGCCGAAAGGAAGAATAAACATTTACTTGAAGTGGCTCGTGCGATGATGTTTTCAATGAATGTTCCTAAATATCTTTGGGGGGATGCTATTTTGACAGCCTCCTATTTGATTAACAGAATGCCAACACGAGTTTTACATTATCGCACGCCATTGGATTCTTTTAAAACAATTTTTCCTTTCTCTCGGTTTTTCTCTGATTTACCTTTGAAAATATTTGGTTGTAGTGCTTTTGTTCATATACCCAATAATACTCAGTCGAAACTTGATCCTCGAGCTGTTAAATGTGTTTTCATAGGATATGCTCCTAATAAGAAGGGGTATAAGTGTTACAATCCTCAAACTAAGAAAGTTTATGTAAGTATGGACGTAAATTTCTTTGAACAGAACTCATACTTTCACAAAAATTCTCTTCAGGGGGAGAATGAGGTGATGGAAGAAAATTTTTGGGACTTAAATCCTACTTCTTTACCTAATACAATTCTGAATATTTCACCTCATTCTTCACCTCATCCTATTGTCACTCCAGACACTAATACTTTTTTTGATAAAAATAATCCTAGTCATATAGAGCCAAGTATTACTGTATCTGAAACAGGGGGAGAAACACTACAATCGGGTGTAGAACCACCTAATACTGAGCTTCTGGTTTATACTCGGAGAAAACTTCATCCTAAGAGTCAAAATAAATCTATCTCTCTTGGCATTGATCAATCTCAACCCTCGGGAACTGGACCTACAGAGATCACAGGTACTTCTAAACCCAATTCATTTTCTTCAGTTCCTTCAGTTCTACCAAATCTAGAATCAGCAGATCTTGACATTCCTATAGCCATTAGGAAAGGTACCCGAACTTGCACCAAATATCCCATAGCCAAATATTTGTCATATGAAAAATTGTCTCACTCTTATAGAGCTTTCACCTCAAAAGTGTCAAACCTGTTTGTCCCTAGAAATATTCAGGAAGCACTTGATGATCCGAATTGGAAATTAGCGGTAATGGAAGAGATGAATGCTCTGAGAAAAAGTGGTACTTGGGAGTTAGTTGATCTACCTAAGGAGAAGAAAACAGTGGGTTGCAAGTGGGTCTTTACTGTCAAATGTAAAGCTGATGGTAGTATAGAAAGATACAAGGCGAGACTAGTAGCAAAGGGGTTTACCCAAACCTTTGGGATTGATTATCAAGAAACGTTTGCTCCTGTAGCTAAGATAAACTCCATCAGGGTCTTACTATCTCTAGCTGTAAACTTCAACTGGTCTTTACACCAGTTAGATGTAAAAAACGCTTTCTTGAATGGTGATTTAGAAGAAGAAGTTTTTATGGATCTACCACCCGGGTTTGAAGATAAATTGGGGATGAAGAAAGTTTGCAGACTAAAGAAATCTTTATATGGCCTTAAACAGTCTCCCAGAGCTTGGTTTGAGAGGTTTGGGAAAGCTGTGAAGAGTTATGGCTACTGTCAGAGTCAAGCCGATCATACCATGTTTCACAGGCATAGTAAAGAAGGCAAGGTTGCTATCTTAATTGTCTATGTGGATGATATAATTTTGACAGGTGATGATAGTGAAGAACTGAAGAGACTCAAGAAGAGACTTGCAGCTGATTTTGAGATCAAAGATTTGGGTGCATTGAAGTATTTTCTCGGAATGGAGTTTGCCAGATCTAAAGAAGGTATCTTTGTAAACCAACGTAAATATGTTATTGATTTACTTGGTGAAACAGGCCTACTAGGATGTAAACCTGCCGAGACACCTATTGAGCCCAATCTTAAACTCCAGCCAGCTAAAGCTGAAGAAGTCTTGAATAAAGAGCGATATCAACGACTTGTTGGAAGATTGATCTATTTGTCACATACACGGCCAGATATAGCCTTTGCTGTTAGCATGGTTAGTCAGTTTATGCATTCACCTGGCCAAGAACATTTTGATGTTGTCTATAGAATTCTCAGGTACCTAAAGGGCAATCCAGGTAGAGGCTTATTGTTTAAAAAACATGGGCACTTGCGAGTGGAAGTCTACACTGATGCAGATTGGGCTGGGAGTATCACAGATAGGAGGTCAACTTCAGGATATTGCACCTTCGTTGGAGGTAATCTGGTCACTTGGCGAAGTAAGAAACAGAATGTAGTAGCAAGAAGCAGTGCAGAAGCCGAATTTAGATCAGTTGCTCATGGTATTTGTGAGGTATTGTGGATTAAGAGACTTTTGGAGGAGTTAAAGATCTCTAATCAACTGCCTATGAGAGTATACTGTGATAATAAAGCTGCTATTTCAATTGCTCACAATCCTGTATTACACGATAGGACTAAACATGTGGAGATAGACAAACACTTTATCAAGGAAAAGCTTGAAGAAGGTTTGATCTGTATTCCATACATGCCTACGACTGAACAAGTTGCTGATATACTTACCAAGGGACTTCCTACAAGACAGTATGACAAGCTAGTTAGCAAGCTGGGTATGATGGATATCTTCAAACCAGCTTGAGGGGGAGTGTTGGAAAAGAGGAGATTTCGGTTTTACCGAAATCTGGGATTCTTATTAGCTGTCATTAGATGTAAATATGCAATTAGTCAATCATGTAAATTAGGAAACTTCCTAGGACAGATTGTAGTTGTAAATTAGTTTCCTATTCTTTGTTCTTTCCTTTTTTATTATTCTTGTGTTCTCTTCTATAAGAGAAAGCCGTGTATAGCTTGTAATATGCAGTTGAGGAAATACAGAAAATATTTTCACCATTCTCTGTCTTTTAATATCTTTCTGGGATTTAAATAGGGAAATCCAACTTACCTACGCATCCGACCAAAATATCGAGCACGCTCTGTCACCCCAACAAAGCCTCTTGAGTCTAGGATGTTAAAAGTATGCGATGTTTTGAGAAGTTGATCATACCTAGCATGTAATGAAGACGGTACTTATCCAACAGGAAACAGGAGGGGAAAGGAAGGAGAAGGGAGTAAAATAATAAACTTACGCAGGGATTGCTAGACCAGAAGCAAGCAAGGAGCGAGATTCTTCCTCAAAAAAATCAAAGTGTTTTTGAAGATGATCCACACTGGCATGCTCTAGATAATAGGCGCTCATTTCCTTTCTGGAACAGATATAAACATATACAGTCATATATCCTTCACGACTAGATAGTCCTACGTTCAATCTTGAAAGCTAGCGAGAAAAAAGTGAAAATAACCACCAAAAGGGAGAATGAAGATGTTATATAAAAAATTTCTGAAATACACACACTTGCATGCTCAAGATGCGTTCATTTCTCCCATCTACCTCAACCAGATATAGCAAACATTCTATCATCTATTCTCCCAGACTAGAAAGTCCAATGTTCTATCTTGAGAACTAAATTACTAACAAAGAAGTTAAATAATAACTAAAAGGGAGAATCAAGAAGGAATAAATAAATATGAACCCAGGTATTCAAGAAGGTTCCATCATATAAATCTTTGCATTTAGCTTAATTGAAAAGGAATAATTAAATATAAATAGATCAAGGCATTAGCTTAATTGCATTGCACATCTTTTTATTATACAAAGCACATTGAGAATCTCCAAAAAAGCTCAGATGAACGTAAGATATCAGCCAAAAAGAAAAACTTGTAACTTTAGCTAATTTACTTGCTGCTTTTGGGCTTGCTCAATGGGTGGGAAGGGACGTTTCAGGGTCTTAGGTCCCAGGTTCGAAACTTGGAAAATGGCTACCCGTGAGCCCCATAAAAATGAAAAACAATAAAAAATAATTAAATAGAAAAAAAAATGTAGCTACTTTACTCGTTTTCCATGAACAACTCCCCATAAGTAATTCCATCAGCATACTGAATTTTCTTAAAATGGTCAACTCCCTGCAATTGGAGTAAGGTTTGGTCAACTGCATGGCAGAGAAGGAACAATGAGAGAGGAGCTAACAGAACAAACCTGCAGTAACATCAGGATACGCTCAAGACCATAGGTGATTTCAACAGATATTGGCGACAATTGAAGACTTCCAGCCTACAGAGAGAAAGTGAGAGAGAGAGATGTAAAAGTGTGGGAACTAAATAGATAGCAATTAGCACATAAATGCTAGAAAAATATGTAGCAATAATTTGTACAGTCTAGAAGAAGGAACCTGCTGGAAGTAGGTAAATTGGGTAATTTCCATTCCGTCCATCCAAATTTCCCACCCCAGACCCCAAGCACCAAGCACCTAAAAGAATTTTTTTCATCAGCATAAGAAAAGCCGCCTAGCTAAACAATCCAGAGTATGTATCAGTATAACTTCAGGTAAAATAATTCTTTTTTACTAAAAGAAAATTTGTGCCTGAGGTTTTGCATTCACCAAAAATAAAAACTAAAGACTAAACTACTTCAAAAAATGAACAAAGCTAAATTCAATCTCATAAGGCTCTAATCAGTCAACATAGAAATACAAACTACAAGATATTACCGGGCTCTCCCAGTTGTCCTCCACAAACCTTATATCATGTGCTCTAACATCAATACCTGTCATTCAAATAAGATTTCAATGCCAGAAGTTATATTGGTAAATGACACGGAAATACATTGTATACACTTCGACATATATTCAATATAAATCACAATAGGAACATCTTATCAGAAAATTATTACAGGGTTCAGCATTTCGTTTGATTTTAGTCATTATGGACCACAACAGGAACATCTTATCAGAAAATTGTAAAGGGCTCAGCATTAGTTTCTGGAGATCATTTAATCTTAATTGTAGTAGTATTACTCTCTGAAAGTTCTCAAATCATACATTCTCCAAAGGAACATTTTGCAGAATCTCATGACTAGTATTACATATTATCCAAGACTGCATGAGTTTCTATCAGTGAATCTATGATAACTAATTCTCTTTTTTTGTTTCCTGAGGTATACTAATACTCATATTTGACAAGTAAGGATATGAGTAAAGGGCTCAAAGAAATAGAGGGCATTACAAAAAGAATATCTGTTTAATAGCCCTTAAGCTCTGTTTAGAATTTTATAATATAGATAAAGACTGTATGCATAATGTCCAGAAGTTAATTAAGCAAACTCATTCACTCTCGTGTAATTCTTTTCCCTCTTTCCCTGTAACAAAGTTACAATAATTATATCACATCTAGCCTAAAGCTCTTAACAAGGTTAATAGACAGCCAAGAACATACAAATAATGCCTCCATCGGCTCATTATTAGAAAATAAGGGGGAAAAAAACTATGTCGAATGACCACCTACTAAGAAGTTGAAAAAAGATACATGGATTTAGGTTCTTTTCTCAGTCACTTAAATAAAGTACTTAAAGCATTAATGCCCTTGTCCATTTCAAGAAGCAATTGGGAAAGTGACAAATTCACTTAGCCATCACCAAAAAGTCGCAAAATCAATGCCAAAAATTTCCAAAAAGTTGCTAAGGCACAAAGGACAATAAGATGACAACAAAGTCCTTACAAAAACAGACAGATAAATAAAGATATATAACAATGAAATATATAATTTCAAATATTCAACAAATAAAAAAAATCGAGTCACAACCTAATGCTGATAGGCTGCCGATGAAAAGGTCTTGTGAATTTCCTGGATCGGGCTTTAGTATAACCTGAGATAGATACAGATGTGGTGAAACTCAAAAGTAGAATTTCCACAAAGTTCCATGTATCACTCAAATTAGTCAAAACATGAAGTTAAAGTTACCTGAAATTGAGTGTGCCTTTGAAGCCTATTGGGGTTTTCACCATAACGGCTATCGTCTGGCCGGATACTAGGCTCCACATACCTGCAATCAAACGTTCACCGTAGCACTTAACCACTTACACTAGTATCTTTCTAAGGGCCCAGCACCTCCATCAATGCAATCGTCAACTTGAAGGAAAAAGAAAAGGAAAAACATTGTCTTTTTTCCATTTAGATAAGAAACAATAGTTCATGAAAACATGCAGCAATTAAATTCCAATTCAAAAAATTTTGATTGTGGGGCTAATATTGATCTTCAGTCATAGTTAATTTTTTGAGTGCAACATGTTTCTACGTACATCTAAGTACTGCTTTGTTGGAGGCAAAACATATGAACTGCAAAAGGTGGCCGCACTAGCTTTCAAGGAAATCGATTCATTTTAAATAAATCTTAACCCATGTATTAGTAACTACAAACTTACGCATACTTACGCAACATTCCACGGTTCTGGACCAAGAACCCTTAGGTATGTCAAAGGATTCATAGTCCCTGCACCAACCTGATCAATATAACCAAGTTAGTGAGGCAAAAAAGTCATGGACATTATACGATATAAGTAGCAAAGAAAATAAAATATTGATAACACGCCAAGTACAAATTTTGAACATATATGACTAGAAACAACAGCTGAGTAGAAACAACATAGACTTGAAGTTACTTGATTTCCATTACGCAACAACATGAACCCTTTTCTATATAATTAAGATATGATACCATCCCTCCACGTTGTTGTGGAAATATTTTCAATCATGTTACAAAATGGATTTATTATAGCATTCGTAAATAATCAAGAATGACGTTTACCTCGGTGTTGCTACATTGCATTATGGCACATCCTACTGAAGCCCAATATTCCTGTATCATCAATGGTTTAGCATTCAACAACAACCGAAATATTTCAAAAAGCAAAAAACAAAAAAACACAAAGAAAAACCAAAAAACAAAAAAACAAAAAAGGTTGTGTTCCGTCTATTGCTATAATTTGAAACATAAAGAAACCAAGAATAACCAAAAGCAAATGCCATAACCATTTTTTTTTTTTAATCAACAACAAGCCTTCATTTTACTATATCGAAGCAGTCCATTTAACTATATCGAAGCAATCCATTGAACTATATCGAAGCAGTCCATTTAACAGATTCATGTACCTATCATTGTTTTATTACATCTATAAACGAAACTAATTTACACGGATAAGGATATTTAGTTATAAATATCAAAATACATATACATATATGTGTATACATATATTTGGCCAACCTCCATCTACCAGAAAACTTGACATTTTCTCATGATATCACCCCAAGTAATTCAAAATTTTAGCTAAAAAAATGCTAAATTTCATCAAATTAACTTGATACATTACTATATTATACAATTCCAGTCAAAATACAATTCGCTATCAACAAAGGAGCCGAACTCAGAGCTCAGCTCAAACAGAGAAAAACTTTCTTACATACACATTTCTATGGATAAAAACACGCGTATATATGCATACATACACACACATACATATGTGTGTGCGTGTGTGTGAAGGTCCATTTTGAGAAACAGTTGAAGCGAAGAGTAGGAGAGCTATGGAAGAAGAGGACCTGGAGACGTTGAATTGCTTGTTGGAAAGTAAGAACAGAGGGATTCTGAGGGTCGGAATTTGAATCCTTGGAGGAATGCTGTGGAGCGGCAGAGGTACTAATTGCAGAGACGGAAGTTCCGGCGAACCGGCGGCGGAAGGCGGCGCGGAGGTGGCGGCGGAGTCGGAAGCGGCTACGGTGGCAGAAGGAAAGACGAGAGGGCTGCGGTCTCAGAACAGATATGACTAAGGGGAACGCGAGCATCGCCATGGCTGCCTCTCTCGCTCTTCTTTTGAAGCTTTCCGGAGAGAGAGAGTGAAGTGAAAATGAAAACCAACCTTAGCCGGTTTGGGTTTTTGACAGAGGAAGAAATTTGGAGGGACTCATCCATTCATATCTGGGAAACTATAATAAAAATCATTTTAACTGTAATTATTATGGTAAGGCTTTAAAAATATTTTGATCTTAAAAAATATTTTTATTGATAAAATTAAAATTAATAGTTAAAAATATATAATAGCTAAAATCCTACTAAGAACATTTTAAAGCTAAAAATATAAAATAACTAAAATCCTACATAGAACATCTTAAAATCAAGTAAAATTGCTGAAAAAAAAAAAAAAAAACTTTAAAATATTTAACGTCAATGAATTTTTTATTTTAACAAAAGTACATATAAAATTTACTTGTAATAAAATTCTTTTATTTTAACAAAAGTAAATATTAAATTTACTTGTAATAAATAGATGACTTTTTTATTACTATTCAGAGTAATGGACCAAAATAGTCATGAACTCTTTAAAAGATAACGATTTGATTTCTTTTTTTTTTTTAATTTGATTGTGATAATTCTAAACTCTTATTTTCTTACAATTAACATCATTTCTATCTGATTTAGTCAAAAATCTCATAGAATATGGTCATGTGAAAAACACATTTTTATGCTTCTTGAAGATCATTTCGGTAATTTCTTATGTGAGTTGAAATTGGGACTACATTGGGTGATTTTCTAAGTGGGTATTTAATGTTTCTCGAAAAAGAAAAAAAAAAGCCGATATTTTGAATATTGTGGGGATGCAGTATGTTTTTGTTTGTTTTACAAAAGAGACAATTAAAAAAGAAAAAGAAAAAAACCGAAATTTCAAACTATTTTTATTAAATTATTAAGAGTATTGATTGATTTATGGTTATTAGAATTATTAGTATTGTTTCGAATCTTCATCAGGTTCAAAGACGTTGTTGTTATGGGTTTTTTTATTGAAAGGATCCTGGCATGTGTGAGAGATCAAAAATGAAAATACCTGATTTACTAAAAAAGGCTAATGATTTGGAGGCTCAAGTTGATGAAACTGAAAAAAAAAAAAAAAAAAAAAAAAAAAAAAAGGCTGTGAAAGGGTGCAATTTCTTGAGAATCAATTGAAGACAATGCAAATTCTCATCAATAAAATTCGGAGGAATATCGTGAAATTTGATTGGTTTAGGCATCCTTGTGTTATTGGTCTGTTATTTTATGTAGTGGAATGTAATTTGGAGGTTGGCTAGGAAAAGTTTGTTGACTGATGTCTTGATAACATCTGTTTTGAGGAAGAAGTTTGTGAAAATTGATAACAAACACAGTTTGTATGTTTTGTAAGTTGTTATATATTAAAACATGATGGCTATGTTGTTATAAGTATATTGATGTTAAAATGATCAATATTTGACTTACTTTATCTTGGTGTTTTTGTGTAATTAAATGAAAATGACAAATAAAACAAAAAAGAAGTATCATTAATTTAAATCCCAACAGCAAACACAAAAATAAAATATCTCATATTTATTCATCAGTTTGAGTAACCAAAAGATTACATGTTCAATCCATTATTAATCACAAAAAACCTGCACATGTGGTTCAAAAAGGGCTGCAACAACTTGTACAATTACCCACAAATGTGCTAATATCTATGCACTAGTTTGTGGTTAGCAGTAAACTAAAAGAAGAATATGTGCAATGTATTATATCCGCACTAATGGATTGTCTTTAACAGAACATTACACGTATTTAAGTTTGCTAAAATGTTATTACGGTTTATGTTAAAAGTTATTAATATTGTACTTAGTAACCGCAGGTGACGGCCACCAGGTATCGATATGTTTATGTCAAAAATTATGCGTCTTGACTTATTTTAATGATTTCTTAATAAATGTGACTTTACTATGATTTATTTATGTGTATTTTTTTTTATTATGTGTTATGAAATTTATATGGCATGATAAACTATGTAAATTTATGTGACTTATTAATTATATGCCACATGTGGTAAGTTATGCATATATATTAAAAAATAATAAATGAATAAATAAATAAAAAGTAATGTAATATTTAATATCATTTCAGACTATTTATATATACATTATGTAGTGGTAGTTTTAAATGCATGATATCCTATATATACTAATTATATAGGCATGTATGTACAGATATGGTAGTGTACTTAAAAATTAAAAAAAATAAAAAAAAAGGAAAATTAAAGGCCTTTAGCCACTTAATCGCCAAAGTTCAAGAAATAAGACAACTTAGTTGCCGTAGGTACAGTTTCAAAGTAAAATGAAATATTAACAACAACAAAAACAATAATAGTAATAGCACATTAAAAAGAAAAGTAATTGGCTTAAATAGTCCATGAACTCTTTCAAAAGTGATAGTTTTGTCTTTTTTTTTTTTGTCGAAATGATCTTAAATTTTTATTTTCTTGGTCATTTCAGTCATTTCCATCAAACTCCATTATATTTCTAACAAAATCTTGCTCAAATTATCATTTTTGTATTAAAAAGATGAAAATACCCTTTAATCTCCCAAAAGTTCCTCTCCCTCACCCCCCTTTCCTCCCCACTGGGTTCCGCCCCCACCCCCGCACTCCTCGACTGGGTTTGACCACCACCCCCTTCCCCAACTGCCGGCAATCACCCCCACCACCATTCTAGGTTCTCTCTCTCAGGGTTTACCCCCCCCCCAATCTGGGTTTGCCAACCATCAATCCGGGTTTTCACACCACCCCCCGGATCACAACCCATCACCCTAGATCTGGCTCAACCTGAACACAAGGAAAGGAAACCTAATTTCTCAAAAATTTGGGGGAAAACCCTCCCAATTTAGCTCATATTTCCCCTCAAATTTGATTGGATAGGAAATTAACTATTTTACCTTCAAAAAATATGAAGCATGCTTCTTACATGATTAATCCATTAGTTTTTTGCCATATATATATAGGAAATCTTCTCTGTCCATCATATATTACTTGCTTTTCGTTGAATTAGTCAAAATAATTAAAATGAAATTAATGACCAGTTTCTTGCTAACAAAATATTTGTATATATATATTATGAAACGCGGACATGTGTTGCATAACTCTATTCCAACAAAAAAAAAATGAAGAATTGAGCATGTTGCATAACAATAGATATTTTGCTCTTTTGAGCGGTTTTTTTTTTTCCCTCCTTATCTTATGTTTTATTTTTCTTTGCTTTTAACAAAATTGAGTGTGGAGCAGTTTGATAGAGGATTTGATTTTTAGTGAGTGTCAACTTAATATGAATGTACTGCTTCCTTCGACATTAATACCTCTCTCATCATCTTTTCTTTCCCTCCTTCTCCGCCGCCGCCCCCCCCCCCCCCCCCCCCCCCCCGCCCCCCAACAAAAAAAAAAGAGTTATTTGATTCACATAGACATCTAAACAAAAAAAAAAAAATGTAAAACAATATAAAAACAACAAAAAATAAAGAATATGCAATATGTTTAGAGATTAGCCACCTATTCATATCCCTTAAGCTATTTTGATCTAAAAGGGTACTTGCAGCACGTATTTATACACAAGCACGTTATTTGATAACCAATAGAACAAAACTGTTAATATAAGACGACACGCATCTATTTTTAACATCCGAAACAAAAAAAAAAAAAAAAAAAAAAAAAAAACCGTCCTCAAATATTTTACAAAAACACGGGATCATGGAGACCATATTAGAATCAATATTCTATTTCTATCTCTCTCTCCACTGATTGATCTACTTTAATAACCAAGATAAGTCTCTTATTAAGAGCCTTTAATATAAAAATCATAATCCGTGAGGAGATAGTACCAATAAATCTCAAAGATCAAGTGTATCAATTTATTCAAATTTAATGTGGCCCTAATGACTAGTTTCCATGCTTGTAATCTTCCTAAATCATACATCAAACACAAAATGAATTAATAACAACCCCAAATTAAAACAAAATGTTAAAGAAATTAACTAAGACTACAACCGCATATGTCGGAGATAAAATAAAAAAGTTAAAAAAGAAAACAATTGATAATCTTATTGATAACATTGTTATTTGGAGTTCAACGTATCTCCGAAAAGGAAGACCACTCAAATAAACTAAATAAATACAAGAGAACATTACACATAAAAACTTCAAAAAGAACTCCGAATGAAACATTCTAAACATCAAACAATTCCATAAAATAACAATCGGAAATGAAAAGAACATAAATTTTATGAAATCACTAGAGTTTAAGTGACAAATCAATTCCCGCCGGAGCATCTTTGTGGTCTTTCTTCGGAGGTTCTCCGGTTTGCACAGGATCAGCACCACCGGTTGTTGCCGGAATATTGACTCCAACATTTGGACCGGTCAAACTAGTAATACCGGAACCAGAAATGTTACCAAAGACGGCACCATTTTGTTCAAATCTAGAAGAAGTTGCACTAGAAGAACTCCCTCCCAGCCCTAACCCGCTGACAATATTGTGAGCCTGTAGGCCATCCATGTTCAGCCTATTGGCAGTAGAGAGGTGTGAGTTCATCGCGGTCGCCTGCCTAGGCCAGACGCTAGCACCGGCAATGTCATGCCCGCACCGGTACCCACCGGTGGGCCCCGACCACGAGTAGGTACCAGGCTTGTGAATCATGGACTCCATCCGAGCCCCGAGTGGCCTATTGAAGCTAGATCCGTACAAAGGGAGGGCGGAATAGCTCGAATAGGGATAGTACGGGTAGTAGGGACCAAAAGCCCCAAGATCGATCCCTTGGCGGCGTTTCGCCAAGGCACGCTCCTGTTTGTGGGCGTTTTGGTGGCCTCCCAGCGCTTGAGAAGTAGAGAACTCTCTCTTGCAGTAGTTGCATGGGAAAACCCTAGCCGGCTCATCCTTCTCGTCGGAAGGTTCATCGATATTGGGCTTTGCTGCATGGCCAGCTCTCGCCTTGTTGAAAAGGTTGAGTTCTAGCTTCGGACCACCTGCCAACTGGCCGTTCGAAAGCTTCAAATCGAGCAGCGAATCTGAACTTGATCCAGGAACATATTCCGGTTCGATATCCTTCATCTTCATCTTCATGGCCGTCATCCTCTTGATTTGATCATCTTCATCTGAGGCTGCGGAGAGGCTAGAGGCCTCGGAACGGGAAGCTTCAGCGATAAGATCTGCCATGGAAGAGAGCAAGAGATAAGAAAGGAGAAAAAGAGGATAATTGTTTCGCAAGAATTAGAGAGAGAGTTAGTACTCTATTTATTTAGTCTTTTGGAGTTAATGCATTATCCCTATGTACGGAAAGAAATCCCATTTTACTGTTTTGATATGCACCTTACTAAATACTAAGAAAGGGATTTGGTGTTGATGAGTACTAAGCCTTGGCTGAGATTTGTTCCATGTTGAAATTAATTATATTTGGCCTAATCTCAGTCAAATCCAGAGATTTTTTTTTTTTTTTTTTTTTGGATAAACAATCCAGAGAAAATTATTGCTGAACTTGTAATATTTGCTTACGGCCAATTACTCAGACACAGTCAAAGTTTCTATACATTTTTGAGTCGGAGATTAATGGTGTCATTGAGTGCATCAGTTACCTTATATGCAGTTTGAATTTGATAAATATGAATCAACATGGGAGTGAAAATGGGCCCGACAATAATCTCTTACGAAAGCAAAAATCAAAGACAGATAATATAAAAATTGACACTCACATATAATTTTGGTAAAAAGATTTTCAAAGCCCTAATATTATGCTAATATGTTTGCATATTTGCAAATGGGAGAACAAGATATCAAAATATCAATAATGGTTCCGATTGAACCGTTTTACTGTGTTTAAACTGCAAAATAATACATATGTATTGAAAAGAATCTGTCATGTCATAAGTCATTAGTGGTAATTAATTTCTGTAACATTGTTTGAAAGCGGTTTATGTTATCAAAAGGAGTTGTTGTGATCTCCATTGATTTTCACTAAACAAAATAATTTAATTTATCAAAGGAAGGGTAGTTAGTTACTTTCTTTTTTTTTTTTTTTTTTGTTATTTGAAACAATGTTGTTTTTTGTTCATATTATTAGAGTAACAAGTTTGATAAAGGAAAACTTACTAAGGGGGTGTCAATTTAAGTAGAATATCTCCATATTACTCATATTATTTTTTTCTCCATGCCTTAACATTAAAAATTAGTATTCATATTATAATTATATGACAAAGTTAAGAGAAATATTTTTATCTCTTTCTCATTTGAGACTTCACTTTCTGAATTTATAATTCCAATTTAAACAAATGAAATAAAATTGATCAAATTTACTCGAACTTTTTTTGCTTAGGTATTGGTGTTAATGCATGATTCAGGATTGATCGTGCTAAATGTCTGTATGTCTGGGAGTTTATCTCATATTTCCAAAAATTATTCTTATAATTTATGTTCTCTTATCTCCAAGTTTTTTTGGTAATGAAAAAAAAGTTAATCTCCGAGTTTAACAAAGTTAAAATTTTTCAATCTCCGAGTTAATCTTATGATTTCCAAAATTCCATTGAACATGTTATTTCATTCATATGTACCTAAAAAAAAGTCATTTGTCATAAGTCGTTAATGGTAAAGCATTTCTGTAAGAGTGTTTGAAAGTGGTCATGCTATTAAAAGGAGTGTTGTGATCTCCGTTGATTTTCTATACAAAATAATTTAATTTATGATAGGAAGAGTAGTTATATTCTTTCTGTTTCTGCATTTGATATTGTTTTTTGTTCATATTAGAGCAGTGGTTTTGATAGAATAAGAGTTGTTTAATCAATGTCAACATTGTTAGAAGATCCTACGATTAGTGGTAAATAATTTCTTGAACAATGTATGAAAGCGATCATGTTATCAACAGAAGTTGTGATCTCCGTTGATTTTTGCTAAACGAAATCAATTTAATTTATCATATGATAAGTAGTTATTTTCTTTCTGCTTTGGATTTGACAGATGATGTTTTTGTTCATATCATTAGAGTAACGGTTTTCATATAATAAAAACTGTTTAGTCGATGCCAACTTAGGTAGAATATCCGACATTTTTCTTCTATATACTATTTCCTTTTGGCATGTACCAAAAAAAAAAAAAAAAACCCCCCAAAGTCAAGAGAAGAAATTTTCATCTCTTTCTCATGTGGTTATTCACCATAAAATAGTGAAATTAGATCTTAAGATATGGAATAAAATGGTACAAATTAACTCGAACTTTTTTTTTTTTTTTGAGGTACTACATGATTCCGGATTGATCTTGTTAAGTGTTTGTATATCCGGGAGTTAATCTCATATTTCCAAAAATTGTTCTTATAATTAATGCTAACTTATCTCTGATTTTTTTTTTTGGTGAATGGGAAAAAAGTTAATCTCCGAGTTTAACAAAGTTAAAAAAATTTTTATCTCCGAGTTAATCTTTATGATTTTGAAAATTCTATTGAATATGTTCTTTCATTCATATTCAATCTACTGAATTTGCTGTTGCATCATGTGATCGTGTTCCCTCTCTATCTTGTAATATTCGATCTATGAATTTTTTTTATTAACCTTTTCCTTCATTTTTTTTCTTTTCAATATTAATATTTCAAAAACTTACTTAACAAATTAGAATAAATAATAATAAAGTAGAAATTCACAACAAATTTAGAAAATCGAACTCTAAAAATATACAAACTAAATCTTATGTAATGAAATGACCACAAAAATATATTTTCAAAATATAAGAAACCGGACTAAAACAATAAATAACATCTACTAACTACAATTGGTCAATCAAGGTTACTAACTAATTTTATTTCCTTCTTTTTTGTAGTGAAAAATTAGTTAGTATTTTTTTTTTCCTTAAAATCATTTAAATAATTTTAAAAATTTAGCATACATACATAACAAAAATCTATGTGAAATATGTATATCGAAATGGGGCGGAGTTACATCCAATTCGGGAAAAAGACTTCATTTTCATCTTCAAAAATTATCCTCTATCTCTACCCTGTTTGGATCGAAGTCCCGCAGAACCCATTACTGCAAGGAATTAGTATCATCTCTATTTCCATATGGGTGCTAGTAGACTTGAACATTTCCTCTGTCTTGTTTTGGCACTTTGGCATGAAGGAAACTTAATTGAATACAAAGAAAAAAAAAATCACAGGGTCAGGCAACACATCTCAGATTGGACAATGACAAGGTGAGGCAGACTAAGAAGCCTTGCACCTTAAAAGCAAGGCATGGAACCAAGAACGCTTGAAGCCTGTTTGGCACTCCATCTAAAGATTGTTTTTCACAATTATTTTAAAAATTTTATAAGGTTTTTTCTCTAACAAAAAATCAAATTTTCTTTTCAAACCTATAATCAAACGAAAACTTGTTCTATAATATTAGCTCAATGTTGATGTAGGTTTAACTAACGTTTCTGGGAAGGCTCTTATCCGTGATAGTGAGGGGTTTGTTATGACTGCACTAACCTCTAATATAACTCAAAAATATTATCAACCATCAATTAAACATGTTGTACTAGCTAAATAGAATTCTCTTGGATTAAAGAAAAATATTGTGTGATAGAAAGATGCTCCTTTTTTTTTTTTTTTTTTAATTTAGGATAAGAGATTCAAACTCTACATTTTATGTTAGATTCAAGTGTGTAATTATCGCTATGCTAATACTAACAACCACGATTGGAAAATGTTCTACTACTGTTTGTATTTGTATTATCATAATTTATTATTATTATTATAAATCGATTCATTCATTCTCAAAAATAAAATAAAAACTGCCAGCTATATTTCAAAGAGTAATTAGTTATTACCTTCAAAAGCACATATATTTCTGCTTTTTTTTAAAACTTATTTATTCCGTTTTCTTTTCTTTCTTTTTTGTTAAAAAAGGGGGCTTCGTATGTATTAATTCTTGTATCTTTAGCATTTACATTCTTTCAACAACCATGTTATTTTTAACTAATTGGTGTAAAAACAGAAATTTAAATATTTGGCGACAATTTTAAGGGAACTCTCTTGAGATTCGATTTCACATTCGATCCAGGTTAAATATGCAAGTAAGTACACATGAATGTGGGTCTCCATTTGTTGCTGAATGTAACTAGGAAGAGGGATTTTCAACACCACTTCCCTTAAAACAAAATTAACTTGTGGTCAAAAGTTATTCAGACTTCTAACTTTATCATAAAATATAAAGTTCAATTTTTTTATTTAAAGATTTTTTTAAAAGGGGAAAAAAATTGATGTAACGATAATAATATCTTTCACTTTTATACATTTAAGATATTTTTACACATGTAAAATTAAGTCTATCTTTTTAACAGAAATATAGAGTTAGTCAAGCCTTTTTTTTTTCTTGAGGGGAAAACTTGAGTAACTTTTATTCAAGTAAGCAATAGTCTACTCTTACACAAGATTGAATAAATAAAGGAAGACAATCCAACCATAAGAAATCTAAAGAATCTGAATTATTGAGTTATATATGGCATTCTAGTTTTATTGATGTGATACGGACTTTCTTCTATAAATAATAGAGATGAGACTGAAATGACATCAATAATCCTCTAATATTTTCATTAAAAAAAGCTATTATATGCTTCGAAATCCAACTTTAAATAAGACAAATACTTATATATATATATATATATATATGGAGTCTCAGATTCTTCTAGACAATCGATCGTAAAAGAAATAAATTTCTTCATGTAATACGTCTTAACTTTCAACAGAAAAATATCTCTATTAGAAAAGGAATTATGGATTTACCATCTACAATAGTGACTTTCATATGTCTAGTTCTTTGAATTCTACCAAAAAAGTCGGTCAAAAATAGTGTGAAGAGAAAACTATGGTAATAATAAAAAAAACGAATTTACTATGCAAACCATAATTTAATTCCCATCATGATAATGTGCCAGCTCAACTCCCACAAAAGGATTCACTTGGATGCACTTGAATTCCCCGTTAGTATAGGAAGTTTCTGAAATCACAAAAATATGGTAACCGTAATTGACAAAGAATATTAATTTTTATATCTTACCAACTCTACGGTATATTAAATTTTTAAATTTTTTTAATAAAGTAATTAAATAACTATTATCTAATAAATAAATCTAATTTATGATTGCATCTATAGTCTAGTTTTAATTATATACATGATTTTATCATAAAGTACATAGTTTGAATCACTTACTTTTAAATTCAATGAAAAGAAAAGAGTCTGATTTTACGACTGGCAATGGCTAAATCAGTACCTGCTAAAGTAAATTAGGATATTTAGCAAAAATCATCCATTTCAAAAAAAAAAAAAAAATTTAAAACAAGCAATTACTTCTTGTCTTTGAGAGAAAATACCTCTTCTTTTTTTTTTTTTTTTTTAAGGAGAAGGAAAAAGTAATTTTGATATAAATATTTTTCTTTTTTCACTATCTTATTTTTAATTAGAAAAACTAAAAATGAAGTGGTTGGTATTGTTTTCAATTTTTTTTGAAAATGTCTTTGCATGTCTTCTGAGATGAGAAATATTTTCTAAATACCGTTTATTTAGAAATTGCTTTGAAAACACAAACAAAAACAAAAAATGGTGAGGATAGTTGTCTTTTAATGAAATGAAAAATTATTTAAAGTTGTTTTCTCATTTTTGTTTTTATTTTTAAGTACTATATAACTTAATACATACTTTCAGATGTTTTTTTTTTTCTTATATCAAAACTAATTTTTTTAAAACGACAACATAAAAACAATTTTATAAACAACCTCAACATCATTCCCAAAATATTTTCATTTATATTTTTGATCCCTCACAAATAAATGAAAAAAATATCAAACACCACCGACATTTCATCGTCCATTTAATTTAGATTCTTCCATACATTCTATTTATCTAATCATATTAATCATGTCAATCAAATGTTGACCCAAATACATTTATAACCCTCTAAACTTCGTGGGAGAAATTAAAAAGATGAGTAGTTTTTTAACACTTATTCAGAAAAAATAGCCGAACTATATTTATTAATGCTAATTGACTTATCCAATCAAATTTGTAAGATCTAATATTCCGGTTAATTATATTGTAACAATCTGACTTCTCATATCATTATTGTACTTAAGCTTAAAACTTCATTTTAATGTTTAATTTTTACAATCGAAAGATAGTTCGTGTGCATAATAATTACATACTGATATTAATTCCCATAATCCAAAGCTTCCATCGCCTTCGCAAACACTCAGCCAATCCATCATGTCATCTAAATCTCAGGTTTTTTACCCTGAATTCCTACATCATAAACATGTGTTAATAAGCTTTAGCTCATAAATTGCAAACAGCTTACGTTTGGTTAGCCGGTTGGAGATTAGATTTTTAAGTTGGAGTTGGTTAGCTTTTTAAAAACTAATTATAAATTTTGTTGATTTTAAAAAAAAAAACAAAAAAACAAAAAAACAAAAACTGAGATTAAAAAAATGTAGTCTAGTTGGAGTTAAAATTTGAATACCAAACGAAGTCATAATCTCACAAACCAATTCAAATAAATATGCATGTACTCCAAGACCACACAAATAAACTAAACAAATTACTAGGGAACGATGCACATAATAAAAAGATCAAGAGAACTCATAATGAAACATTCTAAACAACAAATAATACCATAAAATAACAATCGGAAACAAACGGAATACAAATTTTATGAAATAACTAAGGATTAAGAGACAAATCAAGTACCGCCGGAGCATCTTTGCAGTCTTTCTTCGGAGATAATCCACGCAGCACAGGATCAGCATCACTGCCGATCGTCGCTGGAATATTGACTCCAACATTTGAACCGGGGACACTAGTATTACTGGAACCAGCACTGTTCCCAAAGGCAGCACCATTGTGATCTGCGTTGATTTTCGCCAAACAAAATTAATTTAATTTATTATAGGATGAGTAGTTAATTTTCTTTCTGTTTCTGGAAACTGTTATATATTGTTTTTTCTTCGTTTTGTTCATATTATCAGAGTATTAATGGTTTTCATATAATACAAGTTGTTTATTCGGTGTTAACTTAAGTGGAATATCCTACATTTTTTCTTTTATTTTTTTTTTCTTACTGCGTTTACGATTAAAAAATATAGTGCCGAAGTTAAGGGAAGAGATTTTCAACTCTTTCTCATGTGGTACTTCACTCTTAAATAGTGAATTTAGATTTTAAAATGTGGAATCTAATTGTACAAATTAGCTTGAACTTTTTTGTTGAGGTACTACATAGTTCCGGATTAATCCTGTTAAATGTTTGTGTATATGGGAGTTAATCTCATATTTCCAAAAATTGTTCTTATAATTTTTTTTTTTTTTGTGAATGTAAAAAACAGTTCCATCTCCGATTTTAGCAAAGTTAAACTTTTTTGTCTCCAAGTTAATCTTATGATTTCCAGAATTTTACTGAATATGCTCTATCATTCAGATTCAACTAACTGAATTTAATTGTTGCGTCATTTAATCTCGTTCCTTCCTATAAAAAGTTTATGTATTAACCTTTTTCTTCATTTTTTAAAAAATAATATATCGTAAATTTACTTAACAATTTAAAGTGTGGGGAAATGACCGAGCCTGATTATTAACAATTATTTATTTTCTTCCTTCGTTAGTCGTTTCTGCTAAGAGTTTCAAAACTAATGTAAGTCTTTAATAGTATTCAGTTTTTTTTTTTTTTCTTTTTTTGTGATTATTTTGGTTATTATATGTTCTGTTCCATATATAAGGATGGAAACATACGGTGCCGGGTGAAAACGGAGATCGATTGCTTTTTCATCTCCATCTGAGCCTCAAAATCATCCATATCTACGATTAAGGAGCAGGACGGGATGTTGATTTTTCATTGGGGGAGCCTTCCCTACCCACACTTTCCTGTTTAAAACAATTATGTATTTTAAATTACATGATCTAGAAAAAATAATAATAAAGTAGAAATTCACCACAAATTTAGATAAAAATCAAAGGTTTCACTAGGCAAATCAAACTCTAAACATATGCAAACTTAATCTTTGTAATGAAGTTACCAATATCTTATAAAAAATTATTATTAATTAATAAGAAATCGTAATAAAAAAAAACATATACTAACTACAAATTATTCAATCAAGGTTACTAAATAAGGTTACTAAATAATTTTATTCCGTTCTTTTTTCTTTCGAAAAAGTAGTTAGTTTTTTTTTCCCCCCCAAAATCGATTGAATAATTTTTAAAAAGCAACATAATCACATGCATAACAAAATATTTGTGAAATATGTATACTTGAACGGGATGGGGTTCAATCCAATTTGGAAAAAAGACTTCGATCTCCATCTCCGAATAGTATCCCCTACCCTGGCTATGTACGTTTGGATTGAAGTCCCACACGTATTGCAGGGAATATTATCATCTCTATTTCCTCATGGGTACTACTGTACTTGAGCATATCCTCTGTCTCGTTTGAGCACTTTGGCAGGAAGGAAACTTAATTGAATACAAAGAGGGGGGAAAAAAATCATAGGGACGGGGCAACATATCCCAAATTGGAATATTATATATCTCAAATAATTACAAGGTGAGGCTGACCAAGAAGCCTTGCACATTAAAGGCAAGGCATGGAACCAAGAGCAACTGAACCTTCTTCGGCACCCCATCCAAATACTATTTAAAAACTCATTAAGGGCACCTCTAAGCCATTACACTAAAATGGTGTAACTTTCACACCAGAATAGTGTGATTGTCACATGTCATATCAAATGATAAATTCATCTCCAACCCATTATATCATTTCTAACATCAAAAAAAAATTCTGTGTATATTCCTTTTTTTTTAATCTCTTTTTATATTCCTTTTTACTAATTCCATACTATCTATTGAATTTATGAATTTCACCCACATATATATATATTTTTTCACATATTGATCCGATAAAATATATTTCATTATCTAACATAGTCACAGAAAATATATTTTCACTATGTTACAAATTTTGCGTTATTTAGTGCTCTATTTTTTTTTAATATTATGTCATTTTAATTATCATTTGCTTGAACGTATGACTTTTTCTAAATATGTGATTGCGTTTCGTATTATTTATATATTTTTCATCATATTAAATTAACTATAAAACAAAATTAACAACGTGGGACACACAAAAAAAAAACAAGTTCTTTTTTTTTTTTGGGTGTTAAAAAAAGAAACAAATTTGTTAAGAAATATGAAAATGAGATAATAATAGAAAAACAAAATATATTTTGTGCACTTTGTGGAAAAAAAAAAAAAAAAAAAGGAAAGGCGCCACTAAAATGGCGTTGAGTGAACAGTTGAAACACAAATATGCGTTTCCACTGTTCACAGGAGACAATTTCACACCAAAATGGTGTAAAAATTGCCACCTGGTTGGAGTAAAACCCACGCCATTTCGGCCTAAAATTGCGTGTGGTTGGAGATGCTCTTAAGTGTTTTCCCTTACAAAAAAATTGAAATTTATTTTTCAAATCTATAATTGAAACGCAAGCTTGATCTGTAGAATTAGCTCAATGTCGATGTAGGTTTTCTCTGGTAACTAATATTTTTAGAATTGAAAGCTCCTATCTTATGACTGCGCTAACCTCTAATATTATTCAAAAGTATTCAACCATAGATTGAACACGTTATAGTAGCTAAATAGAATTCTCTTGGGATACAGAAAGATATATACTGTGTGATTAAAAGTTGTTCTTTTTGTTTATTTATCCAAATTGAGAGTGGGAGATTTGAATTATACTTTATGTTAAAATTAAGCGTGAAGGTATTGTTAGGCTAAATTAGCAATCATGATTAAAAGATGTTATACCACCGATTGTATTTGTATTATCATTATTTTTTTTATTATTAATAGATTCATTCATTCTCAAATGTAGAAAAATAAAATAAAATAAAAACTGCCAGCTATATTTGAATGAGTAATTACATTTAAAAAAAAAACTCATATATTGTGTTTTTAAATTTATTCTTTATTCTTTATTTTTTTCTGTAAAAAAAAAAAAAAGGGGCTTCGTTTGTATCAATTTCTCATATCTTTGGCATTTTTTTAAACTAATAATTGGTGTAAAAATAAAAATATATATATAATTTTTGGAGACAATTTTAAGAGAAGTCTTGAGTTTCAAGCTTTTGGTTAATATAATGATAAAATATGGATTTCAAATTCGTTCCAGGTTAAACATGCTAGAAAGTACACCACAAATGTGGGGCACCAATTTGCTGTCGAATGTAAATAGGAAGAGGGATTTTTAACACCACTTACCTCAAAACAAAAATTAATTTGTGGTCACATAAAACAACATAATCTCATATAAAACTATTCAAGTAAATATGCATGTCCAATTATATGTGAAGACCACACAACGAATCTAAACAAATTACTAGAGAACGATACCCATATAGAGTTCAAAAGAACTCATAATGTCACATTCTAAACATCAAACAATACCATAAAATAACGATCGGAAATAAACGGAACACAATTTTTATGAAAAAACTAAAGATTAAGAGACAAATCAAGTCCCGCCGGAGCATCTTTGCGGTCTGTCTTCGGAGTTTCTATGCAATATTGCAGAGGATCAGCACCACCGCAGATCGTCGCTGGAATATTGACTCCAACATTTGGACCGGCCACACTAGTTTTACTGGAACCAGCAATGTTCCCAAAGGCAGCACTATTTTGTTCCAACCTTGAAGAAGTTGCACTAGCAGAACTCCCTCCAAGCCCTAACCTGCCGACAATATTGCGAGCCTGAAAGCCATCCATGCTCAGCCTATTGGCAGTAGAGAGTTGTGAGCTCATCGCGGTCGCCTGCCTAGACCACGGGGTAGCACCAACAATGTCATGCCCGTATCGGTAGCCACCGGTGGTCCCCGACCAAGAGTAGGTACCAGGCTTGTGAATCATGGACTCCATCCGAACCCCGAGTGGCCTATTGAAGCTAGATCTGTACAAAGGGAGTCCGGAATAGCTCGAATAGGGATAGTACGGGTAGTAGGGTCCAAAAACCCCAAGATCCATCCCTCGGCGACGTTTCGCCAAGGCACGCTCCTGTCTGTGGGCGTTTTGGTGGCCTCCCAGCGCTTGACAAGAGGAGAACTCTCTCTTGCAGAAGTTGCATGGAAAAACCCTAGCCGGCTCATCCTTCTCGTCGGAAGGTTCATCGATATTGGGCTTTGCAGCTTGGCCAGGTCTCGCGTTCTTGAAAAGGTTCAGTTCAAGCTTCGGATCACTGGCGGACTGGCCGTTCGAAAGCCTCAGATCGAGCAGCAAACCGGAACTCGATCCAGTAACATATTCGGGTTCTATTTCCTTCATCTTCATCTTCGTGGCCGCCATCCTCTTCATTTGATCATCTCCATCTGAGGCTGCAGAAAGGCTAGAGGCCTCTGAACGGGAAGCTTCGGCTCTATGATCTGCCATGGACGAGAGCAAGAGATAAGAAAACAAAAAAGATAATAATTGTTTGGCGAGGATTAGAGAGAAGATTAGTCCTCTATTTATTTAGTGTTTTGGAGTTAATGCATTATCTTATGTATGGAAAGAAATTTCATTTTACAGTCTTGATATTCACCTTAATAAGAAAGGGATTTGAAATTGATGAGTACTACATGTTTGAAATTAAGTTCATTTGGCCTAATCTCTGTCAAATCCAGAGAAAATTATTGCTGTACTTGCAGTATTTGGTTAAGGCCAATTACTCAAATACAGTCAGTTTCTATATATTTTTGGTCACGGATTAATGGTGTCATTGAGTGCATCAATTACCTTATATGCGGTTTGAGTTTCATATATATGTATCAACATGAGGGTGAAGATTATGGGTTCAACAATAATTTCTCAGGAAAGCAAAAACGGAAAACAGATATTAATATACACAATTTTGGTAAAAGATTTTCAAAGCCCTAATATTATATTATGGACATGTTTGCATATTTGCAATTAGATAACAAGATATTAAAATGTCAACAACGGTTCCGACTTAAAAATAATTCATAAGTAATAAAAAATCTAAATAAAAAATCTATCATGTATTAGTGGTAATTAATTTCTATAACAGTGGTTGAAAGCGCTTATTTTATAAAAATTGTAGTTGTAATTGCCGTCGATTTTGGCTAAACAAAATAGCTTAATTTATAGTAGAAAGAGTAGTTAGTAATTTTTTTTCTTTTCTATTTGAAATATGTTGTTTTATATTCATTTTGTTAAAGTAGCAGGTTTGATAAAGAAAAAGAAGTTTAGCGGATGCCAACTTAGGTAGAATGTCCAGTTTCGATTATGTCATTTTTTTTTCTCTAGTACATTTACGACAAAATAAAAATCTTTCTTATTAAATAACAAAGTTCAGAGAATATATATTTACATCTCTATCTCAAGTGTGACTTCACTGCTCAATAACGAACTTAGATTTAGAAATAAGGAATATAATTGTTCGAGTTCATCTTACGATTCCCGAAATCCTATTGAATATACATGTTTTTTCATTCAGATTCAATCTACTGAATTTAATTGTTACATTATTTATTCTCGTTCCCTCAACTAGAAAGTTTATGTATTAACCTTTTTCTTCATGGTTTTTCTTTTTAATATGAATATTTCATAAATGTACTTAACAATTTAAAGTGGGGGAAATGACCGAGCGTGGTTATTAACAATTATTTATTTTCCTTCCTTTTTTTCTTCTATGCTTAGAGTTTCAGAACTGATGTAAGTCTTTAGTAGTGATTAGTTTCTTTTGTAATTTTTTTTTTTACATGAAGTTCTAATCTGTATAGGGATGATAACATATGTCGCAGGTGGGGCCCCAAAATCATCCACAGTATTAAGAAGGAGCGGGGTGGGGAGTGTGGAATTTTCATTCAAACCTTCCCCATACCCATTTCCCG
This sequence comes from Ficus hispida, assembly GCA_025413025.1. NCBI lineage: Eukaryota > Viridiplantae > Streptophyta > Magnoliopsida > Rosales > Moraceae > Ficus > Ficus hispida. The sequence goes on along the minus strand of CM046364.1, from coordinate 1,984,272 downwards.
TTTTACACAGCTATATACTTAAAATTACATAATTTGGAAATTAAAAAAAAAATTAGTAGAAATTCACCACAAATTTAGACCAAAATCAAAGGTTTTACAAGACAAATCAAACCCTAAACAAATGTAAACTAAATCTTGATAACGAAGACACAAAAATATCTTATCAAAAAAATAAGAAGTCAGACTAAAACAAGATTTAACATATACTAAACTCCAATTACAATCAAAATTACTAATTAATTTCATTTCCTTCTTTTTTTTTTAGGGCAAAAATAGTCAGTATTTTTTTTTTCCTTAAAGTCAATTAAATAATTTTAAAAATTCAACATACATACATATGTAACAAAAATATATGTGAAATCTGTATACCAGAACAGGGAGGGGGTTGCATCCAATTCGGGAAAAGACTCATCTCCATCAGCGAATATTATCCCTTATCCCTATTCTGTTTGGATCGAAATCCTATGGAACCTGTTCCTGCAAGGAATATTATCATCTTTTTCCATATGGATTTCTACTAGACTTTGGCATTTCCTCTGTCTCGTTTGAGCACTTTGGCATGAAGCAAATTTAATTGAATACAAAGAAAAAATATCACAGGGTCAGGGAAAACACATCCCATAATGGACAATTAAACATCTCAAACAATTACAAGGTGAGGCGTACCAAGAAGCCTTGCACATTAGAAGCAAGTAGGCATGGAACCAAGAGCACTTGAAACTTGTTTGGCACTCCATCTAAAGATTTTTGTTAATATTATTTAAAAAGTTTCTAAGTTTTTTTCTCTTATAAAAAATTGAATTTACTTTTCAAATCTATAATCTAAATGGAAGCTTGGTCCGTAGTATATTAATTAGTGCAATGTCGATGCAGGTTTTCTCAAGGAACTAATGGTTTTTGGAACTGAAAGCTCTTATCCATGATAGGGAGGGGTCTGTTATGAGTGTGCTAACCTCTAATACAACTCAAATATATTCAACCATCGATTGAACATGTTGTAGTAGCTAAATAGAGTACTCTTGGGATACAGAAAGATATATACTGAGTGATTAAAAGAAATTTTTTTTTTTAAATTGGAGAGATTCAAACTCCACACTTTATGTTGGAGTGAAATATGAAATTTATCACTAAACTAAGTTAGCAATCACGTTTAAAATATGTTATACCACCGATTATACTTGGATTATCATAATTTTTTTTGTTAGTATCAGTGGGTTTATTCATTCTCAAAAATAAAATAAAATATAATAAAAACAGTAACTATTTGAATGAATAATTACATTTAAAAAAACACATTTATTTTTCTTTCTTTTTATTATTTCTTTTTTCTTTTTTCTTCTTTTCCATTTTGTTAAAAAAAGGGGGCTTCGTATGTAATTGTTCTCATATCTTTGGCATTTTATGCATTCTTTCAGCAACCATGTTTCTTTTTAACTAACTGGTGTGAACATCGAAATTTTAAAATCTGCAGAAAATTTTAAGGGAACTCTTTGAGATTCAAGCTTTTTTTTTTTCTAGTTGGTATAATAAATATTATTTTCTGTATTCCAGATTCCATCCAGGTTAAATATGCAAGCACGTACACACAAATGTCGGGCTCAAATTGTAATTGGATGTAAATTGGAAGGGGGATTTTTTACACCAGTGTCCTTAACCAAAATTAATTTGTGGTCACAAACATAACTTAATTAATAATTACTCAACATTTAACTTCATCATAAAATATAAAGTTCAACTCTCCATTTTAAATCTTTAAAAAAAAAAAAAACATAGAGGGATTAGTGTAGCGGTAAGGATATCTACTACTATTATACTCTCAAGATATTTTCACACACGTAAAACTGAGTCTTTCCTTTTAATAGAAATAGAGTCATGCAACTTTTTATAGGAAAAACTTGAATAACTTTTATTTGATCAAGAAGTAGTCTACTTTTACAAAATGTTAGATAAATAAAGGAATAAAATCCAACAATAACAAATCTAAATATTCTAAATTACTGATCATATTATTTTCGTTACATTGATGTGATCCAGACCTTTTATATATATATATATATATGATAGGGTTAGAAATGATGAAATGACATCTATAATATTCTTTAGTTTTATCATCAAAAAAGCAAATTTAAAAAACAAAAATTGTTGTTCGAAATCCAATTGTGAATAAAAGATATATATCTATATATAGAAGGATATTTAAGAGAAATAATACGCCTTAATTAACTTTCAAGTACGAAATATATCTATTAGAGAAGGAATTATGGATCTACCATCTACGACAATGAATTTTATATGTTTAGTTCTTTCAATTCTGCCAAGAAAAGTCGGTCAAAAAAGTTGTGTGAACAGAAAATTATGGTGATAATCAATACAACAAATTTACTAAACAAATCATAATTTAATTCCTATTATGGTGACATGCCAGCTCAACTCCAAGAACGGGATTCACTTGGATAAAATTGAATTCCCTTAGTTAGCATAGGAAGTTTCTCAAACTGCAAAATGGGTAACCATTATTGACAGAAGATATTTTGTTTGATATATGGTTGCAAATCAAACTAAACTACTTATAAGAAATTTCAATATGATACTAATAGATGCAAATGCATGAATTTTCTTCAAATTTTTTTAAAGTTGTTTTCCATCAGCTTTTTACTATGTTGTCTTGTTTTCATAAACTTTCAAAAGTTGGTTTCATTTCTTCCTATTCTTTACAAATAAAAGGTTAATGTACCAATTGAAATTTTATACCTCAAATTTCCAAGGGTATGTAACTTGAAACCTATTACATAATATAGTCACGTTAATTAGTACTATTATCCTTAAATGATGAAAGTATTTCAAACATTCATCATCGAAAAATTTGGTAAACAAAAAAATTGGAACCAAATACAAGGTCTTCCATTTAAGTTATATTGAAACTCATGGAAAAAAGAAAATAAAAGACGAATTTAAGTTAGGATATTGCTACTCCAATGAAATTTTCCATTTGACATCTGAGCTTTTGGTGGTAATTAATGAATTCCGACGTCGTCAATGTGCTTTTCAGTTCCAACAATTTTGTTAGGACAAGGAAAAAAAAAGGATAAAAACTAAAAGAAAAGAAAAAGTGAGGTTGAATCAACAAAACTTTACCTTTCAAAAATATATATATATATACCAAAGCCGCCCTGACACAGCAGCCACGGCAAATGTTACTCAACTTAATTGGAGGTAGACATCCACTAGGACAACTGTACTCCTTAATAAATTAAGTCAGAATTTTACCTATACTCGTCATGTTATTCATCCGAGATTGATATAAACTAATAAATAAAGTCATAATTTTGTCTATACTCATCATATCATTCATCTAAGATTGACATTAACTAATAATGAAAACAAAAAATTATTCATAAGAAGTGTAATATAGATATTAATACTAGTTAAAACATGATCTACAAGATGTTATTAGTTTACTTCGAGCAAATGTGGAACAAAGAAGAATCAAGCTTTTTATTTGTTATTTTTCTCCAATGGCATATACTACAATCTTACATCAAGATTATATTTTATGATGGATTATGAATATCAATAATGATGACATATAATAGTACTGGATTAAATGTAGACATGACAAAGTTTTTCAATTAAAGTAATATAAAGTTTGTAGTTAAGAAAGTTGGTCTCCAATGAAAAGAATAAAGAAATTCACCAAAACCAAATATAGGAAACAACAAAATTGTTGACACAGAGGACTTGTAATGCGTGCATGGAAAACAAGAGCGTGATGCTACAAAGATGCAAAGTGAATATATAGAAATAATGCACAGACCTGCCAAACTATAGATGGATTCAAATATCAATTCAGTTCTCAGGCCTATCAATCAAATATGAATGCCTAAACTCTATGCTATGTTGGCAAAATTAAAGCAAAAGGCCTCTTTTGTGATAAAATCAAATATCTTAACTTGAGAGCAAGACCGGCTTCAATCTCAAACCTATCTGCAAAACAAGCACAGAACTATGAGTAAGGGCTCTCTTAAGCTAATAAGATTTGCATAAAGAAGAAAGGTTGAAAGGAAGGTCAACAAGAAAAAAAAAAAAAAAAAAAAAAAAAAGCTCGTATTTTAGGAAAAAGGAAAGACACGGAGGTAGGAGAGATACAACAACTATTTGTAGCATTCTTTGGTATAAAATAAATGAATAAAAAATTAATTAAAAAAAAAAAGAACTAAGGGGCAGAGTCAACCAGCCAAATTTTTGGAAAAGAGAATTGGAAAAAGTTTTGGATAGCAAAAAAAAAAAAAAAAAAGGAGAGAGACAGAAATATAAGAAAAAAAGGTTGAGTCGTAGACTCCCCAATTAGCAAAAAGGATAAAAAAAAATCTCCCATTACCCATGTTATATCAAGTTCAAGGTGCATATATGTTATATGTGATTGTTTTCCAGTTATTATGGAAATTGCATGTATAGATAATTAAGTTTAATAAGACACATAATTTCATCCTTACAATAAGAAAATCGTCAGATTTACAGAATAATCCAGAAAATTAAACAAAACTTCATCGTACACCAGATATTCTTTACATAAATAATTAGAAACAATGATATGCAGAATTTCATCGATCCAAGCAACCAAAAAATTAGAATTCCTCTAATACATACACTTTAAGCAACAACTCTCATTTGAAAACTTGTTGAAATTTCTATGGAAAATAAAGAATTCCAAGAAAATTATTGATGAATACATCTTACTCGAATTTGTAATTTTGGGACTTTCTGAAACTTTTTGCAATGGAGGACAGAGGGGCTAAAAACCCCATGACAAACAAACACCAAATAATAATAATAATAATAATAATAATAACCTCAGAAACCAAATAAGAAAGAGAGAAATAACACGGAAAAAGAAAAACATGACCTAGAAGATCATATATTAAGAAAATAAAAATAAGCACCCAGAAACCAAAAAAAAAACACTAAAAAGAGAAAGATGATCCTAGAAACCATATACTGAGTACATATTATACATACGTTTTTGTATGTATAGAGATATATATATATATATATATATATGTTTGTGAATCAAGAACAAGAAAAGAAACAGGGAACACCTGAGCCATGGGCTGAGAAGGAACAACAAGTGTACCAACAGCGTCAACAAGCAAAGCCTTGTGATTGACCTCCTATATTCCACATACTCCTCAACACCCAGAATCTCCCACTCCAGATGTCTCAAACCCACGACCTTGCAATCGTTGAGGCCAAAGCAGACAAAGAATACTAACCCAGAACCGCCATTAACTCTATTTTGGAGCGAAATTGGTCTTGACCATGGTTGGCGATGGCTTCAACTGGTGTCAACGGTGTTGCTTGTCAGTTTTCTAGCGGCTAAAGTCTCCAGACCCTTAAACGATCAGGGTTTTCTTTTTTCTTTTTTCTTTTTCACCCTTCAATAGAGACAGAGCATGAGATAAACCAATGAAAGTGTGCGGAAGAGAGAGGGGGAATATGACAGATTGTCTCACTAGGGTTTCGCACACAATCAAAGAAACAGTAAGGAGGAGATAGAGAAAGGGAAATAGAGAGATCGTCTTGCCAAAGGTTTTGGCGCGCTTATTTTGGCGGTACCAAGTAATGCTGCCTATGGCGGGTTTTTTTTTTTAGAAGTTACTTTGACGTGTTTTTTTTTTTTCTCCGTTTAAAATAGAAGGAAAAATCTAGAATAGTTATTTTTGTAAGGGCATTTTAAAACGAAAAATAATTTAAAGTTAAATGATTTTTTTTCAAACCTAACTAAAAGAAGTTTTCTTTTTCTTTTTTTTTTTTTCTTTTTTCTTTTTTGAGCATAACGAAAAGAATGTTGCAAACGTTGTTAAGATTAGTGGCTGAAGATGATGGGATAGAGGTGTGATTTTTCTTTAAATATAATATCTACAGTGAAAGTTTCAAAAAAAATGTGTAAAAGAAAATTTTAAAAAATAGAATTTTAATTTTTTGAATGAATATGTATTTAAGAAAAAAAAAAACAGAGAAAATATAACATGAACACTTTTTTGTTTAAAAAAATCTATACGACAATAAATTAAAAATTAAAATATGTTTTTAAAGTTTTAAAAATCAATTCAAAAAAGTAAGTGTAGCTATAAAAATTTTCACTAATTACAAAGAACCTATAAACTATTCAAAAAAAGAAAAAGATACGTGCAACGTGGAGATCAACTGCAACTTACAGTTTGCAATATTAATGAGTATAAACATATTTAATTAAATAAAAAAATTGAAGAATGTATAATAATGTTTCAAATCTTCAATGGGAACATTTAAATTAAAACTTATGGGGCACAACTTCTTTATTCGAAATTTCAATATTGAAAATTTCATAAATTGAAAATTAAAAATGTATATTACAGAAGAAAACTAAAATTTAATTAAAATAAGAAACGAAAATTCTACCTTTGGAATTGTCCTTCTATCAATATAAAATATTTTCTACCTTGGAGATTGATAGAAAATACATTATATGAATTAGGATTATATATTTTAAGATTTACTTAGGATTATCTTTATCTCTCAGTGTTATTTTAAATATTAAAAATTATATTTAATTTAGAATTTTGAATCATAATTATTTTAAGATTTATCTCATATAAAGAAGACATTTACCTTTGATATCCTGTCTATTTCAACCTTCCATTATATTTTAAGTATAATTCATATCATAATAAAGGTCAATGTTGGGTCCGTTTGGGGGAAGCGTCCAAATGAAAATATTTGGGATGAAAACATTTGAATGAAAAATTTAGACATAATTATTTGAACTACCATCCAAACTGACGTTTTGGATGTTAACAGTCTGAACATAATATTTGAACATAAACTTATGCATTGTTTGGAACTCAGATTCCAACTTAAAAATTCCAGGACAATTTTGTTTTTTTTTTTTTAATTCAACAAATTTCTTACTAGTTTATGAAAAGTCAAGTAACTCAAACATTAAAACTCCAACTGAAATCAATATTCCGAAAATAAATATGCAGTTAGAAGTAGAAATCTAAATGGATATAAACAATATACTAAAGTGGAGGTAAATAATATTGGGGGAGGAATTTTTGCCATTTAACAACAAAAATCCAAATATAATAGTAAGAAAAAGAATATGATGGACTTATTAGAACAACTTAGATGTTATATGCTCGGAAAGGCTACAAATTATAAGGATTACAAATTGAACCGATGTATGGGAATGTAGGCCAAATATAGTCAATTCTAATTATTTTTTAAATTCATATTCATCTCATTACCAAGTAATTCAACAAAGGTAACCAATGTTTTTTTATTGTATATTTTATATATGTTTTGCTTATGATGATTTGTAACCAAGTCGTTGAAAACCAATAATCAAAAACTTATTCATAGTAAGTATTAGTTAAATCAGTACCATCTACTAAACTTGGTTAACATCTCATTCTACTACAATTTAGTGCTACAAATTGAGATTGACCTTTTAGTCTAATCAGATATAGAAAAATCTTCGCAGATTGAACCAATGTATGGCAATGTCAATCAATATGGTCACTCGTGTTTGATTGATTTCGATGGTTTTAATGTGTATATTTATCCAATAATCGAATAGTTGAACAAAAGTAATCCACTAGTTTATCACTCTACTTATCGCTTATTAGGCTTCATAATCGAGCCATTGAATACCATTAATTAGAAAGTTAACTGATAATTTGTATTTGCTAAACTACTACTACCTATTAAACTTAGTGTTACAATTTGGTGTACTATTATTTATTGCTACAAATCAAGATTGACATTTTGTTCTAATTAGATGTATATAATTCACTATGTTGTTGTGGCATAAATAATTACGATATTCATGTTGCTCATTCTTTGAGTGTCGATCCAAATTTCAACATAAAATGGGAAAGATGATAGTAAGGACATTGTCGTCGATGAAGAAGTTAACCGATATAGTAGTTCGTATGCATATCATATATTCACCTTCTATTTTGATATTTACTGTTTCTATTGAATTTTTGGTGTTTACTTAACTATTAATAAATATCTATAGAAATAATGTAATTTCTTGTAATAATTACTCACGTTTGGAATAAAAGTTAAAAAAAATATACATCAAACTTCTAAAAATTTAGAATTTATCATCGTAATGTTTAAAAGGAAAAAAAAAATAGACAATATCAGAATAATTTTATTTCTTAGAGTTAATGAGAAATAAAATTATAAACTTGAATAGACTACAGTATATTCGTCAATTGTCAATGTATGGTGATGTAGACCTCAATCTTGTCATTATTTCCACATCTCATTTCAAAGGAGTAACACGAACATCTTATACATTCTAATTAAACTAAAACCTACTAATTTTCTTAAGAGAAATTATTCAATAAACCATGTGTTTCCTGTCATCATGCTTATGTAGTACACCAATATACTAAATGTTTAACTTTTTGACGGTTGATCCCTAAACAAAACCTTCTAATATTTTTTTTTCTCCAACTATTGTATCTTAAATTACATGCTTAGTCATACTTGCTATAAAATATTTAACCTAAATTCTAATTAATTACTTGTAATTTTTGAACGAAATAATTCTTAATTCTTTAAAAAGTAATATTTCCTTCCATAAAAACATTAGTTTCTAACGAATTTAGGAAACTTGAACAAAATAACTTATTTTGTATGCAATCAATAACATTTTTGCTTGGCTCTTAATATTCATGTATTTTCTAAATATTGTTAATATCGTGAAGGAAATAAAGTTCCCCATAGATTAGCTATTTATCAATGTCAGCGAATTGATTGATTACAGTAATTAGACAAAAGACTAAAAAAAAGTAGCCTAAGAAAACTACTCTCACGTTTTAATAATATAACCAAAAGCCGAATAATATTTTAAAAGCAAAGCCAATATATAGGTAACAGTAAATTCCTAACCTAATAGTAACAATTTAAATAATAAAGGTAAACCTAAGGAATTTAAAAATCAAAACATGAAGATAAATCTTAGAAAATAGATAAAGAAATGATAAATCCTAATAATAAAATTTGAATCTTGAATGTGTAATCTTCACAATGCAAGACATCTTCATATAATCATATCGCTTCAAAAAAATTTTTTTTTTTTGCGAACATGTCAAACTATTTTAATCCAAGTAAATATTAAAAAAAAACTCGGACTCTTTTATTTTGTAAAGATTTTTTCTTTTTTAAATTCGAACTCTTTTATTTTTAAAAAAGTGAAAAATGTGCATAAAATAAGCACGGAAGAGTGCAACACATATATATTTACTATTAAATTTATATTTATATTTATATTTTGTTATCAATTATATTTCTACGTGGATTACTCCTTTGCAAAAAATAAGTTAAAAAAAAAAAAAAGCAGAACTTCGAAAAAAAATCTCTTAAAGAAAAGGTTTCGTAACTACCTACACAACTTACCACAAATCTAATTGTTTTTAGATAATTAAATACCTATTTTTTAATTTAAACATGTTGTGCTGCAATTCTTTTAAAAAAAAAGGAAAAAAAAAAAACATGTTGGCGCTTAAATGGAGGTAAACGAAAATTTTGGATTTGGCGCTTAAATGGATTGTGAAAAATAAAATTTTTGGCGCTTTGTTTTCATTTTAAACTTTACGGTACTTCAGGTTGAATATTAAATGCATACACGTTTACAGCTCTCACTCCCACTAACACATAATTTCTTATTCCTATTCCTTATTTCTTTTATCTTTGCTTCACACGAGAATCTCCCCTCAACATGCTCATAGGTAATTTATTTCTCTTATCAAATTTATTTGCTTTCAAGTTTCAATTTTGTGATAATGGTTTTTGCAATTCCAAAACAGAGCCTCGTCCACAATCGTCCGCTAGATCGAAATCGAACGCCCTCGTTCACACCCTCTAATGGCACCGAAATAGAACCTCCACTACTGCTTTAATCAAAAGGGTTTTATCATATATATATTTTTTTGAATATTAGATTCTATATAGGTGAGAATTCATATGAACAAGAAATCGGTTTTACATTTGTATTTGCATTTGTGGCTCTAGATTTCTGTTCTATTGATGGATGTAGACTCTCTGATTTTAGGTACCTTTCGGAAGAGAAAAAATGAAAAAAAATCTTTGGAGCATGGTGTGTTGTTTATAGGCACTGTAGCTTTCCTCATCAAAACCAAGTATAAGCCTTTCCATTTCTAATTGGATCCAACAACTTCTTCTTTCTTTTCCTTCATCTGATGACTTCTCTGAATGAAAACTATAATATACATTGGACAATGATTTGCAGGCTTGAGAGTATTGAAGAATTTGCTCATTCATATTTTAACACGGGGGATTTCCCTTCATTGAGCAACCTTCGGCGCTAAGTTGAGGTATGTTTATGAGAAAGTCGTATCTTAAAGTATTGGTCCTAGTATTATTACATGTTTCCATGCATATGAACTTGCACACATGTGACGTCGAGAGAGAGAATAATTTGATTTTTTTCGTATTACAGCAAAAGGAGGAACCAAGTTGAGAAAGAAGCTTGCCCGAAATGGTGAAAAAGAAGGGCAAGACTGAAGCAATTCTTCGAAGAAGAGAACAAGCAAAAGATAACCAAGGAATTCCTTGAACAATACCTCCAATTCAAATGCATTGACATTGGCTCTCGGAAATTTATTAACACCGAAAGTTTTATTTTTCATGTTGTGTAATAATGTATTCTTTTTAATTATATGAACCAAAATGTATATTTACAATTGTAAATAATCAATAATCAATAATATTATTTTAGTAAAATTTATTTTTTTCAATAATTTGTGTATTCCAAAATTTGTATTTATAATTATAAATAATCAACAATAAAAAAAAATAATAATTCAAGAATACATGACACTTATGAATGTCATGGAAATGATTTCCATGTCGTCTTATGAATGCCATGGTTTTCCAAAAACAACATTCTTTCAATGTCGTAAACCGTTTCTAATCACGACATCTTTCAATTGTTGTAATATGTATGAATCGCGACATTTGAAAACTACTATGATACAAATCTATTATGAAATTTTTAAACTAATGTGATACATACCAATCACAACATTTTTTAATTGTTGTGATATGTAAAAACATACCAAACCGAAGGTAATAGATGACACCACTTTAATGTGGAGGACAAAGAATTCATGACATGGATCACGACATAAAAAAAATGTAGTAAAAAATGTAATACTTTCCACGGCACCCCCATTCCACGACCTTTTCAAAAATGTTGTGGAATCCAATTTACGACATTTTTTAAATCCATTTTACTTTCCTTTGTCTTCATGGTTTTTCTTTTTAATATGAATATTTCATAAATTGGGGAAATGACCGAGCGTGGTTTTTAACAATTATTTATTTTCCTTCCTTTTTTTCTCCTATGCTAAAAGTTTCAGAACTGATGTAAGTATTTAGTAGCTAGTAATTAGTTTCTTTGTAATTATTTTGTTTACATGAAGTTCTAGGGACGATAACATATGGTGCGACTGGAAATGAAGATTGCTTTTTCTATCCCCATTCGAGCCTCAAAATCATCCACAGTGTTAAGGAGCGGGTGGGGAGTGTGGAAATTTCATTCGAACCTTTTCCATACCCACACTATTTCCCGTTTTACACAGCTAAATACTTAAAATTACACAATTTAGAAATTAAAAATAAATTAGTAGAAATTCACCACAAATTTAGACCAAAATTAAAGGTTTCACAAGAAAAATCAAACCCTAAACAAATGTAAACTAAATCAGACACAAAAATATCTTATCAAAAAAATATGAAGTCAGACTAAGACAAGATATAACATATACTAAACTCCAATTACAATCAAGATTACTAACTAATTTCATATCCTTCTTTTTTTTAGGGCAAAATTAGTCAGTATTTTTTTTTCCTTAAAATCAATTATATAATTTTAAAAATTCAACATACATACATACGTAATAAAAATATATGTGAAATCTGTATACCAGAATGGGGAGGGGGTTACATCCAATTTGCGAAAAGACTCATCGCCATCACCGAATATTATCCCTTATCCCTATTCCTTTTGGATCGAAATCCTATGGAACCCATTCCTACAAGGAATATTATCATCTCTTTCCATATGAATTTCTACTAGACTTGGGCATTTCCTCTGTCTCGTTTGAGCACTTTGGCATGAAGCAAATTAAATTGAATACAAAGAAAAAAGATCACAGGGTCAGGCACATCCCATGATGGACAATTAAACATCTCAAATAATTACAAGGTGAGGCGGACCAAGAAGCCTTGCACATTAAAAGCAAGTAGGCGTAAACCAAGAGCACTTGAATCTTGTCTGGCACTCCATCTAAAGATTTTTGTTAATATTATTTAAAAATTTTCTAAGTTGTTTTCCCTTATAAAAAATTGAATTTACTTTTCAAACCTATCATCCAAATGAAAGCTTTGTCTGTAGTATATTAGTGCAATGTCGATACAGGTTTTCTCAAGGAACTAATGGTTTTTGGAACTGAAGGCTCTTATCCATGACAGGGAGGGGTCTATTATGAGTGTGCTAACCTCTAGTACAACTCAAATATGTTCAACCATTGATTGAACATGTTGTAGTAGCTACATAGAGTACTCTTGGGATACAGAAAGATATATACTGAGTGATTAAAAGATGCTCCTCTTTTTTTTTTTCAAATTGGAGAGATTCGTACTCTACACTTTTTGTTGAAGTGAAATATAAAATTTACTACTAAGCTAAGTTAGCAACCATGATTGAAATATGTTATACCACTGATTATACTTGTATTATATCATAATTTTTTTATTAGTGTTAGTGGATTTATTCATTCTCAAAAATAAAATAAATTTGTTTATTAGTGTTAGTGAATTTATTCATTCTCAAAAATAAAATAAAATACGATAAAACAGTAACTATTTGAATGAATAATTATATTTTAAAAAACACATTTATTTATTTATTTATATTTTATTAATTCCTTTTTCTTTTTTCTTCTTTTCCTTTTTGTTAAAAAAGGGAGCCTCGTATGTAATTGTTCTCATATCTTTGGCATTTTATACATTCTTTCAGCAACCATGTTATTTTTTAACTAATTGGTGTGAACATCGAAATTTTAAAATCTGCAGACAATTTTAAGGGATCCTCTCTTGAGATTCAAGCTTTTTTTTTTTTCTAGTAGTTAGTATAATAAATATTATTTTTTGTATTCCAGATTCCATCCAGGTTAAATATGCATGCACGTACACACAAATGAATTGTAATTGGATGTAAATAGGAAGAGGGATTTTTTACACCGGTGTCCTTAAACAGAATTAATTTGTGGTCAATAACATAACTTAATTAATGGTTACTCAACATTTAACTTCGTCATAAAATATAAAGTTCAACTCTCCATTTTAAATCTTTTTAAAAAAGAAAAAAAAAACATAGAGGGATTAGTGTAGCGGTAAGGATATCTATTACTATTATACTCTCAAGATATTTTCACACACGTAAAACTGAGTCTTTCCTTTTAATAGAAATAGTCATGCAACTTTTTATAGGAAAAACTTGAATAACTTTTATTTGATCAAGAAACAGTCTACTTTTACAAAATGTTAGATAAATAAAGGAATAAAATCCAACAATAACAAATCTAAATATTCTGAATTACTGAGTGATATTATTTTCGTTACATTATTAATCCAGACCTTTTTTTTTCTTAATATATGATAGGGTTAGAAGTGATGAAATGACATCTATAATATCCTTTAGTTTTATCATCGAAAAAACAAATTTAAAAAAACAAAAATTATTGTGGTTCGAAATCCAATTGTGAATAAAAGATATATATCTATATATAGAAGGATATTTGATCGGATTCTTCTAGACGATTGACCGTAAGAGAAATAATACGTCTTAATTAACTTTCAGGTACGAAATATGTCTATTAGAGAAGGAATTATGGATCTACGACCATCTACGACAATGAATTTTATATGTTTAGTTCTTTCAATTCTGCCAAGAAAAGTCGGTCAAAACGGTTGTGTGAACAGAAAATTATGGTGATAATCAAAATACAACAAATTTACTAAACAAATAATAATTTAATTCCTATTATGGTGACATGCCAGCTCAACTCCAAGAAGGGGATTCACTTGGAAAATTGAATTCCCTTCGTTAGCATAGGAAGTTTCCCAAACTGCAAAATTGGTAACCATTATTGACAGAAGATATTTTGTTTGATATATCACAGGATGAGAATGTCGATATTTGTGAAAATATCGATACTTAAATTTTATGAAAATATCGATATCGGCGGAAATATATATAAAATATGAAAATTCCTTTTAAAATACTAAATTTTTAAATTAAACTTTATAAAACTAATGAATTAAATACTAAGTATATGATAAATTGGGATGGTAAGAATGAATAATACAGTCAAAAAGTTTTTACAATATTTTATCAGTGTAAACATCATCGATACCCAAATATGATATTTGAGTATTTATTTTACATAATTTTGAACATGTCATACCAAAGTCTCTCAATCTCCACATCTACTCGTATATAATAAAAAAAAAATTGTGCATATGTTAAAAAAAATAATTAATTTTACTATTTTACAATACAAAAAATTATATTACGATTGATATTTTACGAATATTTTGTCAATGTTTCATTTGAAATTTCTAGAAATTTCCACGATATTTTGGCATTTACTACTACAATTTTCATGAAAACTGATATTTTCATAAAAAATCAATATCTACAGAAATTTCCAGGGAAATTTTACGGATATTCTATGGAAAAGATATGACACTCCTATTTCCATATCGGTAGTTTTAAAATACAGTAATTTCCGTAAAAATATCGGTGAAAATGTCAATTTTTCAATCCTTGATCTTACCAACTCTAAAGTAGAATAATTTTATTAAAAAAAAAAAAGGAAAGAGATTGTTATTTAATCAAGTAACTAAATAACTATTGTCATGAGTCTTGTTTTTATGGTTGCATTTATATATTAATGGTATTTTCATATCTGATTTCACATAATATAAAGAAATCGGATCCCCCTATCCCTAGTTCAATAAATAAATACATAAATGTGTCTAATTTTATGACTTGGTTAAATCAATATCCGCTAAAATAATATTGGATATTAATCAAAATCATCCCTCTATTAAAATTTTTAATAAAAATTCAATTACTTCTTTGTCTTTGAGAGAAAAATACTTTTCTTCGCTTTCTTTGTATTTCTTTTTTCTTTCTTCTTTGTCTTTCTTTGTCTTTCTTTTCTTTTTAATTAGGAAAAACTATAAATGAAGTGTTTTTCATTGCTTTCAAATTTTTTTGAAAATGTTTTCAAATGTCTTTTGAGATGAGAAACGTTTTCCAAATACCTTTTTATTTAGCAAATGGTTTTAAAGAAAAAACAAAAACAAAAATGGCGAGAATGGCTTTTTTTTTTTTTTTTTTTTTTTTCTAAATGAAGAGGGAAATGATTAAATTTTTTTTTCTCAATTTCATTAACATATTTTTAGTACTAAATAATTTAACACATGTTTTCAGAAATATACTCAAACACAATTCATTTTTTTCTTATATCAAAAATAATTTTTCTAAAAACGCAACCAAAAATATATATATATATATATAAATAGTTTCAACATCATTACCAAGATACTTTCATTTATTTTTTGATACCTCAAAAACAATAGCATTTTCCAAATAAGTAAACAATATCAAACACTTAAAATTTCATCGTCAATTTAATTTACATTCTTGGATACGTTCTATTTATTAATCATGTCAATCCATTATTGACACAAATACGTTTTAATATTTAATTTAGTTCCCTGAATTTGTGGATTAAGAAAACAAACATTTTTTTTTCAAACATAACAAGTATGACCATTCTAGTAAATAGACTCCGTAGAAAACTCCGTAAATACAAACTATAACGTCCTCTAAGCTAGTAGATCAATTATCATATAACTAGTCCAAAAGGCATTACTTCTTGTCAAGTTATCTTAACTCAAACTAACAAAATCTAAATACAGTGAAAATAAATTAACGCAGCCTGTAATAGCTCTATAGACTAGTCATGGGACTTTTGAATTTAGCTCATACTCAGTTAACCTCTTGTAATCTTAAAAAGAAAACCTGTACTACAAGAAAGTATATGAGCCGAAATCAGTAAGTAGAAACCTATGCATGCATCAATCTAATTCATGTATGAAATACTCAACTTTCTATTGTATCCATTTTCAGTCGAAACTGTCATAGACCTCGTCAAGTGTAAAATCTAGTTTAGTACTCAATAGGCCATATATTTAACGGAATCTATTCATTTTTTAGTCGTAGTGACTACCATTTATTGGAAACCTCATACTTTAAGGGATGTCGCCACTAATATTTAGGTATGTCAATACTTTCTACGTTCCATGCCTACCCAAGTACTAAACCATATTCCACACTTCACTTTAAAATAGGAAATAAATGTAGAATAGCTTTTCCTTTGTAAACATGCTTATGAAACAATGTCATGAATGCTCCAATACGCTATGTACATATTAAAATGTTAAGGAGAGTATTATTTGATAAACATAAAATAAATATAAAATAAGAGGCCATATATAGGCACAAAACATGCTATTATTATTCTTGTGATACAGTTGAAGAATCCACTTACCTCAATTTGAACTATAATCAAATACATGAAAGTAAGAAGTTCAACTCTTCTGTTGCTGATCACGTGCTAATAATCCCTTGATGAGCAATTTAGAAGACATCAAACACTTTGCACTATGTATTATCGGCAGAATTAACTTATTACACACATAAGTCATAATAATTAGGAGTAGCTGTAACAACCTAACTAAATAGACTTACATATACCAATATAAACATGATGATCAGCATAAACCTACATAACTAAAATATATATATATATTTATTTGAAACTCTTCTTACTAGATTACTCCATACAACCAACATATAATACTTCATATTATTAATAATTTATATATATATATATAAATATATATTAACACTCAAATTCTCAAGTCAACATGCATCAATTATGATGTTCACAGTATTTGCGAATAAACGTAACCAAAATCCGCACAAAAATCAAACTAAGGCACGAAAACTTATTAACGAGTCTAGTCTAAGCCTAAGGATCACGACTAAATGTAGAGAGATAGATGATAAGACCCTTTAACAATTCTGTGTAAGTCAAGCTTCTCGATATCCTCCTCCTCCTCCTGCTGAGGCCAATGAGCTCCAATCAGGCATGAAAATACGAATTCAAGAATTCAACTACAAGGAATGCCAACCAACCCCAATTCCACCCAACAATGCATAATCATAATTATCAATAATCTCCTCTCCCGCAAATCATGTTTTTATTGATGTAATAATGGATCTTAATTTAGTTTTCCACGGGGCCATAAAAACTAAGATTCTTTTTCGTTAAGAGATGTCTTTATTACCTTCTTTTTTTTTTTTTTTGGCCGCCCTACGTTCGATTCTGAATTTGGGGAAGTGATAAAATTAAGTAAAGCGAAGGAAAACCCACGTCCCACCTTTCCTTCACCCAACCATCAGAAAGACAGCTTGTTATTAATTAAAGACAAAGGAAAACTCTTATAAACCTCATCAATTATTCCTTAAAAAATTAATGGTTAGTTAAGATAGTTCTACAAAGCTGAATATACATATATATATATATATATGTATATAAGAACTCTGAGTCTACGAATTACCTCTAAGAATCCTTCACATATTTTTGATACTTATAAATTTTGGTTGGGACTTTGAGAAACTAAAAGAGAGGTATACCTAGGGTCATACTGAGAAGATCGAAGAAAAGCATCTAAGGGCGTCTAAGGAATTAATGTTGTCGACATTACTAGTTAATAATGAGGTTTTTATACCTACGATATGGTTAAGTCGGCATATATATGGAGGCTTGAGTGTACAGCAGTAAGCCTGGTAAAATTCTCAGCATGCTTCACAAGAACACATACGTTTATAAATTGAAATTTTAAAATATCTAAATCGCGAATCAATAAAATTATAAGCAGCAAAATAAAAATAAAGGCACATTTAAAATACAATCCTTATTGTCTTGCATCATTCGACCAAAGTTTCGTGAGGTTAAAATTCCTCATTGCACAAGTAAGTAAGTGTGTGTGTGTAAATATATAACCATTAAATTCTAATTAGATCATTAATAATTTAAATAGCACTAACTGATGAAACGAAATTATGTTTTTATATATAAAACTAAACTAAGGATCAATTTTGGGTCATCACACAAACAATCCCACAAAACAATAATTTAGGTATATATGCGGGTTCAATAATATGTAAAGACCACACAAAAGAAACTAAACAAATTACTAGACAACGTTACACACAAAAAGTTCAAAAAACTCATTATTGAACATTCTAAACATCAAACAATACATAAAATAACAATTGGAAATAAACGGAATACAAATTTTATGAAATAACTAAATATTAAGAGACAAATCAAGTCCCGCCGGAGCAACTTTGCAGTCGAAATTCGGAGGTTCTCCACCCTCCAGAGGATCAGCACCACTGCTGGTTGTCACCGGAATATTGACTCCAACATTTGGACCGGCAACACTAGTATTACTGGAACCAGCAATGTTCCCAAAGGCAGCACCATTTTGTTCCAACCTCGAAGAAGTGGCACTAGCAGAACTCCCTCCAAACCCTAACCCGCCGTTGCGAGCCTGAAAGCCATCCATGCTCAGCCTATTGGCAGTAGAGAGGTGTGAGCTCATCGCGGTCACCTGCCTAGACCACACGCTAGCACCAGCAATGTCATGCCCGTATCGGTAGCCACTGGTGGGCCCCGACCAAGAGTAGGTACCAGGCTTGTAAATCATGGACTCCATCCGAACCCCGAGTGGCCTATTGAAGCTAGATCCGTACAAAGGGAGTCCGGAATAGCTCGAATAGGGATAGTAGGGGTAGTAGGGTCCAAAAACCCCAAGATCGATCCCTCGGCGATGTTTCGCCAAGGCACGCTCCTGTCTGTGAGCGTTTTGGTGGCCTCCAAGCGCTTGACAAGAGGAGAACTCTCTTTTGCAGTAGTTGCATGGAAAAACCCTAGCCGGCTCATCCTTCTCGTCGGAAGGTTCATCGATATTGGGCTTTGCAGCTTGGCCAGGTCTCGCGTTCTTGAAAAGGTTCAGTTCAAATTTCGGACCACTGGCGGACTGCCCGTTCGAAAGCCTCAGATCGAGCAGCAAACCGGAACTCGATCCAGTAACATATTCGGGTTCTATTTCCTTCATCTTCATCTTCGTGGCCGCCATCCTCTTGATTTGATCATCTCCATCTGAGGCTGCGGAAAGGCTAGAGGCCTCTGAACGGGAAGCTTCGGCTCTAAGATCTGCCATGGAAGAGAGCAAGAGATAAGAAAACAAAAAAGATAATAATTGTTTGGCGAGGATTAATGAGAAGATTAGTCCTCTATTTATTTAGTGTTTTGGAGTTAATGCATTATCTTATGTATGGAAAGAAATTTCATTTTACAGTCTTGATATTCACCATAATAAGAAAGGGATTTGAAGTTGATGAGTACTACATGTTGAAATTAAGTTCATTTGGCCTAATCTCTGTCAAATCCAGAGAAAATTATTGCTGTACTTGCAGTATTTGGTTAAGGCCAATTACTCAAATACAGTCAAAGTTTCTATATATTTTTGGTCACGGATTAATGGTGTCATTGAGTGCATCAATTACTTTATATTGGGTTTGAGTTTCATATATATGTATCAACATCAGGGTGAAGATTATGGGCTCAACAATAATTTCTCAGGAAAGCAAAAACGGAAAATAGATATTAACATATACAATTTTGGTAAAAAGATTTTCGAAGCCCTAATATTATTATGGACATGTTTGCATATTTGCAATTAGATAACAAGATATTAAAATGTCAACAATGGTTCCGACTTAAAAACAATTCATATGTAATAAAAAATCTATAATGTCATAAGTTAAAGTAGAAAGAGTAGTTAGTAATTTTTTTTTCTTTTGTATTTGAAATATGTTGTTTTATGTTCATTTTGTTAAAGTAGCAGATTTGATAAAGAAAAAGATGTTTAGCGGATATCAACTTTGGTAGAATAGCCAGTTTCGATTATGTCATTTTTTTTCTCTAGTACATTTACGTCAAAAAAAATTATTCTTTCTTATTAAATAACAAAGTTAAGAGAATAGATTGACATCTCTTTCTCAACTGTGACTTCACTGTTCAATAACGAACTTAGATTTAAAAATAAGGAATATAATTGTTCGAATTAGTCTTACGATTCCCGAAATCCTATTGCATATGTTTTTTCATTCAGATTCAATCTACTGAATTTAATTGTTACATCATTTATTCTCTTTCCCTCATCTAGAAAGTTTATATGTTAGCCTTTTTCTTCATGGTTTTTCTTTTTACTATGAATATTTCATAAATTGGGGAAATGACCGAGCGTGGTTATTAACAATTATTTATTTTCCTTCCTTTTTTCTCCTATGCTAAGAGTTTCAGAACTGATGTAAGTCTTTAGCAGTGATTAGTTTCTTTTGTAATTATTTTGTTTACATGAAGTTCTAATCTATATAGGGACGATAACATATGGCGCGACTGGGGACGGAGATTGCTTTTTCATCCCCCTTCAAACCTCAAAATCATCCACAGTATTAAAGAGCGGGGTGGGGAGTGTGGAATTTTCATTCGAACCTTCCCCATACCCACACTATTTCCCGTTTTACACAGCTATATTCTTAAAATTACACAATTTAAAAACTAAAAATAAATTAGTAGAAATTCACCACAAATTTAGACCAAAATCAAAGGTTTCACAAGACAAATCAAACCCTAAACAAATGTAAACTAAATCTTAATAATGAAGACACAAAAATATCTTATAAAAAAAATAATAAGAAGTTAGACTAAAACAAGATATAACATATACTAAACTCCAATTACAATCAAGATTACTAACTAATTTCATTTCCTTCTTTTTTTTAGGGCAAAAATAGTTAGTATATATATATTTTTTTCCTTAAAATCAATTAAATAATTTTAAAAAATCAACATACATACATACGTAATAAAAATATATGTGAAATCTGTATACCAGAACGGGGAGGGGGTTGCATCCAATACGGGAAAAAACTCATCTCCATCACCAAATATTATCCTTTATCCCTATTTTGTTTGGATTGAAATCCCACGGAATTGATCCATTCCTAAAAGGAATATTATTATCTCTCTCCATATGGATTTCTACTTGACTTGGGCATTTCCTCTCTGTCTCGTTTGAGCACTTTGGCATGAAGGAAATTTAATTGAATACAAAGAAAAAATATCACAGGGTCAGGGAAAACACATCCCATGATGGACAATTAAACATCTCAAATAATTACAAGGTGAGGCGGACCAAGAAGCCTTGCACATTAAAAGCAAGTAGGCGTGGAACCAAGAGCACTTGAAACTTGTCTGGCCCTCCATCTAAAGATTTTTGTCAATATTATTTAAAAATTTTCTAAGTTGTTTTCTCTTATAAAAAAATTAAATTTACTTTTCAAACCTATAATCCAAATGAAAGCTTGGTCTGTAGTATATTAGTGCAACGTCGATGTTGGTTTTCTCAAGGAACTAATGTTTTTTTTGGAACCGAAAGCTCTTATCCATGACAGGGAGGGGTCTATTATGAGTGTGCTAACCTCTAATACAACTCAAATATATTCAACCATCGATGGAACAATGTCATGAATACTCCAATACGCTATGTACATATTAAAATGTTAAGGAGAGTATTTTTTGATAAACATAAAATAAATATATAGGCACAAAACATGCTATTATTGTTCTTGTAATAATGCAGTTGAAGAATCTACTTACCTCAATTTGAACTGTAATCAAATACATGAAAGTAAGAAGTTCAACTCTATCTGTTGCTGATCACGTGATAGTAATCCCTTGATGAGAAACATCAAACACTTTGCACTATGTATTATCGGCAAAATTAACTTATTACACACATAAGTCATAATAATTAGGAGTGGCTGTAACAACCTAACTAAATAGACTTACATATACCAATATACACATGATGATCAGCATAAACCTACATGACTAAAATATATAATTATTGAAACTCTTCTTCCTAGATTACTCCATACATCAACCAACATATATTATTACTCCATATTATTATTAATTTATATATATATATATAAACACTCAAATTCTCAAGTCAACATGCATCAATTATGATATCATGTTCTTGATAGATCGGCACAGTATTTGCCAATGAACGTAACCAAAATCCACACAAAAATCAAACTAAGGCACGAAAACTTAATGAGCAAAGTCTAAGCCTAAGGATCACGACTAAATGTAGAGAGATGGATGATAAGACCCTTTAACAATTCTGTGTAAGTCAAGCTTCTCGATATCCTCCTCCTCCTGCTGAGGCCATGAGCTCCAGTAAGCATGAAAACGCGAATTCAAGAATTCAACTACGAGGAATGCCAACCCAATTCCACCCAACAATGCATAATCATAATTATTAATAATCTCCTCTCCTGCAAATCATGTTTTTATTGATGTAATAATGGAACTTAGTTTAGTTTTCCACGGGGCCATACAAACTAAGATTCTTTTTCGTTAAGAGATGTCTTTACCTTCCTTTTTTTTTGGCCCCCTACATAAAGCGAAGGAAAACCCACGTTTCCCACCTTTCCTTCAACCAACCATCAGAAAGACAGCTTGTTATTAAATACAAAGGAAAACTCTTATAAATCTCATCAATTGGTATAGGAGTGAGAATGGTAGGCCCCATACAAATTTAGGATTGAAACATGTTTTCCTTTCTGATCGTGACTCTCATTCCTACTATTAACATTAAATTACCATTTTATTATTAATTTACTTACAAGATATTGTATTAAAAAATAATAACCTATATTAATTATTTTTATTAACTTAATATTATGTAACTATCCTAATTACAATTAACTTTATTAGAGTAAATTAAAAAACTTTTCTCATCATAATATATTATTATGTTTGTATTTTTATATTTTTTATACTTTACTTTTTTTATTTCATTTTTTTACTCTTTTTAATTTTTTAAAACAAATAATTACGCAATTTAATTTTATTGCCTTAATATTATAATGATTATTTTACTTTAATTAATAGAATGATAATAAATAAATAAAATTGATCTTTTTTTTTAATTTTTGAAAACACAATAAATAAAGGGGTATACAAGTAAATTTATAATAATTCATTCTAATTCTGGGTTCAAGTAAACATATGAATGGGATTCGTAGTGACTCTGACGTCAAATCCTAGAATCGAATAAATAACTTATTCGGATTCTGAATTCTCACTCTGAATTATGTCTACTCTAAATCCTACTCACTCCGATTCATGCCTACTCCGATTATGTGTGAGTAAACACACCCTTGGATCTCTGTGAATAATGGTTACCATTTTTGCGGTTTGAGAAACTTCCTATACTAACCATGGGAATTCAATTGCATCCAAGTGAATCCTCATTTGGTAGTTGAGTTGGCATGTTATCATGATAGGAAGTAAATTACGAATTTTATAATAATTATGTCATGATAATTATTATCAGAATTTCCTCTTCACACAATTTTTTTGACCAACTTTTTTTGGTAGAATTGAAAGAGCATAACATAAAAAATTTATTGTCTAGCTGGTATAAATCCATAAATCCTTTTCTAATAGACATATTTTACACTAGGGAGTTAAGATATATATATATATATATATATATATATTTTTTTTTTTTACGCTCGATAATTTAGAAGAATCCAAGTATCTAAATGTATATATCTTTTTTTATCTTATTTATATTTAGATCCGAATCATTATTTGTTTATTTATAATAAAAATGAAAGGATTATTGATGTCATTTCAGTCTCATCCCTACAATTTATAGAAGATAGTCCGGATCACATCAATGGAAAAAAACTAGCATGACTTAATTCACAATCTTTAGATTTCTTGTGGTTGGATTCAATTCCTTTATTTATCCAATCTTTTGTCAACGTAGACTATTGCTTGATTGAATAAAATTTACTCAAGTTTTCCACCCAAAAAAAAAAAAAAACATGACTTAACTCTATTTCTATTAAAAAGATAGTTTTAGTTTTACATGTGTGAAATCATCTTGAGAGTATAATATTGAAAGACATCCTTCCAGCCGTACAATTTTTGTTTCTTTTTTATTTTAAGAAAACTTAAAATGAAGAATTGAATATTATATTTTATGATAAAGTCAAACATCGAATAACTATTAATTAAGTCATGTTTGTGTCTGTGACCACAAATTAAATTTTGATTGGGGAAGTAGTGTTAAAAATCCCTGTTCCTATTTACATTCAGCAAAATTGGAGCCCCACATTCGTGTGTACGTGCTTGCACATTTAATCTAGATCAAATCTGAATTCCATTATAAAATATTAATAATTACAATAATCAGAGAAAAGCTTGAAGCTAAAGAGAGTTCCCTTAAAATTGTCTCCAAATTTCCTTCAAAAATTAATTGTCTCCAAAGTTTAATAATTTAAAAAAAATTTTGACCAATTAGTTGAAAAATAGCATGGTCGTTGAATGAATGAATCTACTAATAGAAGAAAATTATGATAATACAAATATTCAACTGATAATATATTGCAATTTGAAACTTCAAAAATATGTGTAAAAGAAGAAGAAAAATAAGAGAGAAGTCAATTGGCTTTTTACTTTTTTTTCCCCCCCTTTTCAACAGCTTGTTTGCTTTTTTTTTTTTTGCCTTTTCTTTTCTCCTTAATTTGGTTTCTGGAAGAATTCTTTAATGTTGTTTAATATTAATTTCACATATGTTAAACCTTATAACTTTCTTTGCACTGTTATTTAAAAAAAAACATATAATTCTACATTCAATTTGAAAAACAAAGTTAACTTCAAATTAGAGGTGGAACTAGCATGTTCGTTTGTAGGATATTATCACGATGAGAAACAATTAGAAATACAAGTAAAAATAATAAAATATATATACAAAAAAAAAAAAAAAAACACACACACACATACATACTGTATTACTGATGGAGAGAGGCCTAAGCGCTCCCTCATTTTAGTATCTATAATCTAATCTTATTTTTTAATTCTTTATTACCTACACTACAAGAATTTTGACTTTAAGAAACCAAACTTTTTGATACCAAAAAAAGTTTGGTAACAGAAAATAGACTTTCTGTTACCAAATTTTGGTATCAGAAGGGTATGGACATTTTGTTACCAACTTTGGTAGCAGAAACAACACAATCCGCTACCAAATTTTTTTGGTAACAGATGACATGGCGGGAATTAAATTTTGGTTCCCGCCGAAAACATTTTGCTACCAAATTACTATTTGGTAACAAAATGTTAACATTCCGCTACCAAGATTTGGTAGCAAATTATAAACTTTTGCTACCAAAATTATTTTGGTAGCAAAAACATTGGTAGGAAGCCAAAATTTTTCTCGCTAATGTCATTTGCTACCAAATTCCATTTGGTAGCAAACGGTGAAATTTTGCTACCAAATTTTGGTAGCAGAATATAAATTTCTGCTACCAAATTTTGGTAGCCCAATCTCAATTTTTGCTACCAAACTTTTTTTGTAGCAATAATTTTCCCCCAAAGTGATCTGCTACCAAATTTCTTTTGGTAACAAATTTTATATTTTGCTACCAAACTTGGGTTTGGTAGCAAAAACATGTTTTTGGCAACCAAATTAATATTTGGTAACGAAATATATGCTTTTTTGCTACCAAATTTTGGTGGCCTAAAACAAGAATCTGTTACCAAATTAATATTTTGGTAGCTGAAAGGCATCTTTTGCTACCAAAAGTTACATTTGGTAGCAAATCTTCAAAAAAGTTTCTAATTTCATATTTTAGACTTGTAATTTCTTTTTTTTTTTGTTTATCGTTTTTCATGAATAGGTTTGATACAAAGTTTGTAATAATAATATGTTTTATATGAACAAATTTATTTGGTGATTTATCTCTTTCTTGTAGGACATATAAAATCGGTATGCTATATACTAAGTATATATATTATATATAAAGTAGACAATGTATATACTTATGATAGTATCATATTACTTTATTATATAGAATAAGATATATCATATTGAAATCTATATTTTATATTATAATGTGGCTAAAAAGTGGTTTTAAATAAATTTTTTATTATCAAATTATAATTTTTCTCATTCTTTAAAAATTATGTCTTTCGGCTACCAAATAAAAATTTGGTAGCAAAATACGTGCTTTTGGCTACCAAACTATTATTTGGTAACAAAATATATAGTTTTTTGCTACCAACGTTTGGTGGCAAAAAGAAAGATTTCGCTACCAAACTTATATTTTGGTAGCTGAAAGGCATCTTTTGCTACCAAAAGTTACATTTGGTAGCAAATTTTCAAAAAAGTTTCTAATTTCATATTTTAGACTTGTAATTTTTTTTTTATCTTTTGTTTATAGTTTTTCATGAATAGGTTTGATACAAAGTTTGTAACAATAATATATTTTATATGAACAAATTTATTTGGTGATTTATCTCTTTCTTGTAGGACATATAAAATCGGTATGCTATATACTAAGTATATATATTATATATAAAGTCGACAATGTATATACTTATGATAGTATCATATTACTTTATTATGTAGAATAAGATATATCATATTGAAATTTATATTTTATATTATAATGTGGCTAAAAAGTGGTTTTAAATAAATTTTTTATTATCAAATTATAATTTTTCTCATTCTTTAAAAATTATGTCTTTCGGCTACCAAATAAAAATTTGGTAGCAAAATACGTGCTTTTGGCTACCAAACTATTATTTGGTAGCAAAATATATAATTTTTTGCTACCAACGTTTGGTGACAAAAAGAAAGATTTCGCTACCAAACTTATATTTTGGTAGTGGAAAGGCATTTTTTGCTACCAAAAGTTACATTTGGTAGCAAATTTTCAAAAAAGTTTCTAATTTCATATTTTAGACTTGTAATTTTTTTTTGTTTATAGTTTTTCATGAATAGGTTTGATACAAAGTTTGTATAACAATAATATGTTTTATATGAACAAATTTATTTGGTGATTTATCTCTTTCTTGTACGATATATAAAATCAGTATGCTATGTACTAAGTATATATATTATATATAAAGTAGACAATATATATACTTATGATAAACAACTACGAGATATAAGAACAAGAGGAGAAAAAAGGAAGAAAAATTAAAACTCCAATGTAATGCAGTCCCAAATCATCCAGCAGCTTCCTCTCAAAATTCTCCTGAAGTTTTAGAGTTTGTTCTGAAATTTAGGATTTTTCTCTTTCTTTCTCCCCACTCTCCTTTAGTCCTCTCTTTTTTTTTTCTTCCTTTCGATTCCCTACTTTTATACGTGGGCACTACAAGTGGAGAAAAGGCGCGCGGCAGCATGCGAGAGAGCGTGCGCCTGAGAGGGTGCGGCCGCACGCTCTGGCCGGGCACAAGGAGACAGGGCTCGCGCTGGTGGGACGCACGGGCGCTGGAAGCTGGCCGCGCGCTGGTTGGGCGCGCGCTGCCTGGGCGCGCGCCGCCTGGGTGCGCGCTGGTGGGCTGACGCGCGCCCGCGCCTCCGCTACGGGCTAAGACTCAATTTTTTTCTGTAAAAAATTCAAAAACTTCATTTATTTCGAATTCCCCCCACACAGTACTCTCTCTCTCTCTCTAACTCTATCGACCTAACTTTCTCTACCAAATTTATTCGCACCTTTCCCACTAGTACTCCATGTAATCAAACTCAGCAAATTGATTTTCGCCTAAGACGCTTAGACACATTTCCCAGGCTCTGCAACTCCTCTCTCTCTCTCTCTCTCTCTCTCCTTGTCCCATGGCCTGTTCAAGTCACCATCTTTTCCCTTCTCTCTCCTCAGTTTTCTCTCTCTTCCTCTACTCCCCCTTGTACCCACCAAAGTAAACACAATGCTTGTGTTGGTGCTGTCTTCTCTTCTCACTTCTCTCTCTAAAAAATCCCTTAAATCTTCCCAAGCCTTCTTTTTCTGTGCATAAACTTCTTCCATAGCTTCATTCTCAGATGCCCATTTCGTTTTCTTGGCTGATTCTCTCGGGAAATCCGGTAAAGACCGTATTTTTGTGCCTCTTGTTGGCAATCGGGCTCAGACGTGGTTATTTTCTCTGACGGGTTTCTGAT
Source organism: Ficus hispida (assembly GCA_025413025.1). Taxonomy (NCBI): domain Eukaryota; kingdom Viridiplantae; phylum Streptophyta; class Magnoliopsida; order Rosales; family Moraceae; genus Ficus; species Ficus hispida. The sequence goes on along the minus strand of CM046364.1, from coordinate 1,955,946 downwards.
CTGCCTTTAGACCCTTCAAAATCACAGGTTTTTTATTTTTATTTTTTATTTTCTGGGTTTTGTTAATTCTTCACAACAACCGTCTTGTTCTTTTTTTTTTTTTTTTCAATTTAGAATTTTGACCCGAAAATTCTTGGGTGGTTCTGGATTTTTGACCCGGAAGGGTCGATTGCTGTGAATCCGCTCCTCCACCGTCGAACCTTAATTTTTTTTCCGATAAATCTTGGTTTTTAACTCACTTGCGTTCAATCTTTCTTATATTTAAACAATGTAGGTTTTTGTCTCGGCTTTTGTACAGGTATAATCCACAAATTTCATTGTGGCGTCCACGGTGGTCGGGTAGGGGAGTTATGGGGGATGTTGCTGAGGTTCATCCATGGAAGCCGTGCTCTTGCAAATAAAAAAAAAATCTGGGTTTTGTTGTTTGTTGATAATTCTCTCTCTCTCTGTTTTTTTTTTTTTTTTTTTTTGGGTCTAGGTTTGAGACTTTGGGTTTTTGCAAACAACAGCAACAACAAATCAACGAGATGGAGAATATAGGTTCGAGTATTCTTTTTTTGAAAAGATAGATGTTTTGATATTTGGATTTTGAAAATTCGAGGTTTGGAATGTGGGTTTTGTGTGAATTAAAATGGGTGGGGGGTGGCTGTTTGAATGTGGGTTTGACTTGCGTCTTTCTCTCTCTCTCTTTTTTCCCGTTTTCTTTTCTTTGTGTAGGTCTCACATTTTTGCAATCTTCAGGACGTCCATGGTGTTGTTGCAGATCAAGATAATGCTGGTGTTCAGGCAGGGAACTGACACGGGACAATGTTGAGATAATAGGTGATTTTCCTTCAAATAAATTTCTTGTTGATCAAAGTGGTTGCACATTTGGGAATTCGAATAATTGGCCTAGAAAAATTAAGAGCAACGGTCTAGACTTTGATATTAGGCGTGTATGTGTTTTTTCTCTTCAACTCTCTATGTTTATGTTTTTGTTTTTCTCTGGATTGTGTTTTCTAAATTTAAGTTCTTGGATTTGTATTTTGTATTGTTATAATTGTTTTTTTCCTATCGTTTTTTTGAGGTCTTGATTTGCTACTTTAGTTCTGGTTGACGAATGCTTTGGATCTGGAAAAATCTGTGTTCGTATTTTCAGTTTTTGATTGTTAGTTTGTTTATTAGATTACAAGAGTTATATATATGAATGACTCTATATAATTATGTATAACGCAAAGTTAATAGATTATAATAAAATTTATGACTTTACTAACTTTCCATTTTTTGCGTATGAGTTCTGCTATGATTGCCATTCACTATTGGTTGAATCTATTAGTTGAAATTGAAGCTATTGTATTTCCCTTGTTGAATGAAATCAGGAATAGAAGTAGTGGAACAAACTTGGAGAGCAGAGAGGAACAAATTGACTAATGGTCCAACCGTGTCTTTGGAAGGAAGTTTGTGTGGACAGAGTGACAAGAGGGGTTGGCATGTTGATATTAGCAAAGGCAATGATAGAAATCCTCTGTTGTAGTCCACTTTCAATCAGTGGAGACTGATGACAGAAATTCTGACGACGATGAAGAATGGGAAAAGCATGATGTTGAGGTATCCTACATGATGCATAACTTCATAAAGTTGTATTGCACTTTCCTAGTTTATTGTTCTCAATGGTTTTGTTATTTGATTTGAAGTTGATTTAAACTTTGTTTTAAGAAGTGAGAAGTGAGGTTGAGGTGGTTTTTTTATTTTATTTTATTTTATTTTTATTGTTTAAAGAAGTGACTCTCACTTAGTTTTTGAGTGAAGTTCATATTTTTCTTCTTTGTTAAAGCATATATGATGTTATAAATTTTCTAACTAAGGAAAAATTGATGAAAACAATTATGGTTGTAGATGTTGAACAGAGACATGTTCGAGAAGAACCACCACGAAATCATTTTGAGTTCTTGGGAAATAGAAGAGAGAGAATTTGAGCTATTATTGATGGAAATGGAAGGACCGGTGTTAGCAGACAACAAAGTGTGAGAAGATCAGCCCCCCTTCAAGTCTTGTTTGTTAGATTTCTTAGTTGTGTAGGATTGTAAAATGTTAATAAGTAGTTTGAGTTACTTGAGTGTGATCATGGAAAGATAGTTATTGATTATGTAATCAGAGATTTAGAGGTACTATAATTAATATAAGATATTTAGTTCATTTCAATTAAAAAAACATTTATGAAAAACAGGGGATAAAATTTAGAATAATATTCTTGGCAAGCAAAAACTTTGGTAGCTAAACATTTTTGCTACCAAAAATACAGTAGCACAAAATTAGTTATTTGCCTTTTTTGCTACAAAATATTTGGTGGCTAATATATAAGAATTCGCTTCCAAATGCTAATATATAGGAATTCGCTTCCAAATATTTTTTGCTACCAAAATTTGGTTACAAAATTTCTTACATTTTGCTACCAAATACATTTTGCTACCAAAATGTTTGGTCACTAACTCTCATATTTTTTGTTACCAAAAGTTTTTGTTACCAAAAATTTGGTTACAAAATCTCGTACAATTTACTACCAAATACATTTTGTTACCAAAAAATTTGGTCCCTAAATCTCATATTTTTTTTTACTAAATATCTTTTGTTACCAAATATTTGGTAACTGAATCTTATACTTTTTGTTACCAAAATATATTTTGCTACCAAAATTTTGGTAACTGAAACGTCATACTTTTTGTTACCAAATACCTTTTGTTACCAAATTTTTTGGTAACCGAATATCTTATATTTCGTTACCAAATATAATTTGTTACCAAAAAAAATTTTGGTAACAAAAACTTTTTGCTACCAAAAATTTGGTAACAAATACTTTTTGCGACTCACTTTCTGCTACCAAATTTTTTTGGTAGCAAAAACCTTTTGTTACCAAAAATAAGACTTTCGGCTACCAAATTTTTGGTAACAAAAAATCAAATTTCTTGTAGTGCTACTAGTTAAAAAGCATATGCGATGCATATTATTGGATATAATTGAGAAAAATTATCTAAATAAAAATAAATAAATAAATAAGTACAAATTAGACAAAAAAAATCAACAAAATAAGTGAAAATAAAATAAGAGACGTTAAAAAAGATCAAAAAGATAAAAATGTTAAAATGTTAAAATAGAGTAATATATATATATATATATATATATATATATATAAAGGAACTAAAATTAGAAAATGAAAAAACATTGGGGGAAAAAAAACTGATTTTGAGTTTTCTTTGAGAAAATTGTTCTAAATAGGAGAAAATATAAAAGTAAAAAAAATAGACAAAAAGATAAAAGAATTAAAATGTTAGAAATAGACCAATACATTAAAAAAGACTAAAATAAAAAAATGGGGTGAAAGAAAAAAAAAAGAAAAAGAAAGAAAGTACTAAAATGGCGCACGTTCGCTCGTGTGGGATTGATAAATAAAACAAATTAATAGCAAAAATATGAAAAGAAAAATTTTTAAAAATAATAAAGAAATTTAAGAAAGAGAAAAATAATAAAAGGACTAGAGTGGGAAAAAAAATCACCAATATAAAAAAGTGACTAAAATGATAAAATGATTAAATTTTGGGGTGAAAAAGAAAAAAAATAAAAGGACTAAAAAAAATAAAAACTGATTTAACCAAAATGAAAAAATAAAATTGTAGGGTGAAAAACAAAAACAAAACAAAACAGAAGAAAAGAAAAGAAGGACCGAAAAAAAAAAAAACTGTTTTCATCCAAAACAAACCGTTTTGGACAAAAACAATGCAATCTATTACATTTCTACTAATGTATAGATTAAAATAGGGAATGACACTTTTACAGTATCTTCGTCCAAACATATTAAGGTGCTACATGATGTGAAGTTTTATTTTCCTAGACGATCATGTTTTCTAACTGGTCTTTTATTACCTATTATAAAAAAAACTATAATCACGCCTTTTATGCTCCACTCTAAGCCCATTACGTTACGAATTCTAAGCCCACCACATGACAACTTTTTAACTAAAAATAAATTTTTTTAAAAGCAAATTAAGAAAATTTTATTGGTTTTTTATGTTACTTTATTTTATTTATCTATTTTGAAGTGTACTATAACATCTTATAAAACAGCAAAGATTTGATACTGTTTTCCTTCACCCTCATCTTTGGCCACGTGTCCTTTCTTTGTTTTCTTTTCCTTCATTTGCTTCTCAAATTACCAGAAGGCAACTCACTTAAAGACTCCACACTCAACGTTCTTTTCAAATGCACTAGTTTAAGAAGCGCACGCGTGGGTATTTTATGGATAAAATAGAGATTATATATTTCAATTTTAGAGAATAAAATCTTACCAACAAAATCATTATGATTATATATTTCATTTTTCATAGATTAATTTTCAAATTGTAGCTAACCTCATCTAAACTTAATTAAAAATTAGAAGGGGGGAAAAAAACTCATTTCACATTCACATTTGCTTAACAACTTCAACAATGTACACTCTACATAACACAAAATTCAATTGTAAAAAAATTTATTTTAAAAGAATAAAACACCAAAGATTTTCCATTAAGAGGAAAACAAAAAATAGTGCTTCTGTAGTTGTGGAGATGTTTTACTCTCATGGTCTTCTATAAATCTCTAAATAATTGCCAATAATGACAATATATTATGTAAAACAGTGCAAGAAATTGGAGACTGTTTAAAGCACACAAAAACAGTAATGGAACATAAAAATAATTCATACAAAATATTGAGTACCTTAACTGCAAAAAATAAGAGATTAAAGATGTTAAATAATAATATAAATAGTATGGAATGTAAATTATTCGAGGTCGTTTCAAATTCTGAAATATTAGACATTTAAAGTCGTTCATATGGTGGCCCTTCACTCATTCTTATCATTGGTTTGGAATTTGAGGGTATAAAATTTGTACCTCATTGGTGGCGCAAATTAGGCTTACCGTCCCACAGAATTTCCTCACAACAAATTTTAGAATCGAAAATAAAACAAAAACAAATCCTTATGTAAGATTTAATCGGGATGGAAGAAAAAGATAATCTCATTTTAGAGTGGAATTTCTTTAGTTTAACATATTTCAACAGTAAAAACAGTAACATTTTTTCTTTATGAAAAAAGAGAGAGAGAGAGAAAGTAGTGTTTTTGTTTTTTGTTTTTTGTTTTTTTTTTGAACTTGAAGATAAGAGAATTCAAACTCTGCATCTTGAGGTGGGATATATGTGATATTACGCTAGACTATGCCTGCTACCACACAGATAGTTTTACTTATGCCAAAAAGGACATAACCACAGTACATTGATCATAAACACTTTAAATAATCAAGACATCAAAAACAATCTATTGAAAAATGTATTTCCATGTAGGCGAAACCTTAATTGATGATAGTAGAATAAGACATGGATATTACAATGGAAGTTATATTGAAACTTTAAGAACACTTCAAATAATCAAGCCATAAAAAAAAGTAAAGAAAAGGATAAAAAGATACTACAATGAAATTATGTTGAAGCAAAAAAGAATGAAAGAATTCCAAGGCAAAGCACAGGTTGACAACTTTTACATCAATTAAAAAAAAAATAAAAAACAAACGAACAATGGTACGCCTCAACACCATCACTCCAATATATCTGTACCTGCATTAATAGACAAATGTTTGGACCAAGAAATCTAAAATTTGGTGCATGCCTCTGCAATTATAGGTTTATTATGTTCAACATTTTTTAATTGAGAATCTGCAAAAAATACAACAATTTTTTTCGTTGCTATCTGGAACAACAAAATCAATACTCATTTTCATTGCTGTAATATTAGAAAAAGGATTATCAACTCTTATAAAAGGAACAAAGAAAATGGCTTAGCTAGTAAAAAACCAAGAAGGTTTTGCTAGGGTCAAAATAGAACATCTCTAAACACAGAAACTGAAGAGTTGCGACAAGACGACTTGCTTCCAAAGGAAACAATGAGGAACAAAAATAAAATCAAGAAGTTTGTAGAGGTCCAAAGTTTTTTCCAGGCCACAACAATATACATGATTGCGCCTGTGTCTCTTAATTCCTCTGTACAAAGGCTGAGCTAGTAAAAGAACGCATGCAGCATAAAAATCCTGTACCCAAGGTGCAACATAGAAGATCTGTAAAACCAAACTAAAGACGGGAGGACTTGCTTCACAAAGAAACAATGTGTAACAGAAACATCCTCATGCCTTTTCTCTTAATTCCTCTCTAATTTTTTGCTTTGTCCTTCCACTTAAACATTTTCTCACAATATTTTCTTCATTTGAATTTTCTTTTATATGAGCTGATGTGGTTACTTTCAATTTAAACGCCGAGCTTAGGAATGGGCAAGTGCTATATGACTGTAATTATATCATACAAATTGAAGAATGATACTTTACTGCATATTTTGAAGATGTCTGTATTGATCCATTTCACTGCTTTTATGTCCACATTTGCACCAATCCATCCTTGTCTGCAAACCACAAGATAATATAAGGATAAGACAATACTGCAAAACCTTATACACAGTGATGAAATTTGAATACACGAACTTTCAATAAGGCCTAATAGATCAACGTAAGGCGAGCTTCTATAGCGAATAAAACCATATAAATGTCCTCCAAGAAAAAAGACAGTTCCTCATCTGTAGTAGGTTGCAACAATAAATATTTTGTCCAAATGTTCTTAAAAACACAGTTTTCAAGATTGAGCTGGCATTTTAAATGGAAAAAATCAATTGATGTAAATTCCCATTGGTTTTGAACATAACAGAACCACGACCCATAGTCTTTCTAGAGCTAGGAACATTACTAGTTCTGGGGATCCCTTTTCTGATCCAATAAAAGCAATCTTGTATTGTGTTTCAATGTGACGTCATATGTGACTAAAGAAAATCATCCCTACACAATACATATCGAATAAATCTTTAGGAAAAAAATAATATCAGAAGAACAGTAGCAAACTTTCCACTTGAAAGGGAAGCAAAATCAGTTTTGGAAAAATGATGCATTCCCCTAACAATCATAATGACCTAGAGCAACAATAGATCAGGGAAAATTGATCTCTTGAGTCAGATTAGGAATTTAATAGCAATGGACCTTCAATTGATCTGAGACCTCTAGGCTATAACCGCAAACTCATATTTTTGAAAGAGGTTTATAAGTTTGCCAAGTCAAAGAATTAGAATGAAGAAAACAAACATTCAAATATATAGTAAATATTTGCACATAGTTTACCATCTTTGCGAAGTTAGAGACACATTGGTAGGTACGCATCTCTAATCAAATTAACAACTTTTGCGTTAATCAAAGAAAAAGAGAGTTTATTTGTGTAATGATGCATCCTTAAAAGTTATGTGAGAAGTCACTCTTCTGGTTGCTCACAGAACCAACAAAAATCAGTTTGTGCTTCCAGCCAGACCTGCATTATTCATAAATTAGTATTTACGAGACATGGAAAATAATAATGTCTTTACATGTTAAGTAAAGAAATTTCATTCCCCTTGCAATTATCATCACCCAGCCTGCTACTTCTGCATGTCCAAGATATATAACCATACAACCTATATAGTCAATGAAAGCACACAAAATTGTTAAAATTTGCATCTGCAATAATTTATGGGGGAGAGAGGGGATAGAGAATCCACAGAAAAAGCTTCCAAATTGATGTAGCTATTCCTGGTTCAAATGAAACTTTATCTCAATTCAATAGCATGGTCTTTTACCCACAAAAACAAATTAAACAAGGAACATTGGACCAAAAAGCTATCTTCCCTTGCAACATTCTTTTTTTTCCCTTTGAATTATCCATCGTAGACCGTTGGAGGAGAGACATAGTAAAAAAACAAAAACAAAAATGAACATTACTTATATAAAAACAAGTGCTCAAGAAAACACCTGGAACCTAGTATAGTAGTAATTATGTTTTCTGTTTTCTGTTTCCATGTTTCTAGAGATAAAAGGGGAAAATTCAACTAAATAAAATATCATCAAAGGCAGCATATTTTGAGTACCTAAAAATCTTGAAACAAGATAAAGTTCTGGAAATTATCATTACTTCTATTCAAGCATAAATTTCCCTAGTTAGTATTCCAACTCTTTGTTTGTGGCATCATTAGGAACCTTACGGGCAGCATGAATCCATAAGTGACCTTCAAAAGATAAGATCCATAATAATAGATAGATTTAAAGAAAATGTTTCAAAATAAAATTTTGCTTTAGTTGTTTCTACCAACATTTTTTTCCCCAAAAAGTTGTAAATGACGTCAATCTATTAGATATAACATTTGCAAGATTGCAAGTTCTTAAATCTTCAAGGCATCAATAGAAAGAAATGGATTTGAACAGCTGGCATGGACGAAACAAATATCTTCAAACAACAAGCTTTCTAAACCTAAAACGCACATACCCTTTTATAGCTTCCATAACGACGTACCCACTTTAATTACTTTAAAAATAAGACCCTAGTAAAAACTCAATAACAAGTCTCTTTCATTCTTGTGTTCTCAAATGAAAGGCAATCAAGCAATCAATGATTTATTCAAAATCTCAATGCAAAGTTTAAATAAGCAAATGATTTAAGAAACAACCAAACTTGAAATTCCAAGTTATTTCACCAAACATCCTATTATTTCACCAAACATCCTATTAACTCTGGGATGATCGAGAGAGTAAAGAGCAAGAAGCGAGAGAGTACGGGGCAAAAAAAAAAAAAGCAGAAGCCCGGGAGAAACATAGGTGAGAGAGAGAAAATTTGTCAAATTGACTTTAATATAAAACAGAAATTGAGAAAATGACTTTTTTTCTATTTTTATTTTTTTTATTTAAAAAAATACTGACGGTATAATTAATAATTTTTTAAATGATAAAATTATTAAAATTTAATTAAAAGTTTTAAAAATATATTGCTCAAATCCCCTCCGCCCCCTCCCTTCCCTTTTCCGTTCCAACCGAATGCTTCTTGGAGGAGAAGAAGCCAATCTTCGTTTCTTCCTCCCAAGTTCTCACTCACCCCAAAATCTATCAAGCACTCTGGTGGCAACTGCCGGTCACCCTTCATATTCTTCATCCATCAATATTCAAAAGAACTTGTTAAAACAACACATTGGAGCTCGGGATGTCAAAGTTGTGCCTTCCGTCGCCGCCGCCATCTTCACCTCTGGGGTTGGATGAGAATGTTATACATGTAATATGTTTTTCAAATTTTCAGTTATTAATTTCCTTTAAAATTTATTTGATTAGAAAAATTAATTCAGTATTTAAATAAATGATTATGATTTATTTTTAGGAATTTTTTATTATAGAGAATTTGATTGTACAACATTGATTTCATTGTCTTTTAATATTCAGAATAACCACTAAAAAAAGGAACCAACCATTCAAAAGTTCAATGGTCGTTCCGTTGAAATAATGAATTTGGTTGTTGGTTTGTTTTTGTTTATTTGTTTTTTGCTTTTTAATTTGATGGGATTGTGTTAGTTTAGGAGTTTGGGAAATAATATAGATATGCTCAAAATAACAGAAACATTAGGTGAAAATTTTCCGAAACTGTTGGTATGATGCCACGTGTGAAGTGTAGTTGTTTGTTGAAACATGACATGTGCATACTTGGAACACCAAAGAAAATAGGAACGACCGTGATTAGTTTACGAATGACCGGTTGGTTGTTCCGATATATAGTGATTTTGATTTGGTATTTTTTTTCTTTTTATTTTTTTATTTTTTATTTTTACATTCAAACACACCAATTATTGTAAAATTTAAAATATATATATATATATATATATAAATAGGAACGACAGTGATTAGTTTATAAACAACCAGTTAGTTGTTCTGATATATAGTGATTTTGATTTGGTTTTTTTTTTCTTTTTATTTTTTTTAACATTCAAACACACCAAATATTGTAAAATTAAATATATATATATATATATATCAAGATTGTGACCATGATATTACAATATTATTCATTACATCAATTATTATATGTTTTAGAAAAGCACTGAAAATATAGAAGATTCAAAACAGGATGAAAGTGATGAGGTAGATACGAAGGTGATGAAATAATGATCCACTTGTTATAATGACAAGTATTATCCAATGGTTCCCCTTTTTTTTTATTTGTAAACGACATATATTTGTATGTATTAGAAAACAAATGGGAGTATAGAAAATTCAATTGATAAGGAGGTTGATAAGGAAGACCATGACATATTTAGGATGGTCCTCACATCAGAGCTCCAAGTATTGCCTCCACTCATCCTCTCAGAAAGTTACAGTCCGATCGAGAGTGACAATCCTCGAAGATATTCAGAAATGGCTAATTAAGGAAGATAAGACCGCCTTTCGAAGGTATCATCAACTAGGTCATTTAATAGACTTGCCCATAGAAGGGGAATTTTCCGGTGCATTGGCACATAATTTGCTTTTGAGAAAGACAATATGTCAGAAGAACCATGAAGTTTGGTTCTTAATTGAGGGAAAACCATTAAGGTTCTCTCTCAATGAGTTCGTCTTGATTTCAGGTTTATAGGTGGGTGGTGGACCTTCTGAGTTGAAATCAAAGATCAAGAAGAAAAGAATGAGTTGAAAAAAAAATATTGACTAAGAAAGAAATGTGCTTTATTAGAGGATGTTGCGAAAAAAAACTAAAAGAGTTGAGCGTTAAAAAGGTTATGACCAAAGATAGGATAAAGTTAGCCTTTTTGTACATGGTAATAGGGTTCTTGATGTCTTCTGACACCAAAAAGATGATTATTCCTTATTAGCTCTAATATACCAATGATCTAAAATCCTTCACTCAATATTCTTGGGGGAATGTGTGTTATAATCAGACATTGTAGTACATAAAAATTGATTTAATGGCAAAGTTTAACAAAATATCGTCATCGTACAACTTCTATGGTTGCCCATGGATATTTCAAGTAAGCTTTTCGTTAATACTTTTCTTAGTTATATATAGTTTATAAATTGATTTGTATTATAGCCATCATTTAATTTGTCATGCAGATATAGGCTTTTGAGACTATGCCGAAATTATGTGAGATGATGGTTAATAAATTAACTTTGAATAAGAAGAACAAAAATGAGTCACGGTGGCTTCATTGTTAAAATGTTCAGAATCCTATTGGCACCTCATTTGATCCTTGCTTAGAGGCCATGAGATCTATTGAGATATTAACCAACTCGTTACAAGTTAAATTTTATGATTTTTGTTTAGATTTATTAGTTTAGTTAATCATTATTTTTCTATTATGTTTATTCAGTTTACAGTCCGTCCTACTTTGGTTCTTTCATCTAAGGAGAGGCAACGGGAATATTATTTGTGAATGAAAAGACGTGAAGACTACAGTGATAATATCATTGATGGTCTGATGAAGTTATTAGATAGAGATGCCATCCTATACAGTGTTGCCGTTCCGATAAGAGAAATGATGAACTTAGATAAGGTCACATCTCTCTTGATCCTGCTACAATCTCGAGATCTTTCCTTGTCAGATCTACCCATGAGTAGATGATTAGAGCCTCTACCCCCGTGGTCTGGCAAAGACAACACCTGAGGCCTACAAGTCCCACCTATCTTGATCCTACTACAGCCTCGAGGTCCTTCTCAACTAATCCGACTCATGAGCATATTGGAGCCTCTACTCCCAGGGACTGGCAAATGCATGGCCTAATGCCCTACATTTTCAACTTTTGTTAGCTCCCAGACACTTGGCGTGATGGCCACTGTCTTGAAACCCAAGTTTAGAGTTATTGATGTATTATATTGACCGTCGTATAGGCGAGCACCAAACCTATATGAAATCAATATTGGCCAATCACAAGGCGGCGATTATACAGAAGATGGAGGCAAATAATAAGGCAATTATGCATAAGGAGGCATGTAGTAGTGGGGTGAATGTTGAGTTTAAGTAGTAATTATCACGAGGTGTAGAAACTAGATACAGTAAGGATGATAATTTCTAATGCCAACAACATCCCTCACAAAACGAACGAACAAGAGATGGTGGCGAATCTGGACATGACGGGGTAGTTGGTATGGAAGCTGATGTCAATATTGAATATGTGAAAAATCACGAGGGCCTACCGGAGAGGTAGAGGAAAAGAGTGTCAGTTTTACAATCACCTTATGTGGAACAGTGGCTAAAAAAGATTCAGCACTCGAGTTCTGATGCTCCAAAAAATGACTAAGATGTTTCTAAACCCATAAAAACACTTTAAGTGATCAAGAAATCTAGTATTATCAGTAATTTGAGTTACAATATGGTTATATATGTATATGTAAAGATACATTGGCTTTCTATTTTGATTTTTAATGAGATAATGTTAACCAATGAAAATCACATATGTATAATCCAAATAAGGGTCTTTGGTCATGTATTATTTACCTCAAAATCCTTGGAATGACCAAAAAATAAAAAGGAATAACCACTAAAATTTTAAGAACAACCAATTGGTAGTTCCTTCTAAATCATCCATTTGTTGGCTCTTTTAATATATATATTATATATATATATATATTTTTCAAAATGAGAAATTTAATGACAATAAAACCTCTTAAAAATAAATAAGTACTTTTTAGTTTAGATTTATTTCAAATAACAAATGATCTTATATATTGTCTTGAAATCAACATCACCTTCCTATCATTAGTGAGATGACTTAAGTTATATATTCTTATACTATTTCAAAAGGCTAAGTTAAAGGTTGGATTTTTCATAAAATTATTATTGATAGAGGTCCAAAATATAAAGAATTTCAATGACCACATATAACAGCTTTGGAATGACCACAAAAAAGGAAGAACGACTATTAAAATTTACAGAAATAATCATCCGGTCGTTCCTTCTATATTTTGACTTTAGCTTTTTTATTTAAACGAAAAGCAAAAAATATCATATAAGGGTATTTGGTCATGTATTATTTGCCTCAAAAACCTTGGAACAATCAAAAATAAAAAGGAACGTCCACTAATTCAAGAACAACCAATTGGTCATTCCTTCTAAATCATCATTTTTTTAGCTCCTTTAATATATATATATATATATATATTTATATTTTCAAAACGAGAAATTTAATGACAATAAATCTCTTCAAAATAAATAAGTGTTTTTTAGTATGGATTTATCTCAAATTAAAAACGATTATTAAAATTATCTTGAGTTTAATATCACCATGTTATTACTAGTAATATCTCACCAATGTCGATGAGTAAATTACATGTTCTTACACTATTTCAAAATGTTAAATTAAAATTTAGGATTTTTCATGACTTTATTATTGTTAGTAGTCTAAAACATTAAGAATTTCAACGACACCACACAAAACCCTTAGAACGACCACAAAAAAAGAAATAACAGCTACTAAAATTTCAATAACAAAAAAAAAAATGGAACGATCACCAAAAATTCAAGAACAACCACTTGATCGTTCCTTTTAAATAGTCCCCCCCCCCCCCCCCCCCTTTTTTTGTTCTTTAGAAAAATAATAAATGAAACATCTAACTTCTAACATTTTAAAAAAAATCAAAATTAATGACTTTATCAAACAAAATTAATGACTTTCTCAAACAACTAGCATTCATAAAAGGAAATAAATGAAAACGTAAACTATCAAACTTATAATTGTATCATTAGGTGCTGCTTCTAACATCGAATGGCTGTGATGATTTGGGTCATTGCTTTAAATTATGTCCTTTCTAACCATATGTCCCACACTTATACTTCTTTACTATATATTCTCCTTGTGAAGGAAGTGAGTTATTCTTGGCCTCCTCTAAACATTTCCATGTTTGTTCTACTACTTTAATCACTCTTATCTCTTCAGGGATATTGTGTCATTGTGATTTTAGAGGAACATGATAAATAATTTTTGCATATGCCAATATCTAATAATCTGAAGTGTAGTACTCAAAACAAAGGAAGTATATGTAAGCTCCAGTATGTTGCGGTCAATAAAGACCTACTACTGCTATGACGTGGATGCACAGAATCTTGTCAATGTCAAAAACCCTACACATACAACTCCTTGTTGTTAAATTGACGCATACATTGAAATCACCACCCATCATAATGTATTCATTCTCATTCAGTTGGTATGGCATCAAAAAACCAGCTTTATCAAATTTTCCTCTGAGTATTGCTTCTCTCTTTGGTGTAATTGCTATCGTCACTAAAACTGATTCTCGACGTCAAGTGAGGAATCATTGTCCCATTGTGAAGAAGACAAAATCGATCATTGTAGTTATGAGATACTCTCTTGCCTTCAGTATCATATTATTCAAAATCTCGACTATGTTAGTAGTCATAACTTCATATCTGTTGCATTTAAAATGAGCTCTTGATCACTTTTCAAACTTGACATCCTTCTCGAGATATTGGGTCACTTTTGGATATTTCTAACTCATGTCACTGAAATGTTTCTTAAACTCCTCCAAATAATATGCTTCAATAGTATCTTTGAACACTCCAAGAGATGTATCACTCTAGAAACGATTCTTAATATTCATCATAGCATGATAATAACATGCCACGTGCTGCGTCATAGGATAAACGTGACTCACTGTATACCAATGCTCTGATTCGTATCAGAAATAAAATATAGCTCTGGACTATCATGTATTACCTCATTCAGTTTCTCAAATAATCAAGTCCATGAATCATTATTCTCAGTGTCACCCAAGTCCCACGTAATGGAATAATTGTGATACTCACTATCTTGTGTGGTAGCTGTTGGAAAAAAACGGATCCGATATCGGAGTTACGGCGCAGCGGAAGTTTAAAAAATTTTATGCCGTTTCGAAAATAATCTCATGATGCATATAACAATAAATTAAATTCATGATCAAGCGTACCTTATTTCTCGGATTCCGGAATCACTAGAGCGTTTGACCAACGTGTCTTCTCTACTATTCTCGAGTTCCACGTCTCAGAGTGTGTATGGGCACACGTTCTATGAATCCAATTGACCGGTAATGCTTTCTGAAGTCTAGATCCCTCATTCTCAATTCCGATGTTCCTCGTTGAGAATATGATCCAACTTCTTTCTTCAAAACTACAAAACAGGAACCGGTTAACCTCCTATGAAAATTATCACTCGGTTTAACCTTTCTCACAGTTTTGATTCAATGGAATTTTCTCTCTTTTTCTTTCTCACAAGATAGTCGAATTTTGTGAAGTAGAAGAAACCCAAATTATTTTTCTTCCACTCCAAAAAACGTTTTCCCCTTGTAAAAATACTCAAAATTAGTTTTTCAAGAATTCCTAGCCTTTATATAGAAGTCTAATCCTTTTCAAAATTTAATTCCTACTTGAAAAATAATTAATAATTATTTTTCTGGATAAATTTTGAACCAAAAGATCATACAACTTTAGGGCTAGATTCATTGAACCTAGAAACGTTTTTCCAAGGAGAGAATCTCCTCTAAAAATTCGGCCTCTTTAGGATAAATCTAGATTGGTGGTTTAAATTTTAAATCAAGAATCTAGACTAGTGAAAAGATCCTAGTCCTATCTAGATTCAAATTACTTTTAAACCTTTTTGAATTTAAATAAGATTTACTTGTTTGAATTAATATTTTCCACAAACATCAACCATATTAATTAATTTAAATAAATGAAATATTTGAATTTTTATTCCTCAAAAATCCGTGCACCTCTTTTAGAGGATAAAAAAAAATATCAAATAATCTCCATTATTTAAATCAATTAATAATTTAATGTTAGGAATATATTTGAACAATTTTGAAACAAAATTTTCTTCTCTCCACCTATCTAAAACCGTGCACCTCTTTTAGATTAGGAAAAAAAAAATTTTGTTTTCCAAAATTAAATAATTCAAACACAATCTTATTTTCAAAATTCAAATTAACCAATCACATGTTGACAAATTATATTATTTGTCTACACAAATCCTACATGTCCAATCCTTTTTCCGGATTGCATGTTAGAGAGTACATGTCTTAATAGACATTACAAAATTCCATTTAAATTTACCGATCTCATTAGGAACAAATCCCGAGACGCTATATGGAACTATATGAGCTAATAGAGGGACCCGATGGAAATATGTAAAGAGGCTCCTATAATTGTGAAAAATTAATCCCAGATTAATTATTCATCAATTATCAACTTCAAAACTATTCCACTAAAAGTTTGAAGCTGAACTCCTGTTTACATACCGTATTACGAAAGCTCTCTCACGCAGTGCTTCTTCCATGATTTATTCATCGCTTGTTTAATCCCCATATGTTATCCATGATTGAATTTAGGACTTTTTCCGTTTTACCTTTTCAATCATTTTAACTTAAAGTTCCATTATTCTCCATTGAAAGAACCACCAATTGTAAAATCATACAATTGGTAAACCATCAGAGAACACAAAGTAAACCGATGGCCAAGATCTTGTTATACTATCTTTCAATCCCCGAATAATGCCTTTAAATAGATAACATGTACTATCGTTAAGATAGCTATGGATTCCATATCTATGAATTTTGATTTCTCTATCCATAAGTCATGCACCCAAAACACAAGTATATTGACCATAATACAGTTCATATATAAGTACATAAGTCATGGATACGAACTCAAGTAATCATTTCAGGATTAAGATTAATACAGGATGATAATCAAAGCTTCATTGATTCTTATAAACGGAATTATTAAACCGAATCAATTAACACTTTAGGTCCAGTCCAATGTCATACCTCAATACTGGTATACATTAAAGTTTCCACTCGGAACCAATCCGATGGTCAAGACAAACCATCCCTCCAAGGAAGTAGACAACTTGTACAATCTTATCATGAATAAGATCCCCAAATCTTATTCCATCGATTGCGGACTATTTATTTTGCCTGTTATCAAATTACCATGTCTTCTATTTATACCCCGTATACATATGGTAATCCGATATATTTCCAACAGTCAAGGAGTATTTTATGTTTGCTCAACCATACAATCAACAAATGAAAGTAAATAGGACACAACTTATTAAACATGAATAACCTCCTCTTATTAATATCAAAATGTCATATTTACAGAAAATCCCTAATATTGATTTTCTATCCTTAGGGCACATATAGATCCCAACAATCTCCCACTTGCCCTAAGCGAGTAAATGTGACATATTACGCATCCCCATGCCTTCGACGTGTTCTTCGAATCTTCTGGCCACCAAAGTCTTCGTGAACGGGTCGGCAAGATTGTCCTCTGATGCGATTTTGCAAACCGTCACATTTCCACTCTCAACAAAGCCTCTGATGATGTGATATTTTCTGTCTATGTGCTTACTCCTCTTATGATGCCTAGGATCCTTGGTATTAGCTACTGCTGCACTGTTATCACAGTAAAGCACCATAGCTTTATCCATACCAGGAACGACCTCAAGGTCATTAAGGAACCTGCGGAGCCATACCGCTTCCTTTGATGCCTCACTGGCTGCCACATACTCGGCTTCCATGGTCGAGTCAGCAATGCAAGATTGCTTAATACTCCTCCACACAACGGCACCACCTCCAAGGGTAAAGACAGAACCTGAAGTCGATTTCCTTGAATCCTGATCTGATTAAAAATCAGAATCTGTGTATCCTATAGGAACAAGGTCCTGACCGGAATACACTAGCATATAATCCCTCGTTCTCCGTAGATACTTGAGTATATGCTTGACCGCAGCCCAATGGTTCGGTCCTGGATTCGACTGATATCGACTTACCATACCAACTGCAAAACAAATGTCAGGCCTTGTGCATAACATAGCGTACATAAGACTACCTACCGCAGATGCATAAGGTACATTTTTCATACGCTCCTTTCTTCCGATGTCTTGGGACAGTCATCTCTAGAAAGCTTGATTCCAATCCTGAAAGGTTGGGCACCTTTCTTGGAATCTTTCATAGAAAACTTTTCAAGTACTTTATCAATGTATGAAGCTTGGGAGAGTGCTATCGTTTTGTTCTTTCTGTCTCTAAAGAGTTGAATTCCAAGAACATAACTAGCTTCTCCTAAGTCCTTCATGTCAAACTGTTTGGCTAACCAAACTTTGACAGATGATAACATTGCCACATCGTTTCCAATAAGCAATATATCATCCACATAAAGTACTAGGAAAACCACTTTCTCGTTCTTGATACATTTATAAACACATGGTTCATCAATGTTTTGTTCGAATCCATAGGTTTTGATTGCTTGATCAAACCTAATATTCCAAGAACGAGATGCTTGCTTTAATCCATAAATGGATTTAAGCAACTTGCATACCTTGTCTTCTTGACCCTTTGCCTTGAACCCGTCTGGTTGTATCATATAGATATCTTCCTCAAGAGAGCCATTCAAGAAAGCTGTCTTGACATCCATTTGCCAGATCTCATAATCGAGAGCAGCCGCAATGGATAAAAGAATGCGGATTGACTTGAGCATTGCTACAGGCGAGAAGGTTTCTTCATAGTCGATTCCTTCTTTTTGCGTATAGCCCTTTGCTATAAGTCTTGCCTTGAAAGTTTCCACTTTCCCATCCACACCTCTTTTCCTCTTGTATACCCACTTACACCCAATCGGTTTTATGCCTTGGGGTAAGTCTACAAGTTTCCAGACCCCATTGGAATCCATATATTCCATCTCGGTGTTCATAGCCTTTTGCCAAAGACTAGAATCAACATCCTCTATAGCTTCTTTGTACGTAGCCGGATCATCAACATGTTCTATGGATTCTGCTTCAAAAACTTCACCATTGAACATGTACCTTTCAGGTTCCCTGATAATCCTCCCACTACGACGAAGCTCCCGCGGTTGTTGATTCTCTAGTGGTTTTTCCACAGGGTTTTCTGTGACTTTAGGAATTTCCAAATCCGAAGTCATCTCCTCAAGCACTACTTTGCTACGAGGTTTAAAGTCTTCCATATAACTTTCCTCCAGGAATGTTGCATGTGTAGAAACAAAGACTTTATTTTGCTTCGGATTATAGAACAAACCACCTTTTGTCCCTTTTGGATAGCCAACAAACAAGCACACTTCTGATCGTGACTCCAACTTCTTCGCTTCCTTATCCAGGACGTGTGCCGGACAACCCCAAATTTGAATATGATTCAAATTAGGTTTCCTACTCATCCATAACTCGTAAGGAGTTTTAGGAACCGATTTGGAAGGAATGTTATTCAGAAGATAGCATGCAGTTTGTATGGCGTGTCCCCAAAATGACAAAGGTAATGTGGAATAACTCATCATAGACCGGACCATATCCAATAGGGTCCTATTTCTTCTCTCAGCTACACTATTCTGTTGAGGAGTACCAGGTGCAGTTAACTGGGATTGTATCCCATTCTCTATTAAATATCATAAGAACTCATCCGATAGGTATTCCCCACCTCGATCCGATCGAAGTGTCTTAATGGACTTTCCTAATTGTTTCTCCGCTTCAGCCCGAAATTCTTTGAACTTGTCAAAGGCTTCGCTTTTGCGGGTCATCAAATAGACATATCCATACCTTGAGTAATCATCAATAAAAGTGATATAATACTCATACCCACCACGTGCTTCTATGTTCATGGGACCACAAACATCCGTATGCACAAGTTCTAAAAGTTCCTCGACACGACTATCCTTAGCAGCAAACTGCCGTTTAGTCATCTTGCCCTCCAAACATGATTCACATTGTGACCAAGGTTCAACCTCATACAAGTCAAGGTTTTCCTCCTTTACCATCCTTTGAATTCTGTTAAGGCTTATGTGACCAAGTCGTAAATGCCAAAGATATGATTTGTTAGAGTGAGAAAACTTAAGTCTTTTAGAGTTCTTTTCCAATTCTGTATCAAGCAGTGAGTGCATCTTAGGTTTGATAAAATAAAGATTTCCATGCATCCATCCATTACAGATAAGAGAATTGTTTTTCCTAATAACAACTTTATTATTAAAAGAAACTGAATTAGAATCTTTAATCAAACAAGCTACCGAAATTAGGTTCCTCTTAAAACTAGGAACATAAAAACAATGTCTCAAAACAATAAACCTAAATTCATCAAAATAAAGATGCACTTCTCCCACTGCTTCAGCTCGCACTAACGTCCCATCACCGGTTCTTAACGTGAAGTTCTCCTCACGCAGACTTCTCGTTACCTTGAACCCCTGCAGAGAAATACAAACATGGTTAGTGGCTCCAGAATCTATAGCCCAATTGTCCTTAGATTCTTCCACTAAACAACCTTCAAGATACAGGACATTGAAATTACCTTTCTGCTTTTTCAAAGCCAGGTATTCTCGACAATCCTTCTTGAAATGTCCTTTCTTCCCACAGTGAAAGCACTTAACCTTTTTGGGATCCACCTTTCGCTTCTTAGTCTTGGTAGACTTCTTAGAAACAGGTGCATTTCCCTTGTTCTTCCCCTTTTCCTTCTTCCTTTTAGGATTAGGAGCAGGCGAACTAGGTTCAGCCACATTTGCCTCAGCCTTAGATCCAGAACCCTTAAAAATGTTCTCAAAAGCTTGCAACTCTTTCATCAATTCCGTTAAAGACATCTCCTTCCGGTTAAGGTTGTAGGATGCCTGAAACAAATCGAAATCCTTGGATAAGGTTTGGAAAACCATAACCAATTGAGTAGCAGCATCGATCTCAGCCCCATTTGTCTGAGCCTCAGACAAATAAGCCATGACTTTCATCATGTGCTCCTTAATGGGAGTTCCAACCTTCTGCCTACAGTTCATGAGACCTTTGATAGCATCGGTCTTAGCCTGGATAGTTTGTTCACCAAACATCTCCTCCAGGTTATCCATGATCTGCCTAGCAGTTTGATGTTCCTCATGCTGTTTCTGGAGCACGTTAGACATGCTCGCCCGAATATAGCACATAGCACTAAGGTTGGAATTGTCCCAGCGCTCAAGCGCTACAAATTCCCTATCAGGAGCATCGATCGCAGGCGTAGGTGGTCTTGGTTGGGTTAGGACGAAACTGTGTTTCTCAAAGTTTAGGACGATAAGCAAGTTCCTTTTCCAGTCATTAAAGTTTTCGCCAGTTAATTTGTTTTGCGTAAGTATCACAGATAAAGGGCTCGACATTTTGATCTATAATAAGAAAACATGTAATAAGTATGAGCAAACATCCTATCAGTTTATAAAATATGATTTTGTAATGAAACATAAAGATCTATATGCAATCCAAATGTTCATGTGTAAAACCCTTAAAACACATACCTTACAACGATAATTCCTAGCTTCTGCTTTCTAAGCTACCGAGGGGTAGTCATAGAATAACTAGCCAAGAACACGGATCCCTTCCGATTAATACATATTCGTCCATGGAGCAAACTCCATTAAATATATATTAACTATCGTTTATTTGGCCACTACTTTACATATCAGAGCCTCGAGGGAGGATTAATAAATAAAGTAGCATGAGTGTATAACCATCGTTTCCAATTTTGAATCCATATTTTACATCCGCCACCGAGGGGTGATCTAAACATAAAATATGCCCAAAATTGTTATCCTCTCGGAAATCCAAATCAGTGTGCGCTCTAGGTAAGATACCTATCCGAAGGGAATTCCCGGGTCAAAACCGAGTAGTAGGCACTACCATGCGTAACTATTGGACCAACGATGGAGACCGTAGGTCTTAGTGTATAAAACCTTCTCCCACTCAATCTTTTAAATTAGGGTTTTTGTTTTTCATGCATAAACAATATTTATTGAGTGGCACTCCCTAGTCTATATGGCATGTTATCAATACATCACGAAATAGTATAACATATTAATCTAGCAACACATCATCCATGGTTTGCAAAATATGTAAATAGCCGTGGATCATGATTCCATCCTAGAGAAAAGAAAATTACAAAATTTACAAAAATTAACCGAAACATATATCGGCCTTCATTTGTAGATCCATGCCTTGTATCCTTCTTCAATGTGTCTTCTTTCTCCAATGTCACATCTTTTTCAATTTAAATTTAAAATTCAAATCTCAAAAAGATTATATGTGATTTTTAATTTTAATCAAAATTACAAAATATCAAAATTTAAATAAAAATCCGGTTTATTAAATTTTAAAATTAAAAAAGTTTGAAATTTCAAATTTCAAATTTAAATCTCAAAATTTTAAAATTCATAATAATATCCATTAAATTTAAATTAAAATTTTTAATTTTGATTTTCAAATTATCAAGATCACATATCATTGGAAAATTAAATTTTCAAAAGATTTTGTGATTTTTTTTTATTTTTTTATTAAAAAAAATGTTTTTTTTATTGAAAATAACAAAAAACACAAAATCACATCCTTTGAAAATTTACATACCTTCGTTCATCTTTAATCTCCTCGAATCCATTGTATCCCGAATTTTACAAAAAAATTCCTATACCGTTTCCGGCTTACAAAAATTCTAGGAATTGAAAGAACGACCTAGCGGTGATAATAGACCGCATCTATTACACTTGAACAACTTAGATACAAATTCTAACCTCTATGGAATCATGACCGGCAAAATTGAACAAGCATCATATATTATAAAAATAATATAAAGCATTCAATCATACATCCATTCATAATATATTTAACATACACAAAATAAATCCTAGAGTGCCAACTCTCTAAAATATTTCATTAATGCATAGAGAGAAATTTATTTGATCAAATAATTTATGTTATATGCATAATCATGAGTTGGCTCTGATACCAATTGTTGGAAAAAACGGATCCGATATCGGAGTTACGGCGCAGCGGAAGTTTAAAAAATTTTATGCCGTTTCGAAAATAATCTCATGATGCATATAACAATAAATTAAATTCATGATCAAGCGTACCTTATTTCTCGGATTCCGGAATCACTAGAGCGTTTGACCAACGTGTCTTCTCTACTATTCTCGAGTTCCACGTCTC
>CM046364.1:1900179-1932996 GCA_025413025.1 Ficus hispida | reverse complement strand
GATGTTTATCTTGTGATTCTCTACTCTAGTCATTGCAACTGAAAAATCTATGTATGTTTTATCTGAAGTTTTATGTGTCGCACCACTGTGTTAGACATTATGATTGTCGATCCTTTACCATTAAACATGAGAATAAGCATCTATCACTGTTTGCAGATATTGTATGCACATGATGCTGGTGCTAAAATGGTGAAGGTAAGTTTCGTAAGTTTATCCTGTTAAAATTCGTTGGATATTAAGATTCAGATGTAATCAATATTGTTCCAAAGTTGTAATTTTCACATTATTTGGAGAATTAGGTTTATCCTGTTTCAGCATTAGGAGGTGTAAATTATATATCAGCAATCAAGAAGGCATTTTCACACATCTCAATGCTTGCTTCTCAAGGAATCACTATAGGTGCGTTCTATCACATATCATTCCTATTTAAAGTTAACAGTTCGTGGTACGAAGCAGATAAAATATACAAAAAAAGGGTAGATTTTCTTTTTTGCAATGTTTAACTCGGAGGAAAGCTTGCGTCTTATTGTATCAGAAAGTTTTTTGGTCCTTAACTTTATGTGTGTTGTGTGTGCATGTGCCGTGCGTGCGTGCATGCGTGTGTGTGTGTGATACATATTTGAGTGCATTTCGCATATTGCTGTCAAACAACCTGAGTTCTTAACTTGTATTTAACATTTGCATTATCAAGTGAAAAAAATACGAAATAGATGACTTTTTCTCTCATGGTGCAGAACAAATTCTGCTATAAGAAAGAGATCAATTTGACAATGCTTAGGATCGATACCCAAGTTATTGATTTTTTCCACCTTTTTCTGATCAGATTCGATTGGGGATACATAGCCAAGGGAGCATCTTCGGTTGTTTTATCAGATGCCATTTTTGATAATGAGGCTATGGCCGAAAGAATTTGTGGCCATTAGTAAACTTGCAAATTTTGCAGCTTTGCAGGCAAGGAAGCTGTAGCAGGGTTAGGATTCTTATTAACTGTTTTTCATAGTTTCTTTCCACCCTTTATCGCAGATTAGTATTCTGAAAAATTAAATAATTGAGTGGAAAAAATTAAAATGGTATTCTGTTGTACGGTAAAACATGCTGGCAACCGAATTGGCTGTTGTTCTGAATTAAATATTGCAACCTCTTAGGATAATTAGATAGCTAACAATCAGTCATTCGACCCTGTAACAATGTTTGTTCCGCATCACTCAGTTTCAGATCTAAATTCCCTCGCAATTCCTTGCGTTCTAACTGTGGTTTATTTATTTTCTTATTTTCGTCCCAAAAGATATAATTTCTTAGGTCTGACGTCGACAATATTTTCACTATATATTTTCCAACAACTACAATAATTCATTTGTTTTTGGTTAACATGATGACCTCTAACTAGTTTTAGCACGTGCAGGAAAATATGCTACAGGGAAACCTGTTAAACCAGGTGTAGCACACTCTCTTGTGGACCATCATCAGATGTTTAATGAAAATTGCCGCGCGCTTTTCTCACGAGCTTAGCTCTAATAGACTCGTCAATCAGTAGGAAATTGATCCTTCACTGCTTAATGCTGAATGAAGTTGAGGGTCGTTAAATTTATTGGTGCAACTCCAAAGTCCTCAGTTTGTGAGATTAAGAGTTGTCGGTAGCTACTATAAAAGGGGGAAAAAAAGACGCAACATTCTCGCAGCCACTAGTCCTTTTCCACTGTAACTATTGCTCCCATTTACAACCATTTTAGATCTCTCTTAAACAACCTTTTCTCAACCTTTTTGAGTAGTAGTTGTGGTCATACATAGGAAAGATCTTCGCAGAAAACTCTTTTTTAACCATTCATCAAGTTTGGAGCGAGCTAGTTTGACTTTCATTTCACAAATGGATCAGAATATTGTCAGGGGCAGTCCATTCATTATCTTTGAACAAATTTTGGTTTCCTTGTTTAATTTACTACTAATGTAGTCCGGATTTTCTTTTGTTTGTTTGTCTCTCGCCTTTTCTCTTCTCGTTACTTCGAAGATGCTATTTTCGTTCTTTGTAGGTCATATGTTACTTCTACAACTTCAGCTAGGATTGTATTATAATCAGAACAACGAAGTTCTTGAGGATTGTGCGGCGAACAAGTTGCTGGGAAGTCTATTGGCGTACGAGTCTCCTACTTAAATCCTAGATGCAAACCGACTATAGAAGTTCGATTTTCAGTACCAAGGACTTCCCTAGGGTAGTGAACGAGGCAAACTCCAATATCTGTAAGTCGGAAATTTCGCGCTACCAATGGCACATTGAGAAATTGTAGGTTGGTTTATGGACAATTAGTTGGAGATGAAACCTAATTGAGGATACCTGTAAGGCTCAGCTAGCTGATCGAGCCGGATAATTTTGACAGTAGTCCCTCCGCATATGGTCCAAGAAGACTACTATATTCTAAATTCTTATTTGGCGATGCTTCTTATTTAGAATTTCTTGAACTGTTACCAATTAAGATCTGACAAGTGTTATGTATACAATATTGTTTTTCACCGCCATTGTTCCTCGTTTTTCTCATCCATGGACCATAGACGATAACATGGTGTACCAAGAAATTTGAAGTTGTCGGATGACAGTCTAGTTGATTGGAGGCATTTCGATCAAATATAACATGGTATGATATAGTGTGTGTATATATATATATATACATTTATAATATTCAAGGGGACCATAAGTGATGGTCGCCGTGTGTTTGGTCCGATTTGAAATTTTCTTATTTATGATGAAATGAAGTCATAAATATTGAATGATATATGTGTTGATAAATTATTGAACATATAACAACTTTTATATACGACAACAAACAATATGTATTTGGCTAAATAGCCAGCATCATTCAGTACATTTCCAGCAACAAAAATAAACATTAGTAAGAAGAAAAACAAAAAAACAAAAAAACAAAAAACAAAACAAAACTTTGACCAAAACCTAGTTAACAATGAAACAGCTTAACACAAGCAATAACCTGCAATCGTGGTTTGTGCTAGAGAAAGCTGTGAAATTAAGACAGGTACCAATATGCCGAAAGTTTGAATCATCATTAACCAAAAAGCCTGTCCATACAACCTATGGCTGAAAACCAGGCATTCTAAACATCTTCAGGACAAAAGGATAGATAAGAAACAAACAAGACTCGAATACAATTATCAGAGGCATTCTAAACATCTATCAGTGATTTTTCTTTCCCACAAATCCCGTCCTACATAAAAAGTCTTAAAATCAAGAGGCAAAGACCGAGTTCAGCACGTTGTGCGCTGAGTTGAAGAATTCAAATGAAAATATCGGCTTTCACTATCAAGAAAAGCGATAAAAATCAGCACCATAGGACATAAAGCCATAAAGAACCAAGAAAAAAGGAGTCCTTTATCATTAAAATCAGATATGAAAATTTCTCAAAGTTCACAGTTCAGCATTGAACACGTTAGCATTCAACATTCGGATCATCTAGAATCTATCTTTTGCTACTCCAAAGAATGTCATGGACGACAATAGAATTTAGCTAAAAGACTAAGTTCACAGTTCAAGATTAAGATTTTATAGCAGTCAAATCATGCAGAATCTATCGTACTCCTCCAAAGAATCGTGAATAACAATAGAATTTAGCTGTAAGACTTATCCGATATACTTGGGCTCCGCTCCATTCCGCTGTTAAAAGCAAGTTTGTGTAAAATCACAGAGATGTCTATAAATTTTCACCGAGAGTCTCTGCAAAACCAGTCCTCAACATTCATTTCAGACAAAAGTAAAACGTGCGCATTGGCATTCACTAGAAGCTTGCAGATTCAACGAAAAACCGACAGCAATTCTTAGTTAGTACACCTTTCATTATTAAGCATGACGTCGTTTACATGATGCAGCAACAGAAGGAGAAATCTATGAAAGAAAAAATATAATGTACAACCAAATCACCAAAACTTCGAAGTAAAATGAACTTATATGACATTGATATATGGAATATAAAATCAAACCAAAAATTGATTCCTGCCACAACAATTATTTCAAGAACATATTCTTACAGCAAAATGTACCTATTTTTTCCTATCAAATACAAATTTTTTTCACAAGAATCTGACCTCGATACCATTCCTTTTCATAACATCTCCATCATCGGAACCCCGTGATAATTCAGCAGAAGCAAAGGCAATCCATTGCATTCATCTCCATTATCCCGACACGAACTGTGAAATCCTTGAAGCCATGTTGGCAACCTGAGACTGCATCTGCACGGCTCGAACCTTGGCAGCCGTGGCACGGTGGAAGAACTGCTCTCTGGACAACAGCCTCACATTCCTCAAGTACTGATCAAAGGGGATCGCTCCCTCCTGAACAGCTTTATCCAATGCATAAACAACATCCTCCAAGGCCAAATCGCTCGCCGTGCAATCCAACATCTGCTTCGACAGCGAATCCAAGCACTCGAACACCTGGTCAACCTCGATGCTCTCGGAATTCGCCTTCTTCCCTTCGTTCTCCCTCAGCCAATTCTCCATAACGTCGCTATTCATCAACACCATTTGCAATTGCTGCTCCAAACCCTCCTTCTCGTCCTGCATCTCCTTCAACCCCTTTCCCAATTGCTCCTCCCTCTGCCTCAGAACCGCCTGAGCGCTGAACATCCCCTCCATTTCCGCTTCCCTCGCCTTCCTCATCGCCGATATATCTCCATGAACAACCTCCACAAGCTTGTTGATCGAGTTCTTCCGATAAACCTCCGTCGGATCATCGCTATGCGGCCGCGAAACCGACGATGCCGATGATCCTCCGCCGTACGGAGAAGGCGGATAAGCCCTAGGCGGAATCGCAGGACGCGCATAGCTCGGATTCGGACTCGGACTAGGATTCGGGTTGGGGTTGGGGTTAGGGTTAGGGTTCGAATTCTGCCTCCGCTGCGAGTAAAGCGGAGGATCGCGGCCGAAGAGGGCGCTCAAATTCTTGGCCAAATCGACGAGATTGGAGCTCGGATAGACCCAATTCTGGAGATAAGGGATCGAGACGAGGCCGGAGGGATTGACGTGAGGGTGGGGGCGTTTGATGATCATGTCGCGCGTGGGGTTGACGTAGACGCAGGGAGGGTGGCGGGGATAGGACTCCATGAGCCAGATGACAACGGGGATGTTGTAGGTGACGCCGTGGAAGGAGATGGGGACGGTGCCGTCGGCCTGCAGGAGGTTGACGGAGCGGCCGTCGTTGTGGGTGAAGGAGGCGGTCTTGGGCTCGAGCGAGGGGAATGCGGCGGAGAGGGAGACGAGGTGCTGGCGGATAAGCCATTTGGTGTCCTCGGAGTAGGGGAGGGCGGCGGGGCCACGCTGGGAGAGGACGGAGCTCAGGAATTGCTGGGTCAGTTGGGGGTTGGGCGGAGATGGGCTCGCTGGCTGTACCATCTGGGAGGGTGGTGTTTGGGGCGAGAGAAAAAGACGAGGAAAATAGTCTAGAGAGAGAGAGAGAGAGAGAGAGAGAGAAGGAGAGAGTCTGGAGAGTGTTTTCGCGTTTTCTTCTTTTTTTTTTTTTTTTTATGTTAGAGAGTTTGGTCTTTTTATTTTATTATTATTATTTATTATTATTATTATTATTTTTTTTTTTTGCTTAGAGGGGAAGGAAAAGGGACGATGACTGGTAGGAAGTTAATTAGCAGTAAAACTACAGCATGCGCGTGGAGGCCTTTTACATTGGCGTGTGCGTTATTGTAGTCCCTAATTAAAAGTCTGTTTCTAATCAAGTTTTATATTTGTTTTGAAGTATATATAAATGTATACTTTTTTTTCAAATTAGGGTGGATGTCTGGTTTGATTTTTGCCACAACTTAAAAGGTTTTATAAAAAATGCCACAATGTTGATGTCCTCAATTTATTTAAAATTATTTTAGAATTTCTTTCTCTCTCTTCCCTTTCCTATGTGAACATGCTACCATCCTGTCTCTCTCCGATCTGCCACCCATTAGATCTACCATCTTATGTCACAACTTCAAATACATATAATATAACTGTAGACATACAAAAACAAATCAAGTAATTTCAAGTCTAAAATAAAGCTTATCATCTGTAGAATCTTATCATATAATTTATTTTTCATACCAAAGTTTATAATGAATGTCATATTACCACAACATCCACAAGCTCTAACAAAGTTCGTAGATCTTACCAAAATGCTCTGTAGATCCGTTAAGATCTTGGACCTCTAAAGTTATTCTCAAAATCTTTTCCTAGGTAAGAAGAATTCTAACATTAAGATTTTAACTAAACATCATGCTTTAGTTCTCCAAAAATGACTAAAGCACAAAGACTACCACTATGTTACCTCTAGTAACACGTCCTCTAACTCTGCATCACACTTCTTTTAACTTGGTAATGGGATTGCTTGGAGCTTGAAAATGGAGGGATGAGGGTGCTAGAGGGGTGTTAGTAGATGGAGAATAGTGTTGATGGTGGCTAGAGAAGCTAGGGTTTTTTTTTTTTTTTTGAGCTTAACTTGTGTGAGAATAAAATGAAATGTTTGGGGACTTATTTTTAGCCAACATTTACTTTAAAAGAGCTGTATTTTGAGGGGTAAAAATGAAAATTTTTTTATTGATTTTCCCTTTGCATTGCCGCCACTTAAAGGAAGGAGTTGCGTTGAAAATTTTGTTCAACAAAATTGAGACAAGAGGTTACTTTCACTTGTCTCTTCTGTGTGATATATTGCCAAAATAAGCAATGTCATCTCTTACATGATGTTGCATGCATACATCACTTTCTTGTTTTTCTCATTTGTTCAAATTTCTTCTTGCTTTAGACCACAATATCCGGATCTCCCCTTTGGTTTTCTCATTTTTATTTTGTTTTTCTTTCTTCCAATTTTTCCGCCATTAATCAAAAATTGTCATCCTTATTTTTATCCATTAGATCTTCCATCATACCAATCCTTATCTTAAGCTCTCATTGGTCACTTATTATCCAAAGCTTGACCATTGATTTGCCTTGGATCCTTTAACATAAAATCTACACCATTGATTTCAAAGCTAAGCATAATTTTTTTTATCAATCTTTTCCCTTTGGATTTTCTAAGAATAAATCCTAATTATTCATCTTCTACCTATGTGACACAATAATGTTCCCAATCATACTATCAAAACTTAAATATTGATATGACCAAAATAAATATTAAGGTCGTCAAATTGACCTACTAATAAACATTTATCCCTCTAATACGACATAATAAATTTTCATATAAATTTATATGTCGTTCAACTCATCTTATATATATATATATATATATATATATATTTTCTCATCTAAATAAAGAAACTCAACATTGTTAGATCATCGATATCATCATACTGATGATACATACACAATCATTCATGGTCTTAAAATTTATGAAGGAAATTTATAATAATAATTTATGAATCAAATTTACGAATTTCTAGGGTATCATAAACACAGCCCCTCAATTTGGAGTTGGGATTGAAATGTCAAGAACATCCAACTTGGGAAGTAGTCGGCAATAAGCTTCACCTCCAAGTGGTTTGGTAAAAAGGTCAGCCAATTGGTCGCTAGAATGTCGGTAGGAAGGAGCAATGATACTTGCTTGAATTTTTTCTTGAATAAAATGAGAATCAATCTCAATGTGTTTGGTGCATCTGTGAAAGACAGGGTTTTCGGCAATGTGAATAGCAGCTTGGCTATCATAATGAACAGAAATTGGTTATGGATGGTTGAAACCAAGATCCGAAAGAAGATATTTTAACCATTACAACTCAGAAGTAAGTGCAGCGAGAAAACGATATTCAACTTATGTAGAAGAACAAGAAACTGTTGGTTGTTTCTTGGTTTTCCAAGAAATAGGATTAGAACCTTACATGGTGAAATAACCAGTGGTGGATCAACGAATAGTAGGATAACTGGCCTAGTCAGAGTCAGCATATCCGATTAAAGTAAGATAACTGGATGCAGAAAGGAATAAACCTTTACCAACATTACCTTTAAAATAACAAAGAACCCAATTGGTAGCATCAAGATAAGTAGAATGAGGAAATTGCATGAATTGACTAAGTGTGTTTTCAACATATTGAATATTAGGTCTTGTTACAGTGAGGCATAAAAGACGTCCCACTAGTCGACGATAGATTGTCAGATAGGAAGGGGAGTACCATTTTTTGGTAGTAACGAAGATGTGTTCCATAGGAAAGTCAGATGGTCGAGAACCAGTCAAACCAGAATCAGATAAAATGTCAAGATAATATTTTCGTTGACATAGAATATTTCCTTGTTTAGAGTGATATACTTCAATACCTAAAAAATACCGAAGATTGCCAAGATTTGTTACGGAGAAAGATTGAGTAAGAAATTGTTTGATGTCAAAGATGGTATCATCATTGTTTCCAGTGATTATAATATCATCGATATAAACGAGAACAAAAATAGAAGTCCGATAATGAATATATGTAAAAAGACTATAGTTTGAAATAGATTGACGAAAACCTCGGCGAATAAGATTGCTTGAGAATTTAGAAAACCATTGATGATCGAGAAGCCTGTTTAAGACCATAGATAGATTCATTTAATTTGCACAGATAGAAACTTCTTCATTGATATCTCCTTGGAGAAATACATTGTTGACATCAAGTTGGTGTAGTGATCAATTTTTAATGGCAGCAATGGAAAGAAAGAGACGAACAGTAACTAGTTTGGCCACATGTGTGAAGGTATCATGATAATCGATTCCTTCAACTTAGGGATAACCTTTGGCAACTAAGTAAGCCTTATATCTCTTAACAGAACCATCAGACCATTTAATTTTGTAGACCATTTACAACCAATGGGTGATTTTTCTTTGGGAAGTGAATATAAAGACCAAGTGTTGTTTGATTCAAGGCCTGAATTTCTTTGGCCATGGCATCACGCGATTGGGCAGATTTCATTGCTTGAGAATAAGATATTGATTCTTGATTTTCAATGATATTTGTTAGAAAGGCACGATGAGAATGGCTTAGGTGGGACAAAGAAAAATAATTTGCTAGCAGAAAATCAATTGAGAGTGAAATATGATTACAAATATAATCCTTCAAATGACTTGGTGGGTGACAAATTCGTTGAGGATGATTGTTAATAATAGGAGCAGGTGCTATTGAAGGAGAATTATTGGAGAGAGTGTCCTCATAAATAGATGGAGAATTGGTTGAGCTATCAAGCTGAGAAGACGTGGGAATAGACACTGGAGAATCATTGGAATAATCAACTAGATTATGAGAAATAAAATCATTAGAAGAAAAATCAGTTGGAACAATAGGTGGTGTAGTGTAGCCAAATGTTCCATCATCATTAATTGGAGTAATAGTAATTGAATTTTTAATGATGGAGATGGAAGATCATGATATGGAAATATTGACTCATGAAAAATGACATCATGAGAAACATAGATTTGATGAGTTTTGAAATCATATATGTGATATCCCATTTGACTATATAAGATAACCAAGAAAAATACCGGGTTTGGCTTGCTCGTCAAATTTATGTTGGATATTTATATTTTTAGCAAAACATAAACATCTGAAAACTCGAATAGTTGAATATGATGGAATAGTTCCAAGTAAAACTTGATACGGTGATTTATGTTTAAGGATCAGAGTTGGAAGTTTGTTAATAAGAAAGGCAGCAGTGAGAATACATTCATCCCAAAAGGAAAGAGGCAAGTTCACTTGAAATCGTAGAGCTCTAGCAACATCAAGTAGATGCCGATACTTACGTTTTACAATGCCATTTTGTTGGGAGATCGCAATGCAACTATGTTGGTGAATAATTCCATTGTCATGAAACCATGTTTAAATTTGTTTAGAAAGAAATTCAGAACCATTGTCTGAACAAATGGTTTGAAGTTGAGGAAGAAAATAATCCCCATTACCAGAGTTGATACGAGAAATTTTTATGTTGAATTGATGGTTGATTTGATCAAAAAATGAATTAACATGTTGAAAGTTTCAGATTTATATTTCATTAAATAAATCCAAGTACACCTTGAATAATCATCAACAATAGTTAAAAAAAAAAAAAAAAAAAGTGATCCATTTTTGGAAGGTATAGAGAAAGCACCCTAAATGTCAACATGAATTAATTTAAAACAATGAGAAGAAAAATATGTACTTTGAGAAAAAGAAAGACATGACTGTTTAGCATGCGGACATAGATCACAAACAAAATTTTTGTTTGCAATAAAACTTGGAGAGTTCTTAGCAATGAAATCAAACCGAGACCTAGATGAATGACTAAGGTGAGAATGCCATAGGTCAAATTTATTACAATGCATGGAAGAAAAAGCAGAATTAAAATCTAAATCTGCATTTAGATTAAAAAGACCATTTCGAGCACTACCTCGGCCAATCTTCTTCTTCATTGCTCAGTCCTGAAATATACATTCAAAAGATGAAAAAAATTACATCACAATTTGTTGAGTTTGTTAATTGCAAATAGATAATAAATTGAATTTAAAAGATGGAATGTGAAAAACATTCGTGAAAGTAAGTGATGATGAACAATGAATTATGCCTATGTGTGTCACAGGCACCTGAGAAGCATCAGGCAATTGAACTGATATACTTTTATGAACAGTAGAATATGACAAAAAAAAAAATGAAAGAGATGTACATATATGATTAGAAGCACCTAAATCAATAATCCAACAAGAGGATAAACAAGTGAGAGCTATACCTGCCAAATGGACTGATGCTCTACCAAATTCTTCTTTGGCTAGAAGTGCAAGAAGCTTGTTGTATTGTTCAAATGTTAATTGACTAGCAAAAGTAGCGGAAGTGGATGATGGTGGTCCTGATTTCTTCACCTACTTATCTAGGAAGCCATGAATCTGATATCATGTAGTAAGAGTATGACCATGCTTGTTACAATATTCACAAAAAGGACATTGGTGCTTTCTCGAAGGCCAAGATGATGGTTTAGATGTCTGTTGTGCTGCCGAATCAACGGTAGGAGATGTTTGAAAATTAATCTCTTGTTGTTTTTCTTCTTGACCTACCAAATTGTAGACACGCTGAATTGAAGGAAATGGCTCCATCAAGAGGATTTGACTGCGAATAGATGAAAAACGATTATGGAGTCCTTGAAGAAACTCCATCGCACGATCTTGATTTTGCTGATCAATAATACTTTTAGCATTACCACAGATACATGGAGTGATAAAAATAATGGAACTGAGTTCGTCCCATAAATATTTGAGTTGTGTGAAATATATTGTAACCGACATACCTTCCTGCTTGAGGATAGATATTGATTGTTTCAATTGATAGATCTTAGGAGCATTTGATTGAGAAAAATGACCCTCAAATATGTCCAGATTGATGCTGCAGTTTCAGCATACAGGACACTTGGACGGATCTCAGGTAAGACTGAATTAAGAATACAACTTCCATCCAAATCATTACATCTTTCTCAGTTGGAAATATCATTTCTCTCCTTTGGAATTGAGAGTGACCCATCAACAAAACCAAGCTTGCTTTTAGCACGAAGTGCCATTATTACTATACACTAAAACATATCCTTGGAAGGAAGCGCTGAACAAGCGGAAGTGAAACCATGAAAAATTGGTCAATCAATGATTGACTGATATTACTCACAAATTTTTTAATCAATCATTGGTAAATGATTGACCATTTAAAAAGAATAAAAAAAATACAACTTTCTCTCTTTTCCCCTCTCTCCCTTTCCCTCACCTACGATGCCCTACCAGACACCAGAGTCCAGCGACACCCTCGCTGGAATGCCCAGACTTGTCCAAGCCACAGTCGAGCAAGCTCAAATTCCGAAGGAGGACACAACAAAAGCTCGTGATCCCAGCTCTGGTGATCACGACCTGGAGGAGGTTGTGCCAAAAGCTCGTGATCCCAACTCCTTGGATTGTAATCCAGAGGAGATCTTGACGAAATCTAGCAATCCTGAATCCGTTTACTGCTGGCATCGCGAACATAAGGGCAGCGCAAGTCCTTGCCGTCGTCCATCTATTCGTTGTAACCATAATCGAGAGGAAAACCGTCACCACAATCAGGACAAAAATCGCTGTAAAATCACAACTGTATGATCTAATTTCCGTCAGCACCAGATCTGCAACCTACTCGTAGAGTCTCCGACGATCGCCTGGCAATGCGATCGCCTCCCACTGCTGCAATCTCCTCCCAAACGCGACCGAGCGGCAGATATGGTCAGCGAGCTGTGCCACCTTAGGTGGTGGATCTCAGTTGCAAGGAGGGGAGAAAGAGAAAAGGAGGGGAGGTGTTTGGGAAAAATGAAAATTAACTAAGCAAAACATATATTAGGTCATTTAACTAAATAAAAGAAATTAGACTATCTATTAGATTAGGTAATAAACAAAGGCCACCCATCCTAATTACTCAAAAAAAATGTATAAAAGAGGAGACAGTTCAAAATTTATTTGAATTAGTAAAGAAATTTGTTAATAGGTGAAAATACATGAATGACACAAATTTAAAGACTATTATACTAACATGATACAAAAAGTAATATTAGACCAATATGATGTAAAATTAAACTAAAGTTTGTGTCATATTGGTTAAGATGAGAGAATTTATGTTATGTTGGTCAATAGATAAAAAAAAATGTGATTGTTTGGGCAATTTTCTCTTTCTCTTTCTTTTTTTTGGGTTAATATTCATTATTATTATTGTTTTAATGCGGGAGTTGCTATTTGTTTATTTTGTGTAAATGCTTGGAACGAATTTTTTTTTTTTTTTTTTTTTGAGACTCAATTCAGTCCTCTTTTCTTACCGGAGTCCCATGATTGGTAGCATCTTATTTTTATGTCAATAACTGAGTAGAATTAGGACCGACTCTCGTAGCTCCCTAGTGCAATTACTTGTTATAGAACTAAATTAGAACATTTTTTTTAGGATTAATTACCACAACTTCCCGGAATTATCACCTTGTAACACTTTTTTTTTTTTGGGCTTGTGGTGCACAATTTGGAGATATTTTGGTACTTTTCTGAGACTTAAAATCTAGTGGTCTATTGATCCCCACTTGTATACTTTTCTCACACACATTAAATCATCAATTAATTAAATTTAAAAATTTACTTATTACTTTTAACACAGCTGTAATTACCTTTTAAAAAAAAAAAAAAAAAACCCGTTATGTTGAATCATATATTTTTCTGCTTCTTTTACCCACCATAAATCAAAACACACTCTCTTTTTTAACTACTTTTCTTTTTTATTCCGCATTCTTTAGGGGGAGTTTGGCATAACCATCCAAACTCCCCAACTCAAACTTTTTTTTGTCTTTTTTCTAAAAAGTTTTTGTCTTTTTCTCAAAATTTTTTTGTCTTTTCTGAAAATTCAAAAAAATTTACTATTTAAACTTAAAAATCCCAACTCAAACTTTTTCCCAAAAATTTACTATTTAACCTTTTTCTCCCCTTTTCGAGTGCAACGTTCCTTTAACTGATGAAGAGGTATGCATATATATATATATATATATATATATATTAAAAAAAAGGGATAAATCCTACACACATAAAGGACTTAAAATCAAAGTATTTCATCTGGGTTTTTTTTTTTTATTTAATCTGAGTGTTTTGTTTGCTTCCAATACAAGGCTCAATTTGAGATGCATATATTTCCATTCCAAATTTTTTATATATATTTTTCGAATCATATGTGTGTGTAGATATTACTTTCCACAGGATTTGGATTTTCAAATAGTATTTGAATTTTTATTTTTTATTTTATTATTTTTTTTTTCCGGAAAGACAACATGATATTAAACAAGTGCAATAACGCATGGATGTATTCATAAACAAGTGCATGACAAGTGCAGTAGAAAGTAAACGAAACGAAAAAGTATAAAAAATTACTAATTTAACGACATAAACCTGAAAAATACAATGTTTCTCATACAAATAGATATTTCTTGCACCCCTCAAAAAAAAAAAAAAACTTTTTCTTGCACAAAAATGCAAATTATCGGTAACGTTTCCTTTTCATTTCTTTTTATGGTCAATATTGATTAGGGTTGAACATATTGCATTATATTAAAAAAAATTTAATTATTTTTAATTTTTAAATTGGGTGAATGAAAAGTATATTTTGTGTTTTGACCACTTTTTTTTTTTTTTTTTTTCTCCCTTAAAAGCAATTCAATTACATGTAATTTAGGAATAACATGGTGAAGAAAAAGCGGACAGGTGGCCATAGACGCCCCTTGGATGTAAACCTAATCTAATAAAAATTCTATTTAAGAAACAATTAATACTGATAGAAGAGAAATTTTAAAAAACTTGAAGTTTTTGCTTTATTCAATCAATAATATGGAAAAACACATAATTACCAGGGAAAGCAAAGATAATAACCAACAAATTAATCACTAATTAGCAAGAAGAGAGTCAGGTAACATTGTAATTATGAGATAAATTATTTAGTTTAAAATTATGGCATTGGTACGTAGAGACTAATCGCAATGGCGACTTTCAACGTCATCGACACCTCCTCGACGCTGCGGGATGTGGTGATCAGGACACGACTAAGACGTATCTTGATCAACATCCTGATGCAGTGAGAGCGAGAATCGATGTGTCGGGCAGGACTCCATTTCACGTCGCAGTCAGTGCTGGACATTTGCACATAGTGGAGGAGTTGGTTCAATTAATGACTGAAGAAGACCTGCTGATCCAACAGAATGATGGTTTCACAGTTCTTGCACTTTCCATTCAAATCGGAAACATTCCCATCGCTAAATACTTGATTAGAAAGGACGAGGAACTAGTTAGAGTTGTTAATCCATCCCAGTTTTATACGCTGTTCACTTTTCTCAAATTCAAATGACTCGTTATCTTTATTCTGTCACACCACTAGATCTTCTAACATTGCCAGATAATGGCAAGATGGGCTCTTCCCTCATTTTCAAGTGTATAGCGAGGCATAAACTTGGTAAGGATTCAATAAATAGTAATTTGTAGACCTAAGTGAGGGACGTAGACTATATTCTAATAGACTGGTCAAATTTTTTTTTGGGGGGTAATATTCGTGTTGCATTTTCATTAATAATGTTCTTGTTGAAATACTATAACACTACAGATATCCCCTTGGATTTGCTCAGGCATTGCCCTGGTCTGTCCATTACTTTGGATCCCTTTAACGACTCCCCTGTGCATGCATTAATTGTCAGGTTGTTCCAAATCCGTCTTTCCTAGCATATGCCAGTTAGGATTTTGGCAACGATGGGTATATGACTGTGAGTATATATCTACTTTTTTGTTTTTTTGTTTTTTTCCATCATTTTAACTTCTTTTCTATAATTCATTCTATCGCCTTTGTTTCTTTATTGACAGGAATAGACGTTGCCGCTTGTGCAGCGAATCAAGTTACTATAGATGTAGAAAATCAGGAATGCACCCACAGTGATAAAAATGACTTGACTGAAATTCGCTTAGGTAAACATAGTCTACAAATACATGTTGGTATCCACAATACATTAAAGCGGATATTTATGGAAGGTTATAAAAATTTTCTTAAATTTTTTACCTGCACTCTAAGATATAATCACTTTAATAAATGAATTACTCATAAGAATAAGAACTTCACCGTAATCCGATCGGACCATTCAAGATATCCTTATTGGATAGTTAAATTAATTAAAATAAGGGATATAGAGGTTTTTAACTAAGTTTTTTAATAAATATCCTAAGTTTTTTAAAAATTAATTAAAAGCCCCCCCCCCCCTTCCTTGTTAGAGTGGTCAATTAATTTTGTGAATGATAATTTAAATCACTGATTGACCATCAGCTGATCAATCAGTGATTAACCATAATACATAATCAGTTTTTTTGTAGTAAATAACTGATTGATAACAACCAGTATCAACAAATTTTTGGTCGATTAATGAATAACTAATATTAATCACTTATTGACGATCGATTAATCACTAATTGACGTAGTCAATCAGTACGCTACAGCGCTTCCGGGGCTGCAGCAACAATGCCGCAGCACTTGGCCAACTAAAAAAAAGAAAGTTTTTTTTTAAATATTTATATGAGGTATTTTAAAAGACAAACTTTTTATAAATATTTAAAATTTTAGATACAGTTTTCTAAGTATGAATATATGATTTAAATTTTAAAATACGCTATAGTCTCATAACCATAGCTTATGTAGACTAAATCTTAAATTCTTTTTGATAGGGAATTTAGGATTTACTTTATACAAAGAGTATAATGTTAATACTCGACTAGGATAAATTTCAGGGAAGGAATTTTAAACTATTGCATTGAAGAACGTAGTTTTTAATTACTGTGAGCAAGGTGAGTACAGTCCTCGCATACAGTATGAAAATAGTATTATTTCATACAGTATGAAAATAGTATTATTTCATATAGTTTGAAATAGTATTATTTTCAAATTATTTACTAGGCACCTGCCATGTTTAAGTATATATCATGATTTGTTATGTTGTGCCATAATTATAGATATGCCACACTTAATAGTATGCCATGATTTCAAGTTATGTCATGCCATATCATTGCATCATGATCAATAAGTTCAGAATCAAGGAATACGAGTTATAGACTTAGTCTTTGGATAAGACTTTAAGTTAGAGTATAATATTAGGCATACTCAAATTCAGTTAAGCTTTTAGGTTATGACTAAATCACGATAAGTTAGAGTGTCGTACCAACCTCCCTTTAGATAGTGGAGGATCAAGTTTAAGAATAGATTTGGACAAAGTCTAGTTTAAGATCTATGTATTGTTAGGGACCTTACAAATCCTAACCTTCCATTGATCATGCACCTGATACTTACACATAGCAGCCCGCAAATAAGAAATATATTAAGTTTATAATGGAAAATAAAACAACCATAATTGAATATAATTGGATCACGTCTTAGATTCCGTATTTGGATCATGCATCTATATATGTCATTTATGTTTTTAAGCAATGCAAGATATATGTTTGTACTTACTGAGCAAAAGCTCATAAGTTATTTTCATTCTGTAGGTAAGCAACCTGTAGCATATTACTTGGGGGCAAATGCAGACGGAGATATTGAGCATACGAAGGTAGTATACCACTACGCAAATTATTCCGCAAAAATTATTTTAAAAATTATTATTATTGTTTTAAATTTTCAGATTATATTATATAATAATGTTTATGATATATAAGATTCTAGATAAACTATTATGATTTACATATTTTCAAATATCCAAGTCAAAGCATTTATTGAATTTAAAACTAATCTGAGGATGAAGTCTAAAGAATGACAAGTAAGTTACTACGTATTTTTATTCCATAGAATTATGTTAAAATTAATATAATCATTATTAAGATTTTGTAGTTATATATATGTATATATAAGTAATGAAGTTTATGACAAGAAATTATTATCTTTTTAAGATATTATGACAAGTATGTGATAAAAGTTTCCATGATAAGTTAATAAAAAAAAAATTTCATTCCGAGATTTTCAGTACCCAAGTCTACATATTTGAAATAATTATAAGTAAATACTTAGTTTAAGCAGTAATGTAACAGCCAGCATAGGGGAATCGTTATAAAATTGGTATTAAAGTGGTACCCTGTCACCCTACTTCGCTACGCTTCACATCGATTCTACAATTGTCCAGGTAAGATAATTAATTTTAAGTTAGAATAGTAATAAATTAATTAACATAGTACGACGTTAGTATCTTAGTCATGACCACGTCAAAACCGGAGGAGATGGCATTGCTTTTGAGGGCTTGGTGCCAACTCTCTATAGCGGCAAACGGGAATCTTTCATACTAATGCTGCAATGGACCAACTTGATAGAGATGATCTTTCTCGCCTACTATGTACCCGCTCACATTAAGGTCACATTAGAATCAAGAAAACTGATCAATGATGCTTGCATACGTCGATGGACACAGTTGACAACCCTGGCTAGGCTGCCGAAAAGGGTGACAGTTATCACGACAATGACTTCAACAAAGTTCCAACGGATAATGACTACTCCGAAGAAGATGCAGGCTAGCGCACCCTTAGCAGGCGAGTAGACAAACCTTAATGACTATAAGATTATGGTGCCATATAATTTCCGTTAATCATTTAAACGAGAAGTTAAACTCTCCATGATTTCTTCATAGAACCATGCCTGCTTTCCTAAACATAAAACCCTGCTTACGCAACACATTGATTTATCGTAATTATCAGAAGCCTTGTGAGCTTTTTATGATATTGTTAGCAATCTCTATGAAGACTAAAGTCTCTATGATATTAAGAAATTGTTCGGTAAAGTACAATTTTAAGAACAACGTGTTCGTCTACTAATGGTAGGACCTCGGCAAAAGGGCAGAGATGACAAGAACATATCAAAACACCAAGGATCTGGATGAGGCGATAGAAATAACACAATTGGTTGAAATGAATGTTGTTATAGCATATATGAAACTACGTTTGAGGGCCCAAGAGCAAGAATTGCAGGCTTTATATCAACGTTTTGATGTACAAGGTCAGACGAATGATAAGCCCCTGACTGGGACTCAGAAGGAACGACAGCTAGATGTGACCTTACCTCAACTTATCATCCGACTGAAGAATCTGTACGAGCGCTTTAGCCAAATACAACCAAAGGAGTTCCCAAGCTGTTATGATTCCTCGACTGCAAAAGAATGGTTGTCCTCAACTACCACATACATATACTCCCGGTAGTTTTCAAAAAACATCACAAAAAATAATGGAGCCCAGTGTGGATATCCACTTTCATGATTGTTTTCGGAAAAAATCTCTAACAGATCAGGATTGATGTAGCCGAACTCACCCTATTACAGGAAAGAATAAAGAATCCCATGATCATGGGAATGGGATTTGATGCTGATTCGATTGTATATATGCTATTCTATTTTATTGATTGTAATTTATTGTCTATACATAGTTTCCTAGAATAGGCTAGCTGATGTCCATTGTATGTGTATGCTTTCTCATTTGTATTCAACAATCAACTCAATATCCACAAAAGGTTCCAATATTCAGTTTCCTTTTCATGGTAGTGACCTTTGAATTCTTCGAATGCTTCCGCAACCTAATCTTTTGTTACAACCGCTATCATGACAGACAAAGGCAATGACAGAACAAGACCAACACCATCTAAGGCTACTGTAGAAGCCTCAGACGCTTTCCCTCTACACCACTCGAACCACCCGGGCATGATTCTCGTCTCCAAAGTGCTTGAAAAGGACAACTATAACACGTGGAGTCGGGCTATGAGAATTAGCCTGAGCGCTAAGAATAAGATTGGATTTGTCATAGGTTCAATCAA
This sequence comes from Ficus hispida, assembly GCA_025413025.1. Taxonomy (NCBI): domain Eukaryota; kingdom Viridiplantae; phylum Streptophyta; class Magnoliopsida; order Rosales; family Moraceae; genus Ficus; species Ficus hispida. Next base: position 1,913,695 of record CM046364.1, on the reverse strand, counting down.
GTCACCATCTTCGACAGATAATGCTTTTTTCTTTTCGCAACGATGCAATGACATGGTGATCCCCTGGCTATTGGATTCCATCCACCAGACATAACGAGCAGCGTGATTTATACTGAAACTGCAGCAAAAATATGGGCGGAACTACAAGAGCGTTTCTCACAAGGAAACGATTCAAGAATTTTTCAAATTAAACGAGATATCAAGGAACATTGGCAGGGACAACAATCAGTTTCGGTTTACTACACAAAACTTAAAGCTTTTTGGGATGAGCTTTCATCCTATCATAAGCCCTTATGCTGCTCATGTGGCGGATTGGAACAAGTCAAGAAAAGGGATGAGAAAAAGAGAGTTATGCAATTTCTCATAGGATTGAAAGACAGTTATGCCGCTGTTCACTCTCAAATCTTATTGATGCAGCCCCTACTAGATACACGTTGAGTTTATTCTCTTGTTCTTCAATAAGAAAAACAAGTTGAAGTCTCTCTCAATCGTGGAAACATGAATCTTCATGCCATGCTTGTAGATCAAAACATCAAGAAAACTCAAGCAAATCAAGTTCAAAAGCAAAAGGCACCACTACACTATTCCTATTGTGATCATGATTATCATAGCATTGAAAAATGCTACTACCTACATGGCTTTCTAGTAGGTCATAAGCTTCATGGCAAGAATGTGAAGCCTCCCAATCAGTGCCAAACTAGTGCTAACAATGTGAAGATGGAACCAAACAAGCCAATGGAGACAGGAGGAAGATCGCTTCCAACAAATGACGGACTGAGGCTCACAACCGATGAAAACAATCAATTGATGGCAATGATTCAGAAAAACAATGATGGTAACACTCACCATTTTGCAAATTCCACAGGTATTATCACACCATTATCTCAAATTTCCTCGGTTGCATCACATTCGAATTTTTGTTGGATTATTGATAGTGGAGCCATGGATCATGTGACCTCCTCATTTGAATTGTTGAATTCAAAATGATTGCCAAGCACAATAACCATCAGTTTACCAAATGGTGGTCAGACATATATTGAGTCAATTGGTTCATTGCATATTACACCTCAAATTAAACTCGATGAAGTCCTCAAAATTCCACAATTTAGAGTTAATTTATTATCATTTTTTAAACTAACACGAGTGTTAAATTGCACAATAACTTTCTTTTCTGATTTTTGTATTGTGAAGGACGCTGCTATGAGGAAGATGATTGGCCAGGGCAAGCAACATGATGGTCTCTACTACCTAACACAAGACCAAAATCCGGCCTTTGCCAGCATCATCCGCAAACATTCCAACCTCTGGCACTAAGGTCTTGGGCATCCATCATCCGATCCTCTCCAAGTTCTTACCAAAGTCAATCCTGTAATTTATTTTGATTCTAAGCATGTTTGTGAAATTTGTCCTCTTGCCAAACAAACACGTTTAACTTTTCCATCTAGTTTCATTTCTTCTCAATCACCTTTTGAATTGATACGTTGTGATATTTGGGGACTACATCGAATAAAATCTGATTCTGGGTGGAAACAATCCTTTATTTCTTGGGTGGAAACATAATTTAATTATAGAATTAAAACTCTTCAAACCGACAATGGTATTGAAATTTTTTCTATGAAAGATCACTTCAATGCCAAAGGAATAAATTATCACACCTCATATACTTCTACTCCACAAAAAATGGAGTAGTTGAGAGAAAATATCTCCATCTTTTAAATGTGGGGAGGGCTCTTCGTTTTCAAGCAAACTTGCCATGGAATTTTTGGGGAGAGAGTGTTCAAACAACTTGCTATTTAATAAATCATTTACCTATATCTCTTCTTTCTCATAAATCCCCATATCAAATACTTCACAACAAACCACCCACATACAATCATCTTCGGACTTTTGGATGTCTTTGCTATGCCACTAATCTTCAACCCACACATAAATTTGATCAAAGAGCCCGTCGTTGCATATTTGTCAGTTATCCTTTTGGTAAAAAGGGTTAAATGATTTAGAAACAAACAAATTCTTTTCTTCTCTAGATGTTGTATTCCATGAGCACATTTTTCCATTCCATGCTAATCCGCAAGAAGTACAAAATGATGAGGTTGTACTTTCCCTACCTCACATCTCAGAAGAACCAATCATCCCAGAGACAAGCACCCCACAAGCTGATGACCGTCTTTTATCCCCACCAGTATCTAATATTGACACTCATATACTGCCATCACCCCTGTCGTTCGTCGATCTGACCGTATCAAATAACCAAGTGTCAAGCTCTGAAATTATCACTTCTACCACACTACCACAGTTGATCCTAGCCAATCATCTTCCTCGTCAGGCATGCGTCATCCCTTATCCCGGTATGTTTCTTATGCATAACTTTCACCAAAATTTTGGAATTTTGCTTGTGCTATTACTACGCCTGTGGAACCTATGACTTATGAATAGGCAGTGTTAGATTTGAAAAGACAGGAAGCTATGGATGTAGAATTAACTGCTCTTGAACAAAAAAATACTTGGACACTAATGCTGCTTCCTTCTGGTTATCCTCCTATCGGCTGTAAATAGGTGTACAAGATTAAGCATAACTCGGATGGCACAGTTGAGTGATACAAATCTCGGCTGATGGCAAAATGCTTTACTTAATGAGAAGGGATTGACTATAAGGAAACATTTGCACCTGTGGTCAAGTTAACCACAGTTCGTTGTTTACTTGTTGTGGCTGCTGTTTGTAATTGGTCATTTCATCAAATGGATGTCCAAAATGCTTTCCCACATGGTGATTTACTTGAAGAGGTCTATATGCAGTTGCCTCTTGGTTTTTATCGACAGGGGGAGACACCTATGGTATGCCGACTCAACAAGTCACTATATGGACTCAAACAATCCTCTCGGAACTGGTTTCATAAATTTTCTGAAAGTACTCAGCAAGATGGTTTTCATCAATCCAAGGCCGACTATTCGCTTTTCACGAAAACTTCTGGTAATTATTTCATAGTCGTGCTCATCTATATAGATGGCATGATCATAACAGGCAATGATGATAATGCAATTGCTGCTCTTAAAGATTTCTCCACACCAAATTCCGCATCAAGGACCTCGACCAATTACGATATTTCCTTGGTGTTTAAGTTGCTTAATCTATTAATGGTATTTCGATATCCCAATGAAAGTACACTCTTGACATCCTGGATGAAGTAGGTTTGCTTGGGGCCAAACCATTATCTACACCTATGGAAGAGAATGTCAAACTCTTGCCCACAGAAGGAGAACTATTAAAAAGTCCATCCACTTATAAAAGGTTAGGAGAACTATTAAAAAGTCGATCCACTTATAGCAGGTTAGTTGAACGGCTCATTTATCTCACTATTACAAGGCCAGAGATAAGCTATTCGGTTCACATTCTAAGTCAATTTATGCAAGAACTAAGAAAACCTCATTTGGATATTGTTCATCACCTTTTGCGATATCTTAAGGCATACCTGGGCAAGGATTATTTTTCCTAGCCAAAGAAAATTTGCTCTTAAGGGGATTTTGTGATGCAGATTAGGCTTGATGTACGATCACAAGACGATCTGTGACTGGTTATTGTGTTTTTCTTGGAGGAGCTCTTATTTCATGGAGAACCAAGAAACAAACAACAGTTTCAAGATCCTCAGTAGAATCGGAGTATAGAACCATGGCTTTCGTTATGTGCGAGCTTACGTGGCTCAAGTATTTATTGAATGACTTACGGGTAGAGCACCAACAACTGACGAAACTATTTTGTGATAGTGAAGCAGCACGCCACATTGCAACTAATCCAGTTTATCATGAACGAACCAAGCATATAGAGATTGATTGTCATGTTGTTCGAGAATGAATTCAGTCAGGTGCTATAGTAACTGCTCATGTACCATCAACTTGCCAGCTTGCCGACTTGTTCACTAAGCCACTCGGTTCATCAATTTTTCATTCCCTACTCAGCAAGTTTGGCATTCTTGACATACACGCTCCAACTTGAGGGGGAGTATTACGGGAAAGAATAAAGAATCCCATGATTATGGGAATGAGATTTTATGCTGATTCCATTGTATATATGCCATTCTTTTTGATTGATTGTAATTGATTGTCTATACATAGTTTCCTAGAATAATAGGCTAGCTGATGTCCATTATATGTATATGCTTTCTCATTTGTATTCAACAATCAATTCAATATACACAAAAGATTCCAATATTCACTTTCCTTTTCACACCCTTCATAACTTGAAATTACCAAACACATTATAATTTAGTCATAGTCATAATTAATGATAATAGTTATGAGAATTACTCGATGACTCATAACAAATTACTACTAGAAAATACTCGCAATGGGCTTTGACCTGAAAACTCTCGGGGGGTATTTTCAACAATTTAAATATCAAGACTTACAAAATCTGATATGACAGTGCTACAAAAGAAAATATGGGAAAGTGCTGTTAGGATTGAAATTAAAATTTTGGAAGAGTTATTATTGAAATTTAACTGAAGGGAATTTAGTTTAGGTCCACAACTTTTACAAGACAATGCTAGAAATGAAAATTTTCAGAAGTTTTATTATGGAAATTAGTCCTTTTTTCTCCAATTTTTTTGGATTATTCTTACAGACGACCCTTGAATTATACACAAGTGCCATGTTGTTTCCCCCTCTTTTTCTTTTTATTTTTATTATTTTTTATTTTACATGTTACATTACCCCTAATTTCTATTACTGCGTAAACAGCCCTTCTGTTTGTCTGTTTGTATTTCGTAAAAAAATTACATGAAAATTACATTTAAAGGTTGTGAGGGTGGAAAAAGGTTTCTTTTCAGGGTGACAAGTGGAATTCCACAATATTCACAAATCATTATCTGCATTGGAGCCAGAGGGAGTTAAATTGTTTGAAGGGTTCGTAGATAGGAAATTGATGTGAAGGTGACGGTAATCAGTCCTCCTAAAAATTGTTATCGATGGAAGAAGCGCAATTAATTTTGTTAAACATCATCTATTATCAAACTCGGGAATCCACTCTAAGCATTATTGGTTTGGGCCTTTACATCGAGGAGTCCTTTACGAATTTATAGACGATAACGGACGGGTTCATGTATTTTTTCGAGGCCCAAACTACATAGGTAAGTTCAAGTATACTCATGTATCATTCTTCATTTCTTAGAAAAATTCTAATTACCAAGTGAGACAATAGAAATTTAACTTTATAATTTAGATTAGAATTTCTTTGATTATTTTTAATTTTAAATTCAGGGTTATTTTGGATATTTTAAATGTATAAATTAAGCATCGATCGAGTAAAAGAAAAGATTTATGTACTACATATAATCTAATAATATAAAAATACATTGTATATTTTTTAAATAAAAAAAATATATGGTATAAAAATCTGAATAATACATAATTATAGCCTTTCTTTTTAAGGGTATATTGGATTTTTAATATCAAAATTAAGTGTTGACCGAGAAATTAATGGTATAAATTTATATATTAAGCATAATCTGATTATATATAAATGTAAAAGTTCAAAATGCATAATATAGTTTCTGAATAAAAGCAAAATACATGGTACAAAATTGTAAATAACCATTAATAAATTTCTTGGAAAATAGTTTTTGAGGGTAAATTATTAGGTTAGTTCCTGAATTTTTAATATTATGCAACTTTAGTCTATGATTTTTTTTTTCATAGCTGAAATACTCCTAAACTATTAAAATGCTACTACAATAGTATTTTTTTTGTTAATTTTTTAATAAAATCTATTAGTTAGCATAATTGTTTAACCAAATTACTAACGAATTCAATCTAAAAATTAACATAAATTACTATTGTTATAATATTTTAATAATTTAGAGACATTTCTCGTTCTTTTTCTCACTATTAGAATAACCATAAACTATTATTAAAAACATTGTTATATTATGACTTTCTATTAATTTTTAGACGGAATCAGTTAGTTAGCATAATTTTTTGATCAAGTTATTAATGGACTCAGTCCAAAATTTTACGAAAATCATTGTTGTAACAACATTTAATAGTTTTGGGGTATTCTAACTATAAAAAAGTATCAGGGACTAAAATTATATAAGGTTAAAAATTTTGAGACTAAAATAGCAATTTATCCTTTTTTGAAACGGAAAGCAGTTACACAGTTCTACTAGCGGCCTCTAAGAATACTACCGTACCACTTACTATTCTTTCCATCATTTTTTCATTTTCAATTTCGTTTTTTCAGTTTCGCGGTTTTCGTCTTCCGAAAACCCAATCACTATGAAAAACCCAAAAACCCTAGGGCTTTAGGTTGAACAAAAAAGGAATGTTCTGTCCCAGAGTGAGTATAAGAATGTTGAAGACGAGATTCGTACTCCAGATGATGTGTTAACCAAGCTATATCCACATCAGAAGCATGCATTGTTCTGGATGCGCGAAAGAGAGAACTCCATTGAGCTTCTTCCTTTCTGGGAAGAACGGAATGGCATGTTTTTACATACACTGACTGGCAAAAAGAGTCCTCATTAGCCAGAGGCACTGCGGGGTGGAATTTTGGCCGACGAAGAGGGATTGGGTAAAACCCTAACCCTAATCTCTTTAATCGCTCTTGATAAGTGTCGTAATCACTAGTAAAAATTGTAGATTACACGACGGTAAAAAACCGTCGTGTAAAGTTTACACGATGGTTACCCAACCGTCATGTAATCCAGTGTCGTGTTAGATAACACGACGGTTATATTACTGTCGTGGAATCTCAATGTTACACGACGGTTAAAACTGTCGTCGAAATAAGGTACACCTTCGTGTTAAAAAGTAATGTGGAAATATTATACGATGGTTCTAGGTCGAACCATCGTGTAATGTGTCATATTACATGACGGTTCTCTAAAAACCGTCATGTAATTGGGCTTGAATTAAAAAAATTGGCTTGTTTTTGGCGATGGCATCGTCGTGTAATGTGTGCCATCGCCAAAAAAAAGCCAAATTTTTTTTTAATTCAAGCCTAATTACACAATGGTTTTGAGCCAAACCGTCGTGTAATGGTACACATTATACTAGAATCAATTTCCATATAATTATCTAAAATAAAAATCCATTTTGGCATTTTATCAAGCATGTGGTGGGCGGATAAAAACCAAGTTAAAAAATATGTGTAAAGTGCCAAAACCGTGCACAAAACATTCATCTCCAAATAACAACAATAAAAAAAAACATTCAAACAACACTACAAATTACACTCCACACAAGTTATTAAAGCATTATGTGTTCGTAGTTTTGTTAGAAAACAAGAAATTGAGCAATATAGAAGTCACCTCGCTTTTCTTTAAAGAAAAATAGTCACGGCCTTGATGGGAACACCGGAAAAGAGAGGTGGTGGCGACAGAAAAATCGGGGCTATGGCGGCGGTTTCGAAAAAGTTTGAAGTGACAGTGGCGGTGTTACCAGATTTTAAGTTAGGGGGGCGGGCGGGCGAGCGAACGAGGTGGGGAGGATAAAAGTTTGAGTTGTCTAGAAGGTTAAAGATGAAAATGATGATAAATAAAAACGAAAGTGTATTTATGTAATGGGTTTTCGTGCGAATTCCAAAGAATGAAATTTGAAAATTTTGAAAATTTTCGGAGGATTACACGACGGTTTTGCTCAAAATCATCGTGTAATCCTTTTTTTTTCAAATTTTCAAAATTTTGAAAATTTCGGAAGATTACACGACGGTTCCTTGGAACCGTCGTGTAATCCCATGATTACACGACGGTTCTTTGAGAACTATCGTGTAATCCTTTTTTTTTTCAAAATTTGAAAATTTTCAAATTTCGGAAGATTACACGACGGTTCTTTGAGAACCGTAGTGTAATCATGAGATTACATGACGGTTCTCAAAGAACCGTCATGTAATCCTTTTTTGTTTTCAAAATTTGAAAATTTTTAAATTTCGGAGGATTACACGATGGTTCTCAAAGAACCGTCATGTAATCCTTTTTTTTTTTTCAAAATTTGAAAATTTTCAAATTTCGGAGGATTACACATCGGTTCTTAAAGAACCGTCGTGTAATCCTAGAGATTACACGACGGTTCTTCAAAGAACTGTATCCTTTTTTTTTCATGTAATTCTTTTTTTTTTTCAAAATTTGAAAATTTTCAAATTTCGGAGGATTACACGACGGTATCTCATGATTACACGATGATTCTTCAAAGAACCGTCGTGCAATCATGAGATTACACAACGGTTCTCAAAGAAATCCTAGAGATTACACGACGGTTCTCCATCGTGTAATCCTAGAGATTACAAGACGGTTCTTCAAAGAACCGTTGTGTAATCTCATGATTACACAACGGTTCTCAGAGAACCATTGTGTTAATCTTTTTTTTTTTAATTTGAAAATTTTCAAATTTCGGAAGATTACGCGACGGTTCCTTGGAACCGTCGTGTAATCATGAGATTACACGACGGTTCTTTGAGATTACATGACGGTTCTCAAAGAACCGTCATGTAATCCTTTTTTTTTTTTCAAAATTTGAAAATTTTCAAATTTCGGAGGATTACACGACGGTTGTCAAAGAACCCTCGTGTAATCCTTTTTTTTTTTCAAAATTTGAAAATTTTCAAATTTCGTAGGATTACACGACGGTTCCTTAGAACCGTCGTGTAATCATGAGATTACACGTCGGTTCTCAAAGAACCGTCATGTAATCCTAGAGATTACACGATAGTTCTTCAAAGAACAGTCGTGTAATCTCATGATTACATGATGGTTCTCAAAGAACCGTCGTGTAATCCTAAAGATTACACGACGGTTCTTTGAAGAACCGTATCCTTTTTTTTTCATGTAATTCTTTTTTTTTTTCAAAATTTGAAAATTTTCAAATTTCGGAAGATTACACGACGATATTTCACGATTACACGATGGTTCTTCAAAGAACCGTCGTGTAATCATGAGATTACACGACGGTTCTCAAAGAACCGTCGTGTAATCCTTTTTTTTTTTTAAATTTGAAAATTTTCAAATTTCGGAGGAATCATGAGATTACATGTTGGTTCTCAAAGAACCGTCATGTAATCCTAGAGATTACATGACGGTTCTTCAAAGATTACACGACGGTTCTTTGAAGAACCGTCGTGTAATCTCTACGACGGTTTCAAGGAACCATCGTGTAATCCTAGAGATTACACGGCAGTTCTTCAAAGAACCGTCGTGTAATCCTAGAGATTATACGGCGTTTCTTCAAAGAACCGTATCCTTTTTTTTCATGTAATTCTTTTTTTTTTTTCAAAATTTGAAAATTTTCAAATTTCGGAGGATTACAAGACGGTATCTCATGATTACACGATGGTTCTTCAAAGAACCGTCGTGTAATCATGAGATTACACGACAGTTCTCAAAGAACCGTCGTGTAATCCTAGAGATTGCACCACGGTTCTTCAAAGAACCATCGTGTAATCCTTTTTTTTTTCAAAATTTAAAAATTTCAAATTTTGGAAGATTACACGACGGTATTTCATGATTACACGACGGTTCTTCAAAGAACCGTCGTGTAATTATGAGATTACACGACGGTTCTCAAAGAACCGTCGTGTAATCCTTTTTTTTTTTTCAAAATTTGAAAATTTTCAAATTTCGGAGGATTACACGACGGTTCCTTGGAACCGTCGTGTAATCATGAGATTACATGTTGGTTCTCAAAGAACCGTCATGTAATCCTAGAGATTACACGACGGTTCTTCAAAGAACCATCGTGTAATCCTAGAGATTATACGGCAGTTCTTCAAAGAACCGTCGTGTAATCCTAGAGATTACACGGCGTTTCTTCAAAGAACCGTATCCTTTTTTTTCATGTAATTCTTTTTTTTTTCAAAATTTAAAAATTTTCAAATTTCGGAGGATTACACGATGGTATCTCATGATTAGACGATGGTTCTTCAAAGAACCGTCGTGTAATCATGAGATTACACGACGGTTCTCAAAGAACCGTCGTGTAATCCTAGAGATTGCACCACGGTTCTTCAAAGAACCGTCGTGTAATCTCATGATTACATGACGGTTCTCAAAGAACCGTCGTGTAATCCTTTTTTTTTTTCAAAATTTGAAAATTTTCAAATTTTAGAAGATTACACGACGGTTCTCAAAGAACTATCGTGTAATCCTAAAGATTACCCGACAGTTCTCCATAATGTAATCCTAGAGATTACACGACGGTTCTTCAAAGAACCGTCGTGTAATCTCATGATCACACGACGGTTCTTCAAAGAACCGTCGTGTAATCTCATGATCACACGACGGTTCTTTGAGAACCGTCGTGTAATCCTTTTTTTTTTTTTTTCAAAATTTGAAAATTTTCAAATTTCGAAAGATTACACGACGGTTCCTTGTCATGTAATCCTAGAGATTACACGACGGTTCTTTGAAAACCATCATGTAATCCGATGATTGCACGACGGTGACTGAGACCGTCGTACAATATTAAGATTATATAACGATTTTGGTTCAACAGTCGTGTAATCCTCCATTTACACAACGGTTTCACAAAACCGTTGTGTAATCTCCGTCGTGTAATCCAACTTTTGTAGTAGTGAATGTTGATGAATTGCCTTCCGGTTCTGCTTGTGGTTCTGTATCTGGTTCTGGTTTTGTATCTGCTTCTGTTGGTTCTAGTTCTGATTCAACATCTGCTTCTGTTGGCTCTAGTTCTGGTTCAGTATCTGCTTCCGTTGGCTCTAGTTCTGGTTCAGTATCTGTTTCCGTTGGCTCTAGTTCTACTTCTTCTTCTGCTTCTGGTAGTCGTAAGCACAAAAAGATGTTTTTTCGCAGAATCTTGCTACGGTATGCTTATAGGAAGGCAAAGAGAGGTCAAGGAAAAACAAAGGGGAAAAGGAAGAAAAAGACAACTTTGGTTGTTATGACGTATGATTCTTGCAAGGCATGGGCAAAACTACTCTTTGAACACATCAAGCTGTCTTTTCATGAACACTTGGATGCACATGACAATGATGTAAATGTTCATGACTACGCTTCTGCAAATTGCCCTGAATCCTTGCTTGAAAACGTTCACTGGTGGAGACTCATCTTGGATGATGTAAGATGCGATAAGTGGCCGGAATGCCACGATGCATTGGCGGAATTCCCATAAATGTTACTCTTGGTGACAAAACGGAAGTGTGTGGTTGCAAGAAAGCCGATTTTTGTTTCCCATGTGTATGCCTTCATGGTATATCCACTTGTGCTTGACAACCCCACAAAAGCTTATTCTTTTCAATATCTGACTATGATGAGAAAGCGCTTCGACTTAAGCAGGTAATATCTTGTACTCGTTTCTTTTTTTTTTTTTTTGGGTTATAGGAATAGATGATTTGTTGTCTGTATGACATATTTTGTTACTTTGTATGGTTCTGTATACTGTAGTTTAATATAAGAATTTATCCTGGATTTGGGGTATATACATGGTGTTGGATAATGTTTTTTTTTTTTTTCAGTTACTGTTTCAATTAAAAAAAGAGGTACTTTTTCTCGATCTTTGGATACTATCTGTGTCTTCCCCTCCTTTTCTTCGTCTCGTTTCCCTTTCAGCCCAACAGAGGAAAACACTACTTGCCCTTGCCCCTGTAGAGAATTGACTACTTCAATCTCGACGATTGAATAAAAATAGGTTATTATAATTTAGAACAAGCCGCTATGTTGAAATCGGTAGACACGCTGCTCTTAGGAAGCAGTGCTAGAGCATCTCGGTTCGAGTCTGAGTGGCGGTGATGCAGTGAGGCTCAGAGGTCCTACGGCTCAGAGGCCCTTACAGGCTCAGAGGCCCAATCCAGGGCATGGCCAAGGCATGGCCGGGCATGGCCCACTGCTTTATCAGGCCTGCAGACCAGCGACCCCAACCCATCCTGAGGTCCATGGAAACCTCAGAGGTTGTTCATATCAAGGAGTTCGCGAGGATTCGATCCCTTGATATACTTTGATAACGTTAAGTTACCATCCATTTGAGCTGCAGCTTCAGACAAGGGAATAGAGAGAGAAAGAGGAAGATAGAGAGGTAAGAAAGAGAGAGAAGAAGATAAAGAAAGGGGAAGAGAGAGATAGAGGGTTGCTGGCGGCCAGCCGGCCAGGGCTGGGGTCGGTGGTGGGTCGCCAAGGGAAAGAGGAGAACAAAGAGAAAGGGGGGTCGTTGGCGGCCGAGGCTAAGGTCAGTGGTGGGGGGGCCGGAGGTGGGTCAACAGTGTCCATCACCAGTGACGGAGAAGACTTTGGGTGGGAAGAGTAATGTTAGGTAAAGTGTATAATAAGTATGGTACACCAACAACGTTTCAACCATTCGATTAAATCTCAACGGCTTAAAAAATGACTTTACCAATATAGACCCTCAGCTTCAGACTCACCCTACAAAATAAGCCTAAAAATTTAAAAAACCCTAAGTCAACCCTAAATTAGCCCCAAAATAAAAACCCTAACTCAAAGTACCCAAATCCCGCTGGCGAACTTCAGCATTGACAGACAAAGTACCCACTCCCTCGACGAATACCTGCAAAAAAGAAAAGCCAGCAATCAAAGAACAAAAACTTCACCAGTGATGGGACGAAAACAAGGAATAAAAATTGAGAGGAAACGCGATCTAGTTGTTGAGCTTTGATGATTCGTCACTGAGGAAACTTTGTCAAACTTGTCGCCCTCTTTGCTGTGACTCACGAGTTCACTGGAGGCTAGTGGTCGGAGCTCAGTTATGACCAGGAATCCCATATGCCGCCTTCGCATTGCTGAGATCCTGAATCGTCGTTAGGAGATCCACCGATGCAGCAGCTATCGCCGTCATGTCGCCAAGATCCTCCGACTGTTGTTGGGTCTGTTGAGAGATAAGGGGAGGAAGTCGCGTCTAGAGAGAGAGGGAGAGGAAGTCAAGTCTGTAGAGAGAGAGAAGTAAGAATGTGGAGAGAGAGAGTACGTGCAGAGAGAGAAAGATAGAAGGGAGAAGAGAGAAGTAGAGTAAGGAGAGAGAGAAAAAGATAAAATTGAAAACAAATAAATCTATTTGAATTGAATAATAAAAAAATGTTATAATTTATTATCATGTTAAAAATATGATATATTTTTATAAGTATCTTTTAAATATTATATATGGTATAATTTTCCCTTATATATTTCTTTTCTTTTCTTTGGACCCTTGCTCTATTCGCAAGGCCGGCTTAACCTCTAGCTTGGGAGCTTATAGTTTTATGTTCTATTTCACTCCCCGATAGGGGTTCATTTCACCCTTCTCTCATGGTACTACTTCACTATCGGTCACTCAGGAGTATTTAGCCTTGCAAGGTGGTCCTTGCTGATTCATAAGGGATTCCACATGTCTCATGCTACTCAGGTCAGAGCATAAGCTAGTGATATTTTCGGCTATTGGACTCTCGCCATCTAGGGTACAACACTCCACCGCTTCACCTAACAGCACGATGCTTGTATTGCTCTCCTGCAACCTCGTTTTCGCGGTTTAGGCTGCTTCCATTTCGCTCACCGCTACAACAGGATTCGCTTTTGCTTTCTGTAGGTTA
>CM046364.1:1878377-1900079 GCA_025413025.1 Ficus hispida | reverse complement strand
TTGGTTCCATGCCTACTTGCTTCTAATGTGCAAGGCTTCTTGGTACGCCTCACCTTGTAATTGTTTGAGATGTTTAATAGTCCATTATGGGATGTGTTTTCCCTGACCCTGTGATATTTTTTCTTTGTATTCAATTAAATTTGCTTCATGCCAAAGTGCTCAAACGAGACAGAGGAAATGCCAAAGTCTAGTAGAAATCCATATGGAAAAAGATGATAATATTCCTTGCAGGAACAGGTTCCATAGGATTTCGATCCAAACAGAATAGGGATAAGGGATAATATTCGCTGATGGAGATGAGTCTTTTCCGAATTGGATGCAACCCCCTCCTGTTCTGGTATACAGATTTCACATATATTTTTGTTACATATGTATGTATGTTGAATTTTTAAAATTATTTAATTGACTTAAGGAAAAAAAAAATACTGACTATTTTTGCCCTAAAAAAAAAAAGAAGGAAATGAAATTAATTAGTAATTTTGATTGTAATTGGAGTTTAGTATATGTTAAATCTTGTTTTAGTCTGACTTCTTATTTTTTTGATAAGATATTTTTGTGTCTTCGTTATCAAGATTTAGTTTACATTTGTTTAGGGTTTGATTTGTCTTGTAAAACCTTTGATTTTGGTCTAAATTTGTGGTGAATTTCTACTAATTTTTTTTTTAATTTCCAAATTATGTAATTTTAAGTATATAGCTGTGTAAAACGGGAAATGGGTATGGGGAAGGTTTGAATGAAAATTCCACACTCCCCACCCCACTCCTTCTTAATACTGTGGATGATTTTGGGGCCCCACCTGCGACATATGTTATCATCCCTATACAGATTAGAACTTCATGTAAAAAAAAAAATTACAAAAGAAACTAATCACTACTAAAGACTTACATCAGTTCTGAAACTCTAAGCATAGAAGAAAAAAAGGAAGGAAAATAAATAATTGTTAATAACCACGCTCGGTCATTTCCCCCTTTAAATTGTTAAGTACATTTATGAAATATTCATATTAAAAAGAAAAACCATGAAGAAAAAGGTTAATACATAAACTTTCTAGTTGAGGGAACGAGAATAAATAATGTAACAACTAAATTCAGTAGATTGAATCTGAATGAAAAAACATGTATATTCAATAGGATTTCGGGAATCGTAAGATGAACTCGAACAATTATATTCCTTGTTTCTAAATCTAAGTTCGTTATTGAGCAGTGAAGTCACACTTGAGATAGAGATTAAATATATATTCTCTGAACTTTGTTATTTAATAAGAAAGATTTTTATTTTGTCGTAAATGTACTAGAGAAAAAAATTTGACATAATCGAAACTGGACATTCTACCTAAGTTGGCATCCGCTAAACTTCTTTTTCTTTATCAAACCTGCTACTTTAACAAAATGAATATAAACAACATATTTCAAATAGAAAAGAAAAAAATTACTTACTACTCTTTCTACTATAAATTAAGCTATTTTGGTTTAGCCAAAATCGACGGCAATTACAACTACAATTTTTATAAAATAAGCGCTTTCAACCACTGTTATAGAAATTAATTACCACTAATACATGATAGATTTTTTATTTAGATTTTTTATTACTTATGAATTATTTTTAAGTCGGAACCGTTGTTGACATTTTAATATCTTGTTATCTAATTGCAAATATGCAAACATGTCCATAATATAATATTAGGGCTTTGAAAATCTTTTACCAAAATTGTGTATATTAATATCTGTTTTCCGTTTTTGCTTTCCTGAGAAATTATTGTTGAACCCATAATCTTCACCCTCATGTTGATACATATATATGAAACTCAAACCGCATATAAGGTAATTGATGCACTCAATGACACATTAATCCGTGACCAAAAATATATAGAAACTGACTGTATTTGAGTAATTGGCCTTAACCAAATACTGCAAGTACAGCAATAATTTTCTCTGGATTTGACAGAGATTAGGCCAAATGAACTTAATTTCAAACATGTAGTACTCATCAATTTCAAATCCCTTTCTTATTAAGGTGAATATCAAGACTGTAAAATGAAATTTCTTTCCATACATAAGATAATGCATTAACTCCAAAACACTAAATAAATAGAGGACTAATCTTCTCTCTAATCCTCGCCAAACAATTATTATCTTTTTTGTTTTCTTATCTCTTGCTCTCGTCCATGGCAGATCATAGAGCCGAAGCTTCCCGTTCAGAGGCCTCTAGCCTTTCTGCAGCCTCAGATGGAGATGATCAAATGAAGAGGATGGCGGCCACGAAGATGAAGATGAAGGAAATAGAACCCGAATATGTTACTGGATCGAGTTCCGGTTTGCTGCTCGATCTGAGGCTTTCGAACGGCCAGTCCGCCAGTGATCCGAAGCTTGAACTGAACCTTTTCAAGAACGCGAGACCTGGCCAAGCTGCAAAGCCCAATATCGATGAACCTTCCGACGAGAAGGATGAGCCGGCTAGGGTTTTTCCATGCAACTTCTGCAAGAGAGAGTTCTCCTCTTGTCAAGCGCTGGGAGGCCACCAAAACGCCCACAGACAGGAGCGTGCCTTGGCGAAACGTCGCCGAGGGATGGATCTTGGGGTTTTTGGACCCTACTACCCGTACTATCCCTATTCGAGCTATTCCGGACTCCCTTTGTACAGATCTAGCTTCAATAGGCCACTCGGGGTTCGGATGGAGTCCATGATTCACAAGCCTGGTACCTACTCTTGGTCGGGGACCACCGGTGGCTACCGATACGGGCATGACATTGTTGGTGCTACCCCGTGGTCTAGGCAGGCGACCGCGATGAGCTCACAACTCTCTACTGCCAATAGGCTGAGCATGGATGGCTTTCAGGCTCGCAATATTGTCGGCAGGTTAGGGCTTGGAGGGAGTTCTGCTAGTGCAACTTCTTCAAGGTTGGAACAAAATAGTGCTGCCTTTGGGAACATTGCTGGTTCCAGTAAAACTAGTGTGGCCGGTCCAAATGTTGGAGTCAATATTCCAGCGACGATCTGCGGTGGTGCTGATCCTCTGCAATATTGCATAGAAACTCCGAAGACAGACCGCAAAGATGCTCCGGCGGGACTTGATTTGTCTCTTAATCTTTAGTTTTTTCATAAAAATTGTGTTCCGTTTATTTCCGATCGTTATTTTATGGTATTGTTTGATGTTTAGAATGTGACATTATGAGTTCTTTTGAACTCTATATGGGTATCGTTCTCTAGTAATTGTTTAGATTCGTTGTGTGGTCTTCACATATAATTGGACATGCATATTTACTTGAATAGTTTTATATGAGATTATGTTGTTTTATGTGACCACAAATTAATTTTTGTTTTGAGGTAAGTGGTGTTAAAAATCCCTCTTCCTATTTACATTCGACAGCAAATTGGTGCCCCACATTTGTGGTGTACTTTCTAGCATGTTTAACCTGGAACGAATTTGAAATCCATATTTTATCATTATATTAACCAAAAGCTTGAAACTCAAGACTTCTCTTAAAATTGTCTCCAAAAATTATATATATATTTTTATTTTTACACCAATTATTAGTTTAAAAAAATGCCAAAGATATGAGAAATTGATACAAACGAAGCCCCTTTTTTTTTTTTTTTACAGAAAAAAATAAAGAATAAAGAATAAATTTAAAAACACAATATATGAGTTTTTTTTTTAAATGTAATTACTCATTCAAATATAGCTGGCAGTTTTTATTTTATTTTATTTTTCTACATTTGAGAATGAATGAATCTATTAATAATAAAAAAATAATGATAATACAAATACAATCGGTGGTATAACATCTTTTAATCATGATTGCTAATTTAGCCTAACAATACCTTCACGCTTAATTTTAACATAAAGTATAATTCAAATCTCCGACTCTCAATTTGGATAAATAAACAAAAAGAACAACTTTTAATCACACAGTATATATCTTTCTGTATCCCAAGAGAATTCTATTTAGCTACTATAACGTGTTCAATCTATGGTTGAATACTTTTGAATAATATTAGAGGTTAGCGCAGTCATAAGATAGGAGCTTTCAATTCTAAAAATATTAGTTACCAGAGAAAACCTACATCGACATTGAGCTAATTCTACAGATCAAGCTTGCGTTTCAATTATAGATTTGAAAAATAAATTTCAATTTTTTTGTAAGGGAAAACACTTAAGAGCATCTCCAACCACACGCAATTTTAGGCCGAAATGGCGTGGGTTTTACTCCAACCAGGTGGCAATTTTTACACCATTTTGGTGTGAAATTGTCTCCTGTGAACAGTGGAAACGCATATTTGTGTTTCAACTGTTCACTCAACGCCATTTTAGTGGCGCCTTTCCTTTTTTTTTTTTTTTTTTTTCCACAAAGTGCACAAAATATATTTTGTTTTTCTATTATTATCTCATTTTCATATTTCTTAACAAATTTGTTTCTTTTTTTAACACCCAAAAAAAAAAAAGAACTTGTTTTTTTTTTGTGTGTCCCACGTTGTTAATTTTGTTTTATAGTTAATTTAATATGATGAAAAATATATAAATAATACGAAACGCAATCACATATTTAGAAAAAGTCATACGTTCAAGCAAATGATAATTAAAATGACATAATATTAAAAAAATAGAGCACTAAATAACGCAAAATTTGTAACATAGTGAAAATATATTTTCTGTGACTATGTTAGATAATGAAATATATTTTATCGGATCAATATGTGAAAAAATATATATATATGTGGGTGAAATTCATAAATTCAATAGATAGTATGGAATTAGTAAAAAGGAATATAAAAAGAGATTAAAAAAAAGGAATATACACAGAATTTTGTTTTGATGTTAGAAATGATATAATGGGTTGGAGATGAATTTATCATTTGATATGACATGTGACAATCACACTATTCTGGTGTGAAAGTTACACCATTTTAGTGTAATGGCTTAGAGGTGCCCTTAATGAGTTTTTAAATAGTATTTGGATGGGGTGCCGAAGAAGGTTCAGTTGCTCTTGGTTCCATGCCTTGCCTTTAATGTGCAAGGCTTCTTGGTCAGCCTCACCTTGTAATTATTTGAGATATATAATATTCCAATTTGGGATATGTTGCCCCGTCCCTATGATTTTTTTCCCCCCTCTTTGTATTCAATTAAGTTTCCTTCCTGCCAAAGTGCTCAAACGAGACAGAGGATATGCTCAAGTACAGTAGTACCCATGAGGAAATAGAGATGATAATATTCCCTGCAATACGTGTGGGACTTCAATCCAAACGTACATAGCCAGGGTAGGGGATACTATTCGGAGATGGAGATCGAAGTCTTTTTTCCAAATTGGATTGAACCCCATCCCGTTCAAGTATACATATTTCACAAATATTTTGTTATGCATGTGATTATGTTGCTTTTTAAAAATTATTCAATCGATTTTGGGGGGGAAAAAAAAACTAACTACTTTTTCGAAAGAAAAAAGAACGGAATAAAATTATTTAGTAACCTTATTTAGTAACCTTGATTGAATAATTTGTAGTTAGTATATGTTTTTTTTTATTACGACTTCTTATTAATTAATAATAATTTTTTATAAGATATTGGTAACTTCATTACAAAGATTAAGTTTGCATATGTTTAGAGTTTGATTTGCCTAGTGAAACCTTTGATTTTTATCTAAATTTGTGGTGAATTTCTACTTTATTATTATTTTTTCTAGATCATGTAATTTAAAATACATAATTGTTTTAAACAGGAAAGTGTGGGTAGGGAAGGCTCCCCCAATGAAAAATCAACATCCCGTCCTGCTCCTTAATCGTAGATATGGATGATTTTGAGGCTCAGATGGAGATGAAAAAGCAATCGATCTCCGTTTTCACCCGGCACCGTATGTTTCCATCCTTATATATGGAACAGAACATATAATAACCAAAATAATCACAAAAAAAGAAAAAAAAAAAAAACTGAATACTATTAAAGACTTACATTAGTTTTGAAACTCTTAGCAGAAACGACTAACGAAGGAAGAAAATAAATAATTGTTAATAATCAGGCTCGGTCATTTCCCCACACTTTAAATTGTTAAGTAAATTTACGATATATTATTTTTTAAAAAATGAAGAAAAAGGTTAATACATAAACTTTTTATAGGAAGGAACGAGATTAAATGACGCAACAATTAAATTCAGTTAGTTGAATCTGAATGATAGAGCATATTCAGTAAAATTCTGGAAATCATAAGATTAACTTGGAGACAAAAAAGTTTAACTTTGCTAAAATCGGAGATGGAACTGTTTTTTACATTCACAAAAAAAAAAAAATTATAAGAACAATTTTTGGAAATATGAGATTAACTCCCATATACACAAACATTTAACAGGATTAATCCGGAACTATGTAGTACCTCAACAAAAAAGTTCAAGCTAATTTGTACAATTAGATTCCACATTTTAAAATCTAAATTCACTATTTAAGAGTGAAGTACCACATGAGAAAGAGTTGAAAATCTCTTCCCTTAACTTCGGCACTATATTTTTTAATCGTAAACGCAGTAAGAAAAAAAAATAAAAGAAAAAATGTAGGATATTCCACTTAAGTTAACACCGAATAAACAACTTGTATTATATGAAAACCATTAATACTCTGATAATATGAACAAAACGAAGAAAAAACAATATATAACAGTTTCCAGAAACAGAAAGAAAATTAACTACTCATCCTATAATAAATTAAATTAATTTTGTTTGGCGAAAATCAACGCAGATCACAATGGTGCTGCCTTTGGGAACAGTGCTGGTTCCAGTAATACTAGTGTCCCCGGTTCAAATGTTGGAGTCAATATTCCAGCGACGATCGGCAGTGATGCTGATCCTGTGCTGCGTGGATTATCTCCGAAGAAAGACTGCAAAGATGCTCCGGCGGTACTTGATTTGTCTCTTAATCCTTAGTTATTTCATAAAATTTGTATTCCGTTTGTTTCCGATTGTTATTTTATGGTATTATTTGTTGTTTAGAATGTTTCATTATGAGTTCTCTTGATCTTTTTATTATGTGCATCGTTCCCTAGTAATTTGTTTAGTTTATTTGTGTGGTCTTGGAGTACATGCATATTTATTTGAATTGGTTTGTGAGATTATCACTTCGTTTGGTATTCAAATTTTAACTCCAACTAGACTACATTTTTTTAATCTCAGTTTTTGTTTTTTTGTTTTTTTGTTTTTTTTTTTTAAATCAACAAAATTTATAATTAGTTTTTAAAAAGCTAACCAACTCCAACTTAAAAATCTAATCTCCAACCGGCTAACCAAACGTAAGCTGTTTGCAATTTATGAGCTAAAGCTTATTAACACATGTTTATGATGTAGGAATTCAGGGTAAAAAACCTGAGATTTAGATGACATGATGGATTGGCTGAGTGTTTGCGAAGGCGATGGAAGCTTTGGATTATGGGAATTAATATCAGTATGTAATTATTATGCACACGAACTATCTTTCGATTGTAAAAATTAAACATTAAAATGAAGTTTTAAGCTTAAGTACAATAATGATATGAGAAGTCAGATTGTTACAATATAATTAACCGGAATATTAGATATTACAAATTTGATTGGATAAGTCAATTAGCATTAATAAATATAGTTCGGCTATTTTTTCTGAATAAGTGTTAAAAAACTACTCATCTTTTTAATTTCTCCCACGAAGTTTAGAGGGTTATAAATGTATTTGGGTCAACATTTGATTGACATGATTAATATGATTAGATAAATAGAATGTATGGAAGAATCTAAATTAAATGGACGATGAAATGTCGGTGGTGTTTGATATTTTTTTCATTTATTTGTGAGGGATCAAAAATATAAATGAAAATATTTTGGGAATGATGTTGAGGTTGTTTATAAAATTGTTTTTATGTTGTCGTTTTAAAAAAATTAGTTTTGATATAAGAAAAAAAAAAACATCTGAAAGTATGTATTAAGTTATATAGTACTTAAAAATAAAAACAAAAATGAGAAAACAACTTTAAATAATTTTTCATTTCATTAAAAGACAACTATCCTCACCATTTTTTGTTTTTGTTTGTGTTTTCAAAGCAATTTCTAAATAAACGGTATTTAGAAAATATTTCTCATCTCAGAAGACATGCAAAGACATTTTCAAAAAAAATTGAAAACAATACCAACCACTTCATTTTTAGTTTTTCTAATTAAAAATAAGATAGTGAAAAAAGAAAAATATTTATATCAAAATTACTTTTTCCTTCTCCTTAAAAAAAAAAAAAAGAAGAGGTATTTTCTCTCAAAGACAAGAAGTAATTGCTTGTTTTAAATTTTTTTTTTTTTTTGAAATGGATGATTTTTGCTAAATATCCTAATTTACTTTAGCAGGTACTGATTTAGCCATTGCCAGTCGTAAAATCAGACTCTTTTCTTTTCATTGAATTTAAAAGTAAGTGATTCAAACTATGTACTTTATGATAAAATCATGTATATAATTAAAACTAGACTATAGATGCAATCATAAATTAGATTTATTTATTAGATAATAGTTATTTAATTACTTTATTAAAAAAATTTAAAAATTTAATATACCGTAGAGTTGGTAAGATATAAAAATTAATATTCTTTGTCAATTACGGTTACCATATTTTTGTGATTTCAGAAACTTCCTATACTAACGGGGAATTCAAGTGCATCCAAGTGAATCCTTTTGTGGGAGTTGAGCTGGCACATTATCATGATGGGAATTAAATTATGGTTTGCATAGTAAATTCGTTTTTTTTATTATTACCATAGTTTTCTCTTCACACTATTTTTGACCGACTTTTTTGGTAGAATTCAAAGAACTAGACATATGAAAGTCACTATTGTAGATGGTAAATCCATAATTCCTTTTCTAATAGAGATATTTTTCTGTTGAAAGTTAAGACGTATTACATGAAGAAATTTATTTCTTTTACGATCGATTGTCTAGAAGAATCTGAGACTCCATATATATATATATATATATATATATATATAAGTATTTGTCTTATTTAAAGTTGGATTTCGAAGCATATAATAGCTTTTTTTAATGAAAATATTAGAGGATTATTGATGTCATTTCAGTCTCATCTCTATTATTTATAGAAGAAAGTCCGTATCACATCAATAAAACTAGAATGCCATATATAACTCAATAATTCAGATTCTTTAGATTTCTTATGGTTGGATTGTCTTCCTTTATTTATTCAATCTTGTGTAAGAGTAGACTATTGCTTACTTGAATAAAAGTTACTCAAGTTTTCCCCTCAAGAAAAAAAAAAAGGCTTGACTAACTCTATATTTCTGTTAAAAAGATAGACTTAATTTTACATGTGTAAAAATATCTTAAAAGTATAAAAGTGAAAGATATCATTATCGTTACATCAATTTTTTTCCCCTTTTAAAAAAATCTTTAAATAAAAAAATTGAACTTTATATTTTATGATAAAGTTAGAAGTCTGAATAACTTTTGACCACAAGTTAATTTTGTTTTAAGGGAAGTGGTGTTGAAAATCCCTCTTCCTAGTTACATTCAGCAACAAATGGAGACCCACATTCATGTGTACTTACTTGCATATTTAACCTCACTACAACAAAAAAGACCTTCAATGACATTTAAAAAATGTCGTGAATGTGATTCCACGACATTTTTACAAACGTTGTTGAATGGGGGTGCCGTGAAAAGTCCTAAACTTTTAATGACACATTTTACATGTCATGATCTACGTCGTTAATTATTTACTACGACATAAGAATATTGTCTTCTTAATATTTTTTTAAGACAATTTAGACATGTTATGGTTTGACTATTAAACAACGTTCAACTAATGTCGTTGATAAATATTGACACGACATTTTGTTAATGTCCTAAATTCATAATTGGAAAAAAGAAATCGTCAATAAAAGATTTTTATTTTCACTATTTTTTCTCTAATTTTATAATTCATAGTCATACAAAATCTTTTTTTCTCAAAGGGATTAAAATGGATTTCATTAAATAATTGGGAAGTCCTTAATTACATATTAGAGGCACCACTTGGAGTCTCATTAAACCAAGTACAAGAAAGTGTAACGGCATAAGCATAGAGTTAAAAACCTATATATATATATATATATATATATATATATAAATAAAGAGAACAAACAATGGACATTATTAGCAGAGCATCTCACAAACGGATTAAAGAGGCCAAGTACATGACTAATCATCTAAAGTTGCAACACATTAACAATGAGTAAAAACCATCCCTAGATGCCCAATGCCAAATAAAATCTCATATGTTTCTCCAAACATATCATAGGAATCTCCTATTTCACCACACTGGCAAAGCTGATCATCCACACAAGTAAATAAGGCCCGTCCATGGATGCTATCAAGGTTGTGAGAATAATTTAATAGAATTGTATCAACATCAGCTCTGCCGTCGAGATTCAATTGCAGATCTGAAAATAAAGGGAAAAAAAAAAACATGTTTGTCAAGTGGAGTTTTTTCAAAATAATAAAAATAAAAGGCAGAACATGAAGAATTCAAGAAACTATTTAAGCTAAAATAAAATTAGGATATCATAACTTATTACCTATTTTAAATTTATCATCACAGGAGAAGTTGCAACTTTGATTGAAGAAAATAAATTTTTCCACACCTATGAACGAATTTAAGGGGGAAAAAAAACCCATCATACACAGAGGAAAAAAATCAAGACTTCTCCTGTGAAGAATACAATACCACTGGTGGACACGACAGCTATGGTTCCAAATACAAACATTGTCCCAATGGAAGTGTGTCTACACAAGTGAGATAGAGAGAATAATCAGAGAAGAAGCAGAGGGGTGTAAAGAAATGGGAAAGAAAACTACCTTTTCACAAAACCGAAGAGAAAACTACCTTTCACAAATCTGAAAATCTAAATCCTATTTTAAGAAGGGAAAAAAATTATCGGA
Source organism: Ficus hispida (assembly GCA_025413025.1). Taxonomy (NCBI): domain Eukaryota; kingdom Viridiplantae; phylum Streptophyta; class Magnoliopsida; order Rosales; family Moraceae; genus Ficus; species Ficus hispida. The sequence continues at coordinate 1,889,158 of CM046364.1, read as the reverse complement.
TCAAAATAATTAGTATATGTGCTAAAAGAGGAAGAAGGAAATCACAACAACAAAAAATTGTGCCCTGTAACAACTTTGAAGCGATAATTATGACTTACCTATAAGCAAATTAGGCAAAGAGAAAGGCTACAACCACTGGTCTCTCTAATGTTATTGCGAGCCATCGAATTCTGGGTGGATGATCTGTTGGCTGAGAAGAGATGGAAAGAATGCAAGGGTGTGAAAGGCTTTTTGGGGGAGTTTCTTATAATGAAAGGGGGAGAAGTTGAAGGGAGGGAATAACGGAGATGATGGAGGAAAAGAAACACAACAAATTTAAGTTGGCGGGAATTTGAATTTCGCCAAAAAAAATTTTGCCTTCTAATAGTCAAGTTTTAAGTTCAATTGCCGCCCACTGTTTTTGATGAAGAATTGCCGCCCTTTTTTAGTTTAATTTTAATTTGTTTGCTCTAGAAGAATATTTAAAAAATTTATAATGAATTCAATATTTCTTTAAAAAAAACGTCTAAACTTTATGATTAGAGTTTTTTTTTTAATCGTATTTATATGATGTATATAGGTAGAAAAAAAAATTGAGATTTATATGTACAGTGCGAACTAAAAAAAATGTTGGAGAAGAGTATAAATAGGAAAAAAAATATTTAACTAATTATTTGCATTTATAATGTCATGTATCTATCCCTTAAAAATGTCTTATTTAACATACAAGAATATCTTCTGTACAGCAGTAAAGTTAAATTTTAACATTTGTGGAGGAAAATTATTCTTCAAATATAATAACTTAGCATAATGTAGAATAACTATAAAATATTAACGGTAAACTTTGTCTAAAAAAATGTATGATATGATATATATGAAATTAAGGGAATAAATAAGTACAATAAAACAGAGAATATGAAGATTTATAGAAGTTTGTGATTTGATTCTTTGAGATGAAAATGGTGAATTTTTTTTTCTTTAAAGCGGATTAAGTTCATTAGGTTATGTTTGTTTCAATGTGTTGACAATTTTTTTTGTTTTTATTTTGTTTTGTTCTTTGTTAAGTAGAAAGTCCTGAAGTGAAAGTGTCATCTTGTTTATGCAATAAAATAAAACTTGACGACATTTTACTCTTAAATGTCGTAAAATTGTGTCTTCTATGACATTTGGCAAAAAAATGTCGTTTAAGAATCTTTTTATGACATTTTGAGAAAAATGTCGTAAATTTTGTGTCATTAAAAGCACTTTTTGTTGTAGTGCCTGGATCGAATGTGAAATCGAATCTCAAGAGAGTTCCCTTAAAATTGTCGCCAAATATTTAAATTTCTGTTTTTACACCAATTAGTTAAAAATAACATGGTTGTTGAAAGAATGTAAATGCTAAAGATACAAGAATTAATACATACGAAGCCCCCTTTTTTAACAAAAAAGAAAGAAAAGAAAACGGAATAAATAAGTTTTAAAAAAAAGCAGAAATATATGTGCTTTTGAAGGTAATAACTAATTACTCTTTGAAATATAGCTGGCAGTTTTTATTTTATTTTTGAGAATGAATGAATCGATTTATAATAATAATAATAAATTATGATAATACAAATACAAACAGTAGTAGAACATTTTCCAATCGTGGTTGTTAGTATTAGCATAGCGATAATTACACACTTGAATCTAACATAAAATGTAGAGTTTGAATCTCTTATCCTAAATTAAAAAAAAAAAAAAAGGAGCATCTTTCTATCACACAATATTTTTCTTTAATCCAAGAGAATTCTATTTAGCTAGTACAACATGTTTAATTGATGGTTGAATAATATTTTTGAGTTATATTAGAGGTTAGTGCAGTCATAACAAACCCCTCACTATCACGGATAAGAGCCTTCCCAGAAACGTTAGTTAAACCTACATCAACATTGAGCTAATATTATAGAACAAGTTTTCGTTTGATTATAGGTTTGAAAAGAAAATTTGATTTTTTGTTAGAGAAAAAACCTTATAAAATTTTTAAAATAATTGTGAAAAACAATCTTTAGATGGAGTGCCAAACAGGCTTCAAGCGTTCTTGGTTCCATGCCTTGCTTTTAAGGTGCAAGGCTTCTTAGTCTGCCTCACCTTGTCATTGTCCAATCTGAGATGTGTTGCCTGACCCTGTGATTTTTTTTTTCTTTGTATTCAATTAAGTTTCCTTCATGCCAAAGTGCCAAAACAAGACAGAGGAAATGTTCAAGTCTACTAGCACCCATATGGAAATAGAGATGATACTAATTCCTTGCAGTAATGGGTTCTGCGGGACTTCGATCCAAACAGGGTAGAGATAGAGGATAATTTTTGAAGATGAAAATGAAGTCTTTTTCCCGAATTGGATGTAACTCCGCCCCATTTCGATATACATATTTCACATAGATTTTTGTTATGTATGTATGCTAAATTTTTAAAATTATTTAAATGATTTTAAGGAAAAAAAAAATACTAACTAATTTTTCACTACAAAAAAGAAGGAAATAAAATTAGTTAGTAACCTTGATTGACCAATTGTAGTTAGTAGATGTTATTTATTGTTTTAGTCCGGTTTCTTATATTTTGAAAATATATTTTTGTGGTCATTTCATTACATAAGATTTAGTTTGTATATTTTTAGAGTTCGATTTTCTAAATTTGTTGTGAATTTCTACTTTATTATTATTTATTCTAATTTGTTAAGTAAGTTTTGAAATATTAATATTGAAAAGAAAAAAAATGAAGGAAAAGGTTAATAAAAAAAATTCATAGATCGAATATTACAAGATAGAGAGGGAACACGATCACATGATGCAACAGCAAATTCAGTAGATTGAATATGAATGAAAGAACATATTCAATAGAATTTTCAAAATCATAAAGATTAACTCGGAGATAAAAATTTTTTTAACTTTGTTAAACTCGGAGATTAACTTTTTTCCCATTCACCAAAAAAAAAATCAGAGATAAGTTAGCATTAATTATAAGAACAATTTTTGGAAATATGAGATTAACTCCCGGATATACAAACACTTAACAAGATCAATCCGGAATCATGTAGTACCTCAAAAAAAAAAAAAAAAGTTCGAGTTAATTTGTACCATTTTATTCCATATCTTAAGATCTAATTTCACTATTTTATGGTGAATAACCACATGAGAAAGAGATGAAAATTTCTTCTCTTGACTTTGGGGGGTTTTTTTTTTTTTTTGGTACATGCCAAAAGGAAATAGTATATAGAAGAAAAATGTAGGATATTCTACCTAAGTTGGCATCGACTAAACAGTTTTTATTATATGAAAACCGTTACTCTAATGATATGAACAAAAACATCATCTGTCAAATCCAAAGCAGAAAGAAAATAACTACTTATCATATGATAAATTAAATTGATTTCGTTTAGCAAAAATCAACGGAGATCACAACTTCTGTTGATAACATGATCGCTTTCATACATTGTTCAAGAAATTATTTACCACTAATCGTAGGATCTTCTAACAATGTTGACATTGATTAAACAACTCTTATTCTATCAAAACCACTGCTCTAATATGAACAAAAAACAATATCAAATGCAGAAACAGAAAGAATATAAGTACTCTTCCTATCATAAATTAAATTATTTTGTATAGAAAATCAACGGAGATCACAACACTCCTTTTAATAGCATGACCACTTTCAAACACTCTTACAGAAATGCTTTACCATTAACGACTTATGACAAATGACTTTTTTTTAGGTACATATGAATGAAATAACATGTTCAATGGAATTTTGGAAATCATAAGATTAACTCGGAGATTGAAAAATTTTAACTTTGTTAAACTCGGAGATTAACTTTTTTTTCATTACCAAAAAAACTTGGAGATAAGAGAACATAAATTATAAGAATAATTTTTGGAAATATGAGATAAACTCCCAGACATACAGACATTTAGCACGATCAATCCTGAATCATGCATTAACACCAATACCTAAGCAAAAAAAGTTCGAGTAAATTTGATCAATTTTATTTCATTTGTTTAAATTGGAATTATAAATTCAGAAAGTGAAGTCTCAAATGAGAAAGAGATAAAAATATTTCTCTTAACTTTGTCATATAATTATAATATGAATACTAATTTTTAATGTTAAGGCATGGAGAAAAAAATAATATGAGTAATATGGAGATATTCTACTTAAATTGACACCCCCTTAGTAAGTTTTCCTTTATCAAACTTGTTACTCTAATAATATGAACAAAAAACAACATTGTTTCAAATAACAAAAAAAAAAAAAAAAAAGAAAGTAACTAACTACCCTTCCTTTGATAAATTAAATTATTTTGTTTAGTGAAAATCAATGGAGATCACAACAACTCCTTTTGATAACATAAACCGCTTTCAAACAATGTTACAGAAATTAATTACCACTAATGACTTATGACATGACAGATTCTTTTCAATACATATGTATTATTTTGCAGTTTAAACACAGTAAAACAGTTCAATCGGAACCATTATTGATATTTTGATATCTTGTTCTCCCATTTGCAAATATGCAAACATATTAGCATAATATTAGGGCTTTGAAAATCTTTTTACCAAAATTATATGTGAGTGTCAATTTTTATATTATCTGTCTTTGATTTTTGCTTTCGTAAGAGATTATTGTCGGGCCCATTTTCACTCCCATGTTGATACATATGTATCAAATTCAAACTGCATATAAGGTAACTGATGCACTCAATGACACCATTAATCTCCGACTCAAAAATGTATAGAAACTTTGACTGTGTCTGAGTAATTGGCCGTAAGCAAATATTACAAGTTCAGCAATAATTTTCTCTGGATTGTTTATCCAAAAAAAAAAAAAAAAAAAAATCTCTGGATTTGACTGAGATTAGGCCAAATATAATTAATTTCAACATGGAACAAATCTCAGCCAAGGCTTAGTACTCATCAACACCAAATCCCTTTCTTAGTATTTAGTAAGGTGCATATCAAAACAGTAAAATGGGATTTCTTTCCGTACATAGGGATAATGCATTAACTCCAAAAGACTAAATAAATAGAGTACTAACTCTCTCTCTAATTCTTGCGAAACAATTATCCTCTTTTTCTCCTTTCTTATCTCTTGCTCTCTTCCATGGCAGATCTTATCGCCGAAGCTTCCCGTTCCGAGGCCTCTAGCCTCTCCGCAGCCTCAGATGAAGATGATCAAATCAAGAGGATGACGGCCATGAAGATGAAGATGAAGGATATCGAACCGGAATATGTTCCAGGATCAAGTTCAGATTCGCTGCTCGATTTGAAGCTTTCGAACGGCCAGTTGGCAGGTGGTCCGAAGCTAGAACTCAACCTTTTCAACAAGGCGAGAGCTGGCCATGCAGCAAAGCCCAATATCGATGAACCTTCCGACGAGAAGGATGAGCCGGCTAGGGTTTTCCCATGCAACTACTGCAAGAGAGAGTTCTCTACTTCTCAAGCGCTGGGAGGCCACCAAAACGCCCACAAACAGGAGCGTGCCTTGGCGAAACGCCGCCAAGGGATCGATCTTGGGGCTTTTGGTCCCTACTACCCGTACTATCCCTATTCGAGCTATTCCGCCCTCCCTTTGTACGGATCTAGCTTCAATAGGCCACTCGGGGCTCGGATGGAGTCCATGATTCACAAGCCTGGTACCTACTCGTGGTTGGGGCCCACCGGTGGGTACCGGTGCGGGCATGACATTGCCGGTGCTAGCGTCTGGCCTAGGCAGGCGACCGCGATGAACTCACACCTCTCTACTGCCAATAGGCTGAACATGGATGGCCTACAGGCTCACAATATTGTCAGCGGGTTAGGGCTGGGAGGGAGTTCTTCTAGTGCAACTTCTTCTAGATTTGAACAAAATGGTGCCGTCTTTGGTAACATTTCTGGTTCCGGTATTACTAGTTTGACCGGTCCAAATGTTGGAGTCAATATTCCGGCAACAACCGGTGGTGCTGATCCTGTGCAAACCGGAGAACCTCCGAAGAAAGACCACAAAGATGCTTCGGCGGGAATTGATTTGTCACTTAAACTCTAGTGATTTCATAAAATTTATGTTCTTTTCATTTCCGATTGTTATTTTATGGAATTGTTTGATGTTTAGAATGTTTCATTCGGAGTTCTTTTTGAAGTTTTTATGTGTAATGTTCTCTTGTATTTATTTAGTTTGTTTGAGTGGTCTTCCTTTTCGGAGATACGTTGAACTCCAAATAACAATGTTATCAATAAGATTATCAATTGTTTTCTTTTTTAACTTTTTTATTTTATCTCCGACATATGCGGTTGTAGTCTTAGTTAATTTCTTTAACATTTTGTTTTAATTTGGGGTTGTTATTAATTCATTTTGTGTTTGATGTATGATTTAGGAAGATTACAAGCATGGAAACTAGTCATTAGGGCCACATTAAATTTGAATAAATTGATACACTTGATCTTTGAGATTTATTGGTACTATCTCCTCACGGATTATGATTTTTATATTAAAGGCTCTTAATAAGAGACTTATCTTGGTTATTAAAGTAGATCAATCAGTGGAGAGAGAGATAGAAATAGAATATTGATTCTAATATGGTCTCCATGATCCCGTGTTTTTGTAAAATATTTGAGGACGGTTTTTTTTTTTTTTTTTTTTTTTTTTTGTTTCGGATGTTAAAAATAGATGCGTGTCGTCTTATATTAACAGTTTTGTTCTATTGGTTATCAAATAACGTGCTTGTGTATAAATACGTGCTGCAAGTACCCTTTTAGATCAAAATAGCTTAAGGGATATGAATAGGTGGCTAATCTCTAAACATATTGCATATTCTTTATTTTTTGTTGTTTTTATATTGTTTTACATTTTTTTTTTTGTTTAGATGTCTATGTGAATCAAATAACTCTTTTTTTTTTGTTGGGGGGCGGGGGGGGGGGGGGGGGGGGGGGGGCGGCGGCGGAGAAGGAGGGAAAGAAAAGATGATGAGAGAGGTATTAATGTCGAAGGAAGCAGTACATTCATATTAAGTTGACACTCACTAAAAATCAAATCCTCTATCAAACTGCTCCACACTCAATTTTGTTAAAAGCAAAGAAAAATAAAACATAAGATAAGGAGGGAAAAAAAAAAACCGCTCAAAAGAGCAAAATATCTATTGTTATGCAACATGCTCAATTCTTCATTTTTTTTTTTGTTGGAATAGAGTTATGCAACACATGTCCGCGTTTCATAATATATATATACAAATATTTGTTAGCAAGAAACTGGTCATTAATTTCATTTTAATTATTTTGACTAATTCAACGAAAAGCAAGTAATATATGATGGACAGAGAAGATTTCCTATATATATATGGCAAAAAACTAATGGATTAATCATGTAAGAAGCATGCTTCATATTTTTTGAAGGTAAAATAGTTAATTTCCTATCCAATCAAATTTGAGGGGAAATATGAGCTAAATTGGGAGGGTTTTCCCCCAAATTTTTGAGAAATTAGGTTTCCTTCCTTGTGTTCAGGTTGAGCCAGATCTAGGGTGATGGGTTGTGATCCGGGGGGTGGTGTGAAAACCCGGATTGATGGTTGGCAAACCCAGATTGGGGGGGGGTAAACCCTGAGAGAGAGAACCTAGAATGGTGGTGGGGGTGATTGCCGGCAGTTGGGAAGGGGTGGTGGTCAAACCCAGTCGAGGAGTGCGGGGGTGGGGGCGGAACCCAGTGGGGAGGAAAGGGGGTGAGGGAGAGGAACTTTTGGGAGATTAAAGGGTATTTTCATCTTTTTAATACAAAAATGATAATTTGAGCAAGATTTGTTAGAAATATAATGGAGTTTGATGGAAATGACTGAAATGACCAAGAAAATAAAAATTTAAGATCATTTCGACAAAAAAAAAAAAGACAAAACTATCACTTTTGAAAGAGTTCATGGACTATTTAAGCCAATTACTTTTCTTTTTAATGTGCTATTACTATTATTGTTTTTGTTGTTGTTAATATTTCATTTTACTTTGAAACTGTACCTACGGCAACTAAGTTGTCTTATTTCTTGAACTTTGGCGATTAAGTGGCTAAAGGCCTTTAATTTTCCTTTTTTTTTATTTTTTATTTTTAAGTACACTACCATATCTGTACATACATGCCTATATAATTAGTATATATAGGATATCATGCATTTAAAACTACCACTACATAATGTATATATAAATAGTCTGAAATGATATTAAATATTACATTACTTTTTATTTATTTATTCATTTATTATTTTTTAATATATATGCATAACTTACCACATGTGGCATATAATTATAAGTCACATAAATTTACATAGTTTATCATGCCATATAAATTTCATAACACATAATAAAAAAAATACACATAAATAAATCATAGTAAAGTCACATTTATTAAGAAATCATTAAAATAAGTCAAGACGCATAATTTTTGACATAAACATATCGATACCTGGTGGCCGTCACCTGCGGTTACTAAGTACAATATTAATAACTTTTAACATAAACCGTAATAACATTTTAGCAACTTAAATACGTGTAATGTTCTGTTAAAGACAATCCATTAGTGCGGATATATACATTGCACATATTCTTCTTTTAGTTTACTGCTAACCACAAATAGTGCATAGATATTAGCACATTTGTGGGTAATTGTACAAGTTGTTGCAGCCCTTTTTGAACCACATGTGCAGGTTTTTTTGTGATTAATAATGGATTGAACATGTAATCTTTTGGTTACTCAAACTGATGAATAAATATGAGATATTTTATTTTTGTGTTTGCTGTTGGGATTTAAATTAATGATACTTCTTTTTTGTTTTATTTGTCATTTTCATTTAATTACACAAAAACACCAAGATAAAGTAAGTCAAATATTGATCATTTTAACATCAATATACTTATAACAACATAGCCATCATGTTTTAATATGTAACAACTTACAAACATACAAACTGTGTTTGTTATCAATTTTCACAAACTTCTTCCTCAAAACAGATGTTATCAAGACATCAGTCAACAAACTTTTCCTAGCCAACCTCCAAATTACATTCCACTACATAAAATAACAGACCAATAACACAAGGATGCCTAAACCAATCAAATTTCACGATATTCCTCCGAATTTTATTGATGAGAATTTGCATTGTCTTCAATTGATTCTCAAGAAATTGCACCCTTTCACAGCCTTTTTTTTTTTTTTTTTTTTTTTTTTTCAGTTTCATCAACTTGAGCCTCCAAATCATTAGCCTTTTTTAGTAAATCAGGTATTTTCATTTTTGATCTCTCACACATGCCAGGATCCTTTCAATAAAAAAACCCATAACAACAACGTCTTTGAACCTGATGAAGATTCGAAACAATACTAATAATTCTAATAACCATAAATCAATCAATACTCTTAATAATTTAATAAAAATAGTTTGAAATTTCGGTTTTTTTCTTTTTCTTTTTTAATTGTCTCTTTTGTAAAACAAACAAAAACATACTGCATCCCCACAATATTCAAAATATCGGCTTTTTTTTTTCTTTTTCGAGAAACATTAAATACCCACTTAGAAAATCACCCAATGTAGTCCCAATTTCAACTCACATAAGAAATTACCGAAATGATCTTCAAGAAGCATAAAAATGTGTTTTTCACATGACCATATTCTATGAGATTTTTGACTAAATCAGATAGAAATGATGTTAATTGTAAGAAAATAAGAGTTTAGAATTATCACAATCAAATTAAAAAAAAAAAAGAAATCAAATCGTTATCTTTTAAAGAGTTCATGACTATTTTGGTCCATTACTCTGAATAGTAATAAAAAAGTCATCTATTTATTACAAGTAAATTTAATATTTACTTTTGTTAAAATAAAAGAATTTTATTACAAGTAAATTTTATATGTACTTTTGTTAAAATAAAAAATTCATTGACGTTAAATATTTTAAAGTTTTTTTTTTTTTTTTTCAGCAATTTTACTTGATTTTAAGATGTTCTATGTAGGATTTTAGTTATTTTATATTTTTAGCTTTAAAATGTTCTTAGTAGGATTTTAGCTATTATATATTTTTAACTATTAATTTTAATTTTATCAATAAAAATATTTTTTAAGATCAAAATATTTTTAAAGCCTTACCATAATAATTACAGTTAAAATGATTTTTATTATAGTTTCCCAGATATGAATGGATGAGTCCCTCCAAATTTCTTCCTCTGTCAAAAACCCAAACCGGCTAAGGTTGGTTTTCATTTTCACTTCACTCTCTCTCTCCGGAAAGCTTCAAAAGAAGAGCGAGAGAGGCAGCCATGGCGATGCTCGCGTTCCCCTTAGTCATATCTGTTCTGAGACCGCAGCCCTCTCGTCTTTCCTTCTGCCACCGTAGCCGCTTCCGACTCCGCCGCCACCTCCGCGCCGCCCTCCGCCGCCGGTTCGCCGGAACTTCCGTCTCTGCAATTAGTACCTCTGCCGCTCCACAGCATTCCTCCAAGGATTCAAATTCCGACCCTCAGAATCCCTCTGTTCTTACTTTCCAACAAGCAATTCAACGTCTCCAGGTCCTCTTCTTCCATAGCTCTCCTACTCTTCGCTTCAACTGTTTCTCAAAATGGACCTTCACACACACGCACACACATATGTATGTGTGTGTATGTATGCATATATACGCGTGTTTTTATCCATAGAAATGTGTATGTAAGAAAGTTTCTCTCTGTTTGAGCTGAGCTCTGAGTTCGGCTCCTTTGTTGATAGTGAATTGTATTTTGACTGGAATTGTATAATATAGTAATTTATCAAGTTAATTTGATGAAATTTAGCATTTTTTTAGCTA